>WNWU01012760.1:0-48989 GCA_012654045.1 Ptyas mucosa
TCATCGGGGTGTTGTAGGCCTACCTCATCGGGGTGTTGTAGGCCTACCTCGTCAGGCTGGTTTTGGCTCGTCCCCTTCCATCTTTTCCGGAGCTGGTCGATGTGCCGTCGGCAGACCGGTCCATCTTCCAGCTCCACTCGATACGACTTCGGGCCGGTTGTGCTCTCTATTCTTCCTTTTAGCCATTTTGGAGACCCGTGGAAGTTCAGTGCGAAGACAGGGTCTCCTATGGCGAAGGCTCGCAGCGGGCGGCTGGCTGTGGCAGTTGCGTCTGTGTGGTATTGTGGGTGCAGCCGGTCCAAAGGTGACCTCAGCTTCCTGCCCATCAGGAGCTCTGCTGGGCTCTTCCTGGTGGTGGCATGTGGGGTGATGTGCTGGGTCAGAAGGAAGGTGTCGATCCTTTCCTGCCAGTCTCCCGGTGCCATCTTGGCGAGGGCCTCTTTGGTGGACCTCACCATTCGTTCTGCTTGCCCATTTCCAGCTGGCCTGTACGGTGCGGATAGGGCATGCCGAATGCCCAGGTTGGCCAGGAACTCCTCCATGGGCTTGGAGGTCAGCTGGGGGCCGTTGTCAGAGACCAACACGTCGGGCAGCCCATGGGTGGCGAACAGGCGCCGTAGGGCCTTGATGGTGGCTTCTGTTGTGGTGGATGCCATGGGGATGACCTCTAGCCATTTCGAGAAGGCATCTACTACTATTAAGAGGTATCTCCCTTACATCGGGCCCGCGAAGTCTATGTGAACCCTTGCCCAGGGGCTGCTGGGTGCCTCCCACTCTGATGATTGTGCTTGGGCTGGGGCAGGTCTTACCTCCTGGCAAGGGTCACATCTGGCCACCCACTCCTCAATGTCCTTATCAATGGCTGGCCACCACACGTAACTTCTGGCCAACGCCTTCATCCGCACTATGCCAGGGTGTCCATTGTGAAGCGTAGCAAGCGTCTTTTTCCTCAGCGTGGTCGGAATCAGCACCCGGTCTCCCCATAGCAAAACGCCTTTCATTGTGGACAGCTCCTGTTGCTTCCGCGCGAATGGGCTGTATTCGTCTGCTGCTGTTTCGGTGGGCCTGCCTCGCAGGACCCAGGATAGGACTTTTTTGAGTACTGGGTCCTTCTGGGTGTGGGCTGCCACATCGGCTGATGTCACTGGGCAGTCTTTGTCCGTGTCAATGTGGAGCAGACTGGTGGTTGGTGCGGGGTCTTCCACTGGTTCCACGGATGGGCACCGGCTTAATCCGTCAGCACTCCCAATGGATGCGCCTGGTTTGTGGATTAACCAGTAGTCATATCCGGCTAGGAATATCGCCCAGCGGGTCATCCTGGGCGACATGTACGCCGGGGTAGGTTTGTCCCCTGCCAATAGTCCCAACAACGGCTTATGATCCGTTATTACCGTGAAAGTTCTGCCGTACAAGTATTCGTGGAAGCGTTTGGTGCCTGCCACGATGGCCAATGCCTCTTTGTCCAGCTGGCTATAGTTCCTCTCAGCACTGGACACTGTCTTCGAGAAATATGCAATGGGGGCTTCCTTCCCATTTGGCAGTTGGTGGCTGAGGACTGCCCCTATTCCATACGGTGATGCGTTGCAGGTTAGCAGAAGTGGTAGTGTCTCGTTATATTGTATTAGCACGCTGTTGGATGAGAGAAGACTCTTCACGGCCTTGAATGCTGTTTCCTCCACTTTCTCCCATCTCCACAGAACCGCTTTCCCCAGCAGACGATGCAATGGCTCAGCAGCTGTTGCCTTCTGTTTAAGAAATGCGCTGTAAAGATTGTATGATTAAATGGGCACAAAATTTCTCTCAACCAGTTATGATGGAAACATGGGAAAAAATATGGGTTCAGAATGTTAAATTTACACAGTCACAAAATTTACGAGAAAATTTTTATAAAATGTTTTATAGATGGCATTTAGACCCCAAGAAATTGTCTTGTATGTACCCTAATGTGCAGCCAAAATGTTGGAGATGTGATTGTTTAGATGCTACATATTATCACATCTGGTGGACTTGCAGGAAAGTGAGGGCTTTTTGGATAAAAATCTGGTGGGTTATGCAAAATGTTTTAAAGAAAAAAATACAATTTTCTCCGCAATTTTTTCTATTGGGTATAGCTAAAGACTTTACACTGGGTGAAACTAAATTGATTTTGTATATGGTGACAGCAGCTAGGTTGTTGATTGCCCAACATTGGAAGAGTTATGTTTTACCGACTGTTGACCAATGGACCCAGAAGATGGCTGGATTTGCAGAAATGGCAAAGGTTTCAGCTTTTTTAAAAGATCAGACGCATGAGAAGTATATACAGGAATGGAAATTATGGATTGAGTATGTACAGAATAAGTATCAGACTAGAAAATATTATATCGCTTTTAGTTGAGATGATTATGTTAGTATGTTAGTAAATATAGAAAAAAGATATGGAAGATTGAATAACATATATATTGTTTGGGAATATTAGCATTGCATATAATGGAAGTCAAGGTGGGGGGAGGGAAGAGGGAGGAGGGGGAGGGTTAGGGTGGGGATGGGATGGAATTATATATTATTTTTATCTTATAATGTTGGGTTGGGGGGGGGAAAGGGGGAAAATTTGTATTGGTAAAACTTTTTCAATAAAAAAAAAAAAGAAATGCGCTGTAAAAATTCAGCAATCCCAAGAAGGCCTGAAGCTCCGTTTTATTTTTGGGGGCTGGAGCTTCCTGAATTGCTTTTATTTTTGATTTGGTAGGGTGGATGCCTGTGCCATCGATTAAGTAGCCCAGGAACTCGACCTCCTGTACCCCTATGATGCATTTATCCTTCCTTACTTTCAGACCCTTTTCCTTGAAGCGTTGCAATACCGTTTTTAGACGCTCAAGCAATTGGGTCTTAGAGTGGCCAGAGATAAGTACATCGTCGAAGTAAGGCACCACCCCTGGAATGCCTTGGAGAAGGCGTTCCATCATTGATTGGAAAATGCCCGGGGCTGCGCTTACTCCAAATTGGAGTCGGTTGCACTTAAAAGCCCCTCTATGAGTGACAATGGTTTGAGCCTCTGCCGTTTTTTCGTCCACTGGCAGTTGCTGGTAAGCCTGGGCCAGGTCCAGTTTGGCAAATATGGAACCATCTCCTAGTGAGTGCAACAGATGTTGCACTACTGGGACCGGATATGCGCTCTGCTGGAGGGCACGGTTTATGGTAATTTTATAATCTGCGCATATCCTTATCGATCCATCAGGCTTCATGGGGGTCACAATGGGCGTCTCCCATGCCGCGTGATCGATTGGCTCCAGTATGCCTTGGGCTATCAGCTTATCTAGCTGAGCATCTACTTTGTGCCTCAAGGCAAACGGAACTCGGCGGGGCTTATGCCTAATTGGTGTAATCCCCTTATCTAAGTTTAAGGAAATTGGCTTCCCCACAAATTTCCCCAGCTTACCGTCGAAGACTTCCTGGAACTCTTCGAGGAGTGAGTCGAGTTTGTCCCTTCTAATTTGGTTGACCCCTTGAATTTTGAGTCCTAGCGGCTGGAACCATTCCATGCCCAGCAAGGTAGGGCGGCTGCGGTCGACGACGGTGATAGGGAGTTCCCCCTGGAACGCTCTGAAGGAAACTTTGATGGAGGTTCTGCCCAGTACCCCTATGGGGTTTCCCCCAAAGTCAATCAGTCTGGAACGTAGTGGTTTGAGGTCTTTTTTCTGCACGCCTGGCTTCAGGCTCTTTAACCGTTTCCAGTCCATAATGGAGTAGATCGAGCCCGAATCTACCTCCATTGAACAGGGAGACCCCTCCACGTGCACAGTCACCAGACACTTGGAGGTGGACTCCTCCTCATCAGTGAAATGGATTGTTGTTTGATGTACCGCTCTTTTCCAGTTTCCGTCGTTTCCCCCTCGTCTAGGCTGGTATGAGGACCGTCTAGATGACCTTGCATTGTCCTCCCGATTTTCTCTATTCCGGTACCCGTATGGCTCGGAATCTGGATCCACTGCTCTGCAGGCCTCTGCAATGTGCCCCCTCTTGTTGCAGCATCTGCACATTGCATCCCTCCATCTGCATGTCGCTCTGGGGTGGTCACCTTTGCAGCTGCCGCAACGCTCCCATCGATCCAGATTTTTCGCGGTTTCTCGCCCGGGGGGTCTGGATATTTTGTGTACCTCCGCTTCTCCTTCTGACTCCGATCCAGCTGTGGAGTCTTCGGTTGAGGATGTTTGGGCTCTCCGGATTTTGTGAATGCCCTTAGCTCGGTGCATTGCGGCTGCGGCTTTCTCGGATGTTTCTGCGGCCGTGGCTTCTTCAATCACCTCTTTAAGCACCAGCTTCTTTTTGCCCAAAAACTTCTTCTGGAGAGCCCTGTCCCTCATGCCAAACACAATGCGGTCAGCAATGGCATTGTCCACATTGTCGAAGTCACAGCTGACCGCTAACTGGCGTAGGGAGGCCACAAATTCTTTAATTGTCTCACCTTCTTTCTGGAATTTCTGCTGGAACTTGAAGCGGTTAGCCACCGGCGTTTCTGTTGGCGCGTAGTGTTCCTGCAGGATGCGTTGCAGGTCGGTCCATGGTAGGTCCTCGATGTCCCGGGGGGAAACAAGGTTGATGGCCATCGCAAGAACCTCGGGGCCGCAGTGCGCCAGGAACAATCCTCTCTGTCTTTCATCGTCGGCATTCCTGATGTTATTGCCTTTCAGGAATTGGCGAAAGCGGATCATATAGTGAGTCCAGATCTCTCTTCCTGGCTGGAAGGGGGTCAGTGTCAGCAATGCGGATTCTGGGTTTGCCATTGCTGCGGACCTTCGGCAAGTGACTTCAGCTCAGAGTCGCTTCGCTTCGTCGAGGTAGCTTCGTGCTGTGCCGTTCGTGCTCGGTTCAGTCCTTCGTCGCTAGTGTAAGATCGGCGCAGGGAAAGCAAGACGCGACCAGCTTGGGTCTCTTCAGTAACTTTATTCAGCTCAGAAAAAGACAAAGAACTGTGCTGCCGGAGCCCTTTTTATAGTGCTCCGGCAGGGTAGCTGTCCAATGACAGCTACTTGAATCTCCCGCCGGTGGATTTGCCAATCCCCGAGCGGATGCCCATATAAGGACATAACACTGTGTGTGTGTGTCACTCTCTGTATCTCTCTGTATCTGTGTCTGTGTCTCTTCTCACTCTCTCGGAAAGCCCAGCTAGGGGGAGGCATGGCCAGCATCATGGCGAGACAATGCTTTCCTTGGGGGCTCCTGAGGAAACGTTGATATCGAAGCCATTTGGGTATTGACCAAAACTGTCTCGGAGGGATGGTGAGCAAGAGAGGCACGGACTCGCTAACACAGGGAAATCACAAATTCCCTGGTTAGTCGGAAGCTGCCTTTCAACCAGACAACTGAGAAAGTGGCAATTGAATGAGCCACAATGAAGCTGGGGCGGTCACAGCAGAAGTGGAGAAGCAATAGACATGAAACCATCTGGGTGAGAAGCCGGCTTTTTGATTTTATGTTTCTTTTCATAAATCCCTGGAAATACCTTGAAGAAAAGTGAAAGGCACAAGGAGAGGAGGGGAGAGTGGGGCGTGTGTCAGCTCTCCACCTCCAGTAACTTAGTGGTGAAGAAAGTGGATTGGCCCAAGTGGAAGAAATGAATTGAATGAATTAGCAAAATTGATTTGGGAAACAAGAAAATAAGAGCAGGAAGCCTGATTGAGTATCTTTAAATTTTGGATTTTTGGATTTTTACTAAATGAAATAGAATTGAGTTGAAACAATTGTATGAATTATAGTTATAAAACTTTTCCTATTTTTCCTGAGTGAAAGTGAATTGCAGTGCCACCTAGAGACACCAGCAAAAAGACATTGCTTTGAATAAACTGAATAAGAAGACTGGCCTTGAGACTGTAGGTTGGACTGATAGGAAACAGCTGTGTCTGGCAAAGAGCTGCGGACCAAGACTGTGGATTGTGCTTTTTCTTTTTGGCCTTTTTCCCCCTTTTTTTCTCTCCTTTTTCTTTGCTTTGCACAGGATTTTTTAAATTTTTGGTTGTTCTTTTTCCTTCCTTTCTTGGCTGGTTGGTTTTTTGGATGTTTGAACTTCTATAGTACATAAAAATTTGGATTAAGGTAAGAATAACCTGAAGAATATGAAGTTTTGGATTTTTTGGTCTTTTTTGGTTTTGTTTTTTTGTTTTTTTTCTTTTCTCCTTTTACTTTTTTATTTTTGTTTTTGGATTGGTGGAGTTTTTTGGTCTCTATTTTTAGCTAATCCATCTAATGGGGTAAATTAGGTATTTGAATTATAAATTAAAGTTGTACTTGGATTATAAACTCAGTGGATTACAGTATACAAGATGTGACAAGATGAAGAAGACAACAGCAGTTACCTTCCACAACATCAACTTCAAGCCCTGCAGCTCAGAGGACATTGGACACTATGGCCATGCAATTGGAATTAAAAAATATGATACAGGTTTTTCATGAAGACTTTAAAGTCTTTGAGGACCCAGTTTGTGGGGGCAATAAGCTGACTTTGTATAAATATACAAAAGTATGAAGGCTATTGCTTAGCGCATTGTAAGCCGCCCTGAGTCTCCGGAGAAGGGCGGCATATAAATCAAATTTTTTAAAAAAAGAAATAATAGGCAAACTGGATGAGAGAATGGAAAAGGTAGAAGGGGAGCTTAAAGATGTGAAGGGGATGATTGGAAAGAATGAAGAAAGAATACAAAAAGTGGAAGAAAAGGCAGACTTAACAGAAAAAAGAGTGGAGGAGATGGATGATAGACTCACAATAACTGACAAAAATCAGGAAAAAACAATTATTTCTCTGGAAATGGATCGAGTGGATTATTATTTAAGATTTCAAAATATAGAAGAAGGGAGAGAATTTGGCTGAAGTGATGGCAGAGATGCTGGCGGAAGTGATGGAGGAAACCAAGGAAAATATATTAAATGGGATTGCCGAGATATACAGAGTACATACTCGATATATGTTTGTAATTTTTGTAAAACTTTTTAAATAATAAAAAAAAGATATACAATTAGAAATAAATTGCCAAGAGAGGTGCATGTAAGATTTACCAGGTAAGCAATAAAAACAGAAATATTGCAGACAGCAAGAAATACTCCAATAAAGTATAAAGATAGAGAGATAGTGGTGTTGAAACAGATACCTAGAAGAGTAAGGGATCTGAGGAAAGAATATCAATTTTTGACAAAACCTTTAATTAAAAAAAGAGTAAACTTTAGATGGTTAATACCAGAAGAAATATTGGTGTACTGGCAAGAGCAAAGACATAGATTGGATAATAAATAAATATCAATGGATTGAATTTGGTGATAAAAAGGAAAAGAACTCTTAATAAATTGGGAAAACTAAAAATGGACAAAGTATGTTTACAAGAAGTTCATATTAGAAAGCAACACAAAAAATTATTGGAGTATCCAAAATTGGGTGAACTATTTACTGCATTGACACATCAAAGTAAAAGAGGTGTAGTATTATATATTAAAAAGAAATTAGAACCCAAACAAATATTCGCTGATGAAGAAGGGAGGATCCTTATGGTGGAAGTAACAATGAACTCTAAACAAATACTTTTGGTGGAGATATATGCACCAAATGACAAGCAAGAAGAATTTTATGGAAAATTGCACAGGAAAATAATAGAATTTGAGTATGACAATATTTGTATAATGGGAGACTTCAGCATGATAAGGGAAGTTGATTTGGACCATAAGATGACAAAAATTAATAAAAAACCTAGAAAAACGCTCCCAAAAGCTTTTTTTACAATGGTAGAGGAACCAGACATTCAAGATGCCTGGAGAGAAAGACATTTGAAAGAAAAACAGTATATCTTTTATTCAAATAGACATAAGTCATGGTCCAGAATAGATATGATGTGGATGTCAATTGATTTATCAGCTAAAGTATGGTGAATAGATTGAAGAGGTTGTTAAACGATTTCGTACATGCAGATCAAAATGGTTTTTCACCAAAGAGACAAATTAGAGACAATATGAGGATAATTTTAAGAGCCCTGGTGACTCAGCAGACTAAAGCACTGTTATTAACATCAGCTGCCTGCAATTACTGCAAGTTCAAATCTCACCAGGCTCAAGGTTGACTCAGCCTTCCATCCTTTCAAAGGTAGGTAAAATGAGGACCCATATCGTGGGGGCAATAAGCTGACTTTGTATAAATATATACAAAAGTATGAAGGCTATTGCTTAACACATTGTAAGTCGCCCTGAGTCTCCAGAGAAGGGCAGCATATAAATCAAATAAAAAAAATGTTTTTGAACACTTCGGAATATTATGAAGCACAAATGGCATTGATGTCTCTTTTTTTTTTATTGAAAAAGTTTTAAAAGTTTTACATACATTTTCCCCCCCTCCCCAACCCCCCCGACTTCCCAGAGCAAATACAAAATACAAAATACAGCTTAAATCCCCTAAATTCAACTCCATCTCTCACTTATCATAATCATTAAACAAATAAATAAAAAGAAAGCAAGTCTTCTTTCTTCTTATTCCATCTAGTTTAACAGAATTAGTATCCAT
The DNA here is from genome assembly GCA_012654045.1 of Ptyas mucosa. Classification (NCBI taxonomy): domain Eukaryota; kingdom Metazoa; phylum Chordata; class Lepidosauria; order Squamata; family Colubridae; genus Ptyas; species Ptyas mucosa. Next base: position 8,516 of record WNWU01012760.1, read on the forward strand.
TTATAATTGCAGCAGTTAATAAAACAGTTAAATATTACCTAATCAAACCTATCATTACTCAATTTAACTAATACATACTTAGCAGATTATTAAATCTATACAGTTTAACAAGATATTTTATAACTTCTTTCATTGAAAACAAAAAAAAACCTCATTCAAAAACCCCAAATTTAAAGTAAAATATTATATAAACTCTTCCGTCCTCCACTTTTAAACCATTAAGGTCCAATTATAGTTAAAAAACTCAAAAAAACCCATTTTCTAACTAAAAAGTAGTAATCAAACCTCTTATTAATTTATCAGTACATATTAGCAAATCAACTAAAAACATCATTTAATAGCTATATCAAACATTTAAATTCTTCATACTAGATTAAACCAATTGTTAATCTTCTTATGTTCACATCTTCCAACAGCGTGTAGAATGTCTTCATTTGCGTCTACCCACCTAAATAAAAATTGCTTCTTTATATAAACCCCCCCCCGAGTGACTTTGTAATTGTATATCAAATAGTATCCATCAAATCCAGCCAAAAATTAGATTAATAAGTTCATCAGACGTATTAGGGAAACCACCAGATCAGCTGCAATTGCGCTAGGCCCGTAGTCCTTTTGCCTTATATTTATTACCTTCAAACAGAAAAACTCCAATTTACTATATTCAGTAAAACTTCTGCAATTACAATTAAGTCCAGATTTATTACAGTCCTTAATAAAATATTCCAAATCACTCAGGTCAAGGCTTATTTCACAACCCAACACACCAGCATTGCAGTGATCTGTTTATTCTTCTCAAAATATTCCAATACTGCTGTAGGTTACCTCCTCATCATCGCTCATCACTTAGTTAACTGGCATTAAGCTGTTGGATGTTTTCTTCCAAAAGTTCAAAATCTTTAAACACTTAAACAATACTTTTTAAGGACCATCATCTCATCAAGCAGGGTTATTTTCCTTGTCTCCAGTCTTTCTTCTTCTCCTTTTTGCGAACTCTCTTCTTCACTCTGATTCCTCTGGCTTGTTTAGCTCCAATATAATCTTGCATTTTTTGGGATTGCATATTATAAAATTTTTGCAAAAGTATAACTTCTTCTGAAAGCAGCTCTTTAAGTGAAGGTTGGACTTTGTAACAAAAAATTCGTATAGTCAGAATCTCATCAGCTCCCAAAATTTCTTGCTCCTTATTCTGCAAAGCATCCATCTTACTCTTCAAAAATACTGTAGGCTGTTGTTGTTGTTCTTTTCCTTCTCCCAGCTCTTCAATCAATCCCCCACTGCTAGATTGCAACTCAGTATTTCCATGTATTTCATTGTTTCCAGCTTGAAAAGCTTGAAATATAGTATCAATTTTTTCCAATAAAGCAGAGGTAATTGAGCTCAAAGCTTCCTCAAGATCAGACCTTATATAAGGGTAAATTAACCCTTCTTTGCTTTCAAAAAGACCAGCCATCTTGCCCCCCTTCTTCTTTCCCAAAAGGACAGGGAAAAAAAAGTTATCAAAAAGAAAAAAAAACCCTTTGCAATCTGTAATTTATATTACTGCTTCAATTATTGTAATTAGTTCCTTTCTTAGTTAATCCACTTTTCAGGATAGAGTTTTACGTTTCAAACAGGGGCTTATCAATAATTGCTTTTAACTTTCACTTCTTCACGCCCCGTTGAAACTCAAACGCCATCTTGCTTTCACTTTCTCTGCATAAAGAAAATCTTTTAAAGAAGGTAAATCTTTGGAGTTAAAAAAAAGAAAATACTTGTTGTTTTATTCTTGCTGCTTGTGCTCCGCCAGCTCAATTCAAAAATATTTATTTAAAGTTGGTTGCTGGGATGGTCACGACATCTAGCTCTGCAAAGTAGAGACATCCAGGGTCCGGAGTACTGACAGGCTTAGCGGGGAGCTCTCATCTTCGAGCGACAGATTATGGGTAAAATCTGGCGCTCTTAGGGAGCTCTACCCCACCCGTCTACTCACTTTCCCCCCTCTTACCAGGAGGAAAGTTTCCAAACCGCAAGACAGCTGATAGTCACTGTTCTTGCAGTTCTACGGAGCCCTGGGTTGGCGCTTCAAAAAGAAGTGTCCGGCGATGTCGCGATCCCACCGGAAGTCCCGGCATTGATGTCTCTTGATGCACAGAAGGCCTTTGACAATATGAATTGGCAATTTATGATAAAACAACTGCAGACTATGGATTTTGGGGGAAGATTTATAAATATGATTGAGACAATTTATAGCAAACAATCTGCAAAAGTGATAATAAATGGAGATATGACAGAGAAAGTTAATATCATGAAAGAAACAAGGCAGGGATGCCCTCTATCCCCATTGTTATTTGTATTGACATTGGAGGTTTTAAATAGAAATATAAGACAAAATGAAGAGATAAAATGGATGAGAATTAAAAAAGAAGAGTATAAACTGCAAGCATTTGCAGATGATCTAGTGTTTATTTTAGAGGAGCCGTTAGAAGTAGGACCCAAACTGATAGAACAAATAGAGGAATATGGAGAGGTGGCAGGATTGAAAATTAACAAAGATAAAACAAAGATATTGGTGAAAAATATTACAGAGAAACAGAAAAGAGACTTAATGGAGAAACTAGATATTCAGATTACCAAAAAGGTAAGGTATTTAGGAATACAATTAACAGCAAGGTGGGCAATGATTAAAGATGATAATTATTACAATTTGAAAGGACAAATTGAAACGGACCTGGAGAGGTGGGGAAAACTGCAATTATCATTAATGGGAAGAATAGCAGTAATCAAGATGAACATATTACCTAAACCAGTGGTTCTCAACCTTCCTAATGCCGCGACCCTTTAATACAGTTCCTCATGTTGTGGTGACCCCCAGCCATAAAATTATTTTCGTTCATAACTTCATAACTGTATTTTTTTACTACCGGTTCTGTGGGCGTGGCTTATTTTGTGGGCGTGGCTTGGAGGTCATGGGACCGGGTGGCCATGACTATGTGTATAGGGACTACTTAGAGGGCTGAAAAAAGTCATTTCTGACAGGTCCTTGCACTTTTAACTGGTCCTCACACTTATGACCATCCTCACATTTATGCCGCTGCAGCATTCTTAACAACCATGTCACTCATTTCACAACTGCTTCTCTTCACCATGGTGACAAGATAGGGCAAAAACGTAAAATGTGAGGTCAGTCGTAAGTTCGAGGACTAGTCAAAAGTGTGAGGACCAGTCAAAAATAACTTTTTCAGCCCTCTGAGTAGGCCATGTGCATAAAAGGATACAGCAATAGAGAGGGATGAAGGAAGGGAAGGGAAATTAGAGTAGGAGTGAGGGCAAGAGAGGGAGGAAGAGAGGAGGAGAACAAGAAAGGAAGAGGAAGTAGGGAGGAGAAGAAGAGGGGGGGAAGAGAAGGTAAGAAGGAAAGAAAAGAGAGAGGTGGTAGGTTTGAGGAGAAAGATTGCTGTACAATAAAAAAGATGAAAGGGAAGAAAACCAACCCCAAACAAATATAAAGATATCAAGATAAAGAATGAATTGTTAAACTTTAAAGAATAAAAGAGAACAAATATGAATAAATAGCAATAATTAGAAACACACATACAAACATACAATGTATTTTCTTTGAACAGAGTATTTGGCCGGTTCACAAATTTAAACAGTGTTTAGTCATTTCAATTAAATTTACAATTTCTATATTTCCTTTTTGCCATATTTATTCCTCATCTATTTTTTAAAAAAACCAATATTACCCTTCATCCTCATCTCTAATCTTAATCAAATTCAATTTTTCCCTTCTATTCTATATTATACCCCTTCGCATTGTCATCTATTTTTATATCCATCCTCACATTGGTTAATTTTGCCGCTCTTATTGCGTCATCAGCTAATCGCCCAGCCGCCCTGTTTAGGGTGACCCATTCCCTCCTCCATCTGGGAGTGCGGGATGACCCCTTGCAGGGTCGAGCTGAGGACTTTGTACAGTATCTGCATGATAAAATCACTCAGATTTGGGAAGACTTGGCCGCTGACTGGGTTAGTTCAGACGAGATGACTGAGGCAGGTCTTGAGAGTGTTACCTGGGAGGAGTTCGATCCTGTGGCTCCCGAGGACATGGACAGGATCTTGGGACGGCTGAACGCGACCACATGTTTATTGGACCCGAGTCCCTCCTGGTTGGTGCTGGCTTCCCGGGAGGTTACATGAGGCTGGCTCCAGGGGATTATTAACGGTTCTTTGAGTGAGGGTGTCCTGCCGGCCGCCTTGAAAGAGGCGGTGGTGAGGCCCCTCCTCAAGAAGCCCTCTCTGGATCCAGCTGTTTTGGATCGTCCAGTCTCCAACCTTCGTTTTATTGCAAAGGTTGTTGAGAGTGTGGTGGCGTGGCAGCTTCCCCAGTACCTGGATGAAGCTGTCTATCTGGATCCGCGCCAGTCCGGTTTCAGGTCTGGATACAGCACGGAAACGGCATTGGTCGTATTGGTGGATGATCTCTGGAGGGCTCGGGGTAGGGGTTATTCCTCTATCCTGGTTCTGTTAGATCTCTCAGTGGCTTTTGATACCATCGACCATGGTATCATGTTGCGCCGGCTGGAGGGATTGGGGTGGGAGGCACCGTTTTGCAGTGGTTCTCTTCCTATCTCTCCGACCGGTCGCAATCTGTGTTGACAGGGGGGCAGCGGTCGACCCCAAGGCACCTTGTTTGTGGGGTGCCACAGGGGTCGGTCCTCTCGCCCCTCCTGTTCAACATTTATGTGAAGCCGCTGGGTGAGATCATCCGTGGTTTTGGGGTGGAGTTCCATCAGTACGCTGATGACACCCAGCTGTACATCTCCACCCCAGACCATCCCAACGATGCCTTGGAAGTGATGTCCCAGTGCCTGGAGGCCATGCGGGTCTGGATGGGGAGAAACAGGCTCCGACTCAACCCATCCAAGACCGAGTGGCTGTGGCTGCCGGCGTCCTGGTATAGCCAGCTGGTGCCATCGTTGGTTATTGGGAGCGAATCATTGGCCCCCACGGAAAGGGCTCGCAACTTGGGCGTCCTCCTGGACTCACGGCTGTCTTTAGAAGAGCATATGACGGCCGTGGCCAGGGTGGCTTTTTATCAGGTTCGCCTGATACTCTAGTTGCGTCCCTTTCTAGATCGGGACTCCCTACACACAGTCACTCAAGCACTCGTCACTTCTCGTCTGGACTACTGTAACGCTCTCTATATGGGGCTCCCCTTGGGGTGCACCTGGAGGCTCCAACTGGTGCAGAATGCAGCCGCACGGGGGATTATGGGAGCGACGGGGCGCTCCCATGTGACACCTCTCCTGCGTGAGCTGCATTGGCTTCCAGTGGACTTTCGGGTGCGCTTCAAGGTGTTGGTAACCACCTTTAAAGCGCTCCATGGCTTAGGACCGGGGTATCTACGGGACCGCCTTCTGCCACCAATTGCCTCCCACCAGCCAGTTCGCTCCCACAGAGAGGGCCTCCTCAGGGTGCCGTCCGCCAGACAATGTCGGCTGGTGACTCCCAGGGGGAGAGCCTTCTCTGTGGTGGCGCCCACCCTCTGGAACAATCTACCCCCAGAGATACGAGTGACCCCAGACCTCCGGACTTTTCGTCGGGCACTTAAAACCTACTTTTTTCAGCTAGCCAGGCTGGCCTGACTCCATCTGGGTTTTAATGTTTAATATGGATTTTAACTGAATCATTTTAAATTATGGGCCAAATTTTTATAAATTATTTTAAATTCATTTTAACTTTTGTAAAACAACTTTAGTTGTTTTAGTTGGCTGTTCACCGCCCTGAGTCCGGAAGGAGAAGGGCGGCATAAAAACTCAATCAATCAATCAATCAAGTAATTATGTAAATTTGTTTAATACAAATTCAACATTTTAATATAAATCAGTTATATAACTATCTTTTTTGTATATTAATCAATATGAACATGAATATTCCAATTATTTCCATGCAATCCAATTTCTTACAAATCAATTAATTATATTTACCATTAATAATAAACCAAATAATTTCCCCCATATATTCCTCCAAACCACAACTTAACCATTTCTGCTTTCAACACAATATACAATTAATAGTATCTCAGTTATTACAATTCCCTAGTTAAATAGAGCTTTCTTTCTTTTGTGTTTTAAAATCTTGAACTCTGCTCTTTTGACCTAAATTTCCCATTGTTTGCAGTTTTGCACCTACTTTTTTGGTGAGGAAAAAGAAAAAGAAAAAGAAATATCTCTCTGCCTCATTTTGTCATGTTGCAGCAAAGATCCTGCTTTACTTTCAGTTTCGCTTTTCGGCATAGCTAGGGGGGGAAAAATCTGCACCTCTTTGCAGCTAGCTAGCTAGCAACAGAGCCCTCCGAAAAACAGCTGAGAGCAAATCAGCTGAGAGTCGGGAGGCCGATCTAATCAATTTATGGTAATTAACCTATGCTGAAGCTGAAAGGGGCTGTTTTTCTATTTTTGCAGGCACCGGTCTACTGATTTTTTTTCTTTTAACACTGATCAGCTGTAGGGCGGCCCTTTGAAGCCCCGCGGCAAGAATTTAAACAGTTTTTTTCTCTCTAGCCATCAGCTGGGACTCAGGAGGCAGCAATAGATTGGGAGTGGGTGGGGTAAGCGACCAACGATCGGCGATCCAACAGAGGCAGAGGGTGAGGGTGAGTGAAGGCGTGGGTGGGGGGGGTGAGAGAGGGCTTTGGCGACCCCTGTGAAATGGCCGTTCGACCCCCAAAGGGGTCATGACCCCCAGGTTGAGAACCGCTGTACTAAAGGTAAAGCAGAGGGGGAGGCCTGCAGTGGAGTACATCAGGGAGTTCAGGAGGCTTGCTGGTAAGGTATGTGGGTGGCCTGAGAGGCTGGTAGTCCACCAGTTCATGGCTGGATTGGACCAGACACTGTGACAGGCCTGTGCGTGTTGGGGATTGGCCCCCAGGCTGGCAGCCTGGTTCCAAGTGGCCACAGAACTGGACATCGAGTTCAGAGATGAACGCCAAAAGAGAGAGTGGAGTCCACGAGGCCAACACCTGTCACCCCAGCCACCCACCCATGTCTCAACAACACGGCCTTCTCCAGTTCCGGTTCCCCAGGTGGCCGTGGTACCAACCGCCCGGCCGGTCATGATGTGTTTCTGTTGTGGTAGACCAGGACACAGAGCTGCTGATTGCACTGATGGAGGTGCCAAGGCACCACCGGGTCCCAGAAGTACCAAATGGGGGTCTGCTAGAAAGTCCATCAGAATGACACCAGAGAAGTCCCATGGGATACACCAGAGAGTCCAGACCCAGTCAACGCCAGTGGAGGAGAGTTCCGCTCCTGTTGAAAACATGGACACAAGCGAGAGCGATGGGGAGGCCGATCCAATGGTACGTATGGCCATAAAACCATTTGTTGTACCCATAGTGTTAGAGGCTGGCTGACGCTGGAAGTGTGCAGCCCTCACTGATTTAGGGTGCACCTGGTGCCTCATGAGTATGGGGGTGACCTCTGACCTGGGAGTGCACCTCCACAGACTAGCTCAACCAATTCATTTCGAGCAGATGGATGGGTCCTTATTGGGGGGTCAGCTGGCAATGCATGTCACCAGTAAAGTCATTATGGGACTAGGCCAGGCCAGCATAGGGAGGAATTGCGATTTATAGTGGTCTCTCGAATAACCTAGGAGATTGTCCTCGGCCTGGCCTGGTTGGACAAATATGGTGGGAGGGTGGTTGTAGACACCTACGAATTGGGTTAGGCCCCGATCCACTGCCCCACGTGGCCCGACCTCACACCCTGGGGCCCGACGGTAGCATAGAGGATAGAACCAGGTGCAAAGCAAGAGGGGAGCTTGCGTTCCCCAAGGAATATGATGATTTGAAGGATGTATTTAGCAAGAGGGAGTGTGATGTTTTGCCACCTCACTGGCCCACTGATTGTGGGATAGAGATCATCCCAGGGGCATCATTACCCAAACCAAAAATGTATTCTATGACCCCCCAGGAATTGGCTGAGATGAGAGCCTATATTGAGAAGAATCTCAAGAGAGGCTTTATCCAGTCTGCAATGTCCCGGGAGAAAAAAGACAGTGGCCTACGTTCATATACTGACTTCAGGGGGGTCAACGCAGTTTGTGTGGAACATCTACCCGCTCCCTCTCCTAAAGGACATGATGGCTTGGCTATCAGAGGGCCACTACTTCACGAAGTTAGATCTCTGGGAGGCCTACTATAGAGTCAGGATTAGAGCAGGGGACGAATGGAAAATGGCTTTCAACTGTCCCCTGGGGAGTTACCAGTTCTGGGTGATGCTGTTTGGACTCCAAGGTGCGCCGGCGGTGTTCATGCAGTTCATCAATGAGGTGCTGCATGAACACTTATATAAGGGGGTGCTCGTCTACTTGGACGACATCCTTATATACACCCAGACGATGAAAGAACACGTCCAGTTAGTCCGACAATTGCTACAAAAATTGTTGAACGCCCACTTGTACGTCAAACTCTGCAAGTGTGAGTTCCACAAGACAGCCTTGGACTATCTTGGATTCAGAATATCACCGAAAGGCGTGGAGATGGACCCCAACAAGGTTAAGGCAGTCTTAGATTGGCAAGCCCCTAAAACCCAGAAACAAGTGTAGAGTTTTCTGGGGTTTGCCAATTTCTACCGCCAATTTCTACCATCATTTGCCCGAGTGGCTCTTCCACTGACCAACCGATTGCAAACTAAACATCTAACTAAAACTCCACATCCGGGATGTCCAATTAAGTGGACAACCGCATGCCTTCGAACACTTGAAGTCCTTGTTTGCGGGGGAGCCAATACTAAAGCACCCGGACCCATTAAAATCATTTGTCGTTCAGGCAGACACCAGCGAGGTGGCAGTAGGTGTGGTGCTTCTCCAGGCCAATGAGGAGGGGACCCTCCAACTGTGTGCATATATGTCACGGAAGTTGAACGACACCGAACGCAATTGGCCCATTTGGGAGAAAGAGGCTTTTGTGGTTCAGTGGGCTCTGTTAATGTGGCGACACCTGTTGGAGGGGGGTAGTGTCCCCTTTGAGGTCTGGATGGACCATAAGAATCTGGCAGCTCTGCAATCCCCACATAGACTGTCTCCGAAACAGGTCCGATGGGCTCTATATTTCGGCAGATTCAACTTCACCTTAAAATACATTCCTGGTGGGAAGAATTTTCTAGCGGATGCATTGCCCAGAAAACTGCAATATGACAGTCACAAGGAGGCAGTAGTCCAGGCTATACTTCCTGCACAGTCAGTGCAGCCAACCACAACTCCACCCACCATAGCAGCCCCAACTAGCAGCTTTGGAGAGAATATACCTCAGGCCATCCAAGAAGCCCTCGCCACCGACCCATGGTTTCAGGAGAATCAGGCATGGCTAATGCAGAGGGAGGGGTTTGCCTGGAAGGGTTCTAAGATATATGTCCCCAGAACTGACCGCATTACAGCGTTGCCACAATGTTCAGCCAGTCGGACATTTCGGGTTCCTAAAGACGTTACACTTAGTGAACCGGCAGTTCTGGTGGCCACATATGTAGAAGGACATCGAAGAGTATGTGCAGAGTTGTGTAATTTGTAGCACCATGAAGGTCCGGCCTGGGAAACTGCCAGGGCTCTTACAACAGATGGCCAATCCAACCCAGCCATGGCAACAGATAGCCATGGACTTCATAGTTGACTTGCCAGAAAGTCAGGGAAACACTGTCATATGGATGGTCATTGATTTATTCTCGAAGCAGGCACACTTTATTGCCTGCTCAGGCCTGCCTTCGGCTAGGAAACTGGCAAAGTTATTTATAGTCCATGTGTATCGGCTCCACAGTATTCCCCAGAGAATAATATCAGACAGACGGGTACAGTTCACCACCAAATTCTGGCGTAAGTTCCTGGAAAGGGTGGGGTGCAAACAGGGACTAAGCTCAGCCTTCCATCCCACTACAAACAGGGCAGTTGAAAGAGCCAATGCAATGGTGGAACGGTATCTGCGTTGTTACGTGAACCATCAGCAGACCGATTGGGCTGACCTACTCCCTTTTGCGGAAGTAGTGTACAACAACGCAGTACATGATAGTACCGGATACACCCCTTTCAGAGTAGCCACCAGTAGAGAGTTCATGCCCATACCAGAATGCCCTTCAACCCCCACAGAGGACACAGATGTCCAGGAATGCATGGGTCAAGCACAACAGGTATGGAAGTCAGTTACAAAAGCTTTACAACATGCAGCAGAAAAATATAGGCAACAAGCTGATTTAATTTTAATTTAATTTAATTTAATTTCAAACTTATATACCGCCCTTCTCCCTGAGGACTCAGGGCGGTGTACAGCCAGAGTTAAAAACATGAAATACAAACATTAAAAACAATTAAAAATATATATAAATTTGGCCCCATAATTTAAAAGGTGACAAACCGATTAAAAAACATTTAAAAAATTGTTAAGCCAGCCCGGCTTGCTGGAAAAAGAAGGTTTTAAGGGCACGGCGGAAGGCACCGAGGTCTTGGATTCTCCCCATCTCTGGGGGCAGCTGATTCCAGAGGGTAGGTGCCCCCACAGAGAAGGCTCTCCCCCTGGGGGTCACCAGCCTACATTGTTTGGCTGATGGCACCCTGAGGAGGCCCTCTCTGTGGGAGCGCACGGGTTGATGGGAGGTCATCGGTAGCAGCAGGCGGTCTCGAAGATAACTAGGCCCTATGCCATGGAGCGCTTTAAAGGTGATAACCAAAACCTTGAAGCGCACCTGGAAGACCACTGGAAGCCAGTGCAGCTCATGCAGGAGCGGTGTTATGTGGGAGCGCCATGCTGCTCCTGTCACTACCCACACGGCTGCGTTCTGGACCAGTTGGAGCCTCCGGGTGCTCTTCAAGGGGAGCCCCATGTAGAGAGCGTTACAGTAGTCTAGGTGAGAGGTGACGAGGGTGTGAGTGACTGTGCACAGGGAATCCCGATCAAGAAAGGGCCGCAACTGGCGAATCAGGCGAACCTGACAGAAGGTCCCCCTGGTTACAGCCGTCAGATGTTCCTCCAAGGACAGCTGCATATCCAGGAGGACTCCCAGATTGCGAGCCCTCTCCGTAGGGGCCAAAGACTCGCCCCCAATAGTCAGCGATGGAGTCACCTGACTATATCGGGATGCCGGGAGCCACAGCCACTCGGTCTTGGAAGGGTTGAGCCTGAGCCTGTTCCTCCCCATCCAGATCCGCACAGCCTCCAGGCACTGGGACATCACTTCAAGGGCATCGTTGGGGTGGCCTGGGGTGGAGATGTACAGCTGGGTGTCATCAGCATACTGGTGGTATCTCACCCCAAAGCCACGGATGATCTCACCCAGTGGCTTCACATAAATGTTGAACAGGAGGGGCGAGAGAACCGACCCCTGCGGCACACCACAAATGAGCGGCCTTGAGGTCGACCTCTGCCCCCCTGCCAACACGAACTGCGACTGGTCAGAGAGAAAGGAGGAGAACCACCGTAACACGGTGCCCCCCATCCCCAACTCTTCCAACCGGTGCAGCATGATACCATGGTTGATGGTATCAAAAGCCACTGAGAGATCTAACAGGACCAGAACAGAGGAACAACCCCTGTCCTGAGCCCTCCAGAGATCATCTACCAATGCGACCAATGCCGTTTCCGTGCTGTGCCCAGACCTGAAACCCAACTGGAACAGATCTAGATAAGATGTTTCCTCCAAGAATTGTGGAAACTGTCACGCAACCACACTCTCAACAACCTTCGCCACAAAGCAAAGGTTGGAGACAGGACGATAGTTGGCCAATACTGCCGGGTCCAGGGAAGGCTTCTTGAGGAGAGGCCTCAGCACCACCTCTTTCAAGGCAGCGGGGAAGTAACCCTCACTCAACGAAGCGTTGATAATTCCCTGGAGCCAGCCTCGTGTAACCTCCCGGGAAGCCAGTACCAACCAGGAGGGACACGGGTCCAGTAAACATGTGGCCGCACTAAGTCTCTCCAAAATCCTGTCCACATCATCAGGAGTCACAGAGTCAAATTCTTCCAAGGTAACATTCTCAAGACTGTTCCTCGTCACCCTGCCCAGATCCACCCAGTTGGAGTCCAAATCCCCCCGGATCTGAGCAATTTTGTCATACAGGTATTGTCTGAAATCCTCAGCCCTGCCTTCCAAGGGATCCTCCCGCACTCCCGGATGGAGCAGGGAGCGGGTCACCCTAAACAGGGCAGCCGGATGATTCCCTGATGACGCAATAGAAGCGGAAAAGTAATTATACTTTGCCGCTTTTATCGCCACTAGGTAGGTCTTAACATGCGACCTTACCAGTGTTCAGTCAGATTCAGCGAGACTGGCCCTCCTGTTGTGGCTCCGACCCCCGAGCTCATCGTATCGGAGGAAGAAGGCTCTGAACATGAAGGAGAGGAGCCGGCCAGGCCTCCCTCTCCAGCCCCCTCCTCTCTGGCAATTCCTCAGGTGTCGGCCAAAGGAGAGGAGATTGGCCAGGAGCCAGGTGTCTCCGATCAGAGTGCGGATGAGGGAGACAAGTTGTGGCTGGATCCACGCCAGCGTCGGCGTGATAAACGTTCACAGCAGATGAGGAGGCGTGCCAGGGATTAAGCTGAGTCACTGGACCACACCCCACAGGCTATAAAAGGGAGTGGGGTGGCCAGTCGGATTCTGTGACGGACAAAGTTAAGTTCTGCGAGTCCCTTTGTTGCAAATCTGCTGAAGGCTTTTCAACTGGACTGTTTTCTCCCAACCGGTGTGTATTGTATCTGTTATCTGGTGGAGGAACACCCCCTCCTTGTTATAGTAAATCACTTGGCAGCTGGTTCTCGTGTTGCTGCCAAGTCTCTGATAACGGACCTGGTTTGTTTGTGCCAATTCTTTAACCCACGGCTGTCTGTGTGTGTGTTTGTGCGTGTGGGAGACGGGGACAGAACACCTCCAACCGCTCTCCAGGCGTCTTTTCTGGCGCTTCATCTCCCTCAGTTCCTCGGTAAACCAAGGAGCCGCACGGGATCGGCATCATGATAGAACATGATGACCCCAAGCACCCTTTTATGTGCTCCAACAAGTATTTCTCTCCACGAAATACCTGAACCTCCACCTCCCGAGTAAAAAACTGGGCCCTAAGTATATTGGCCCTTTTCTGGTGGTGCGTGTGATCAATCCCATTTCCGTGCAGCTCCAGCTACCCCGACAGCTTGGGAAGACACATCCAGTCTTCCACTGCAGTCTTGTTGTGGCCCGTCAGTGGCCTACTTGTCCACCCTCAGAGAAGCTATTCCCCCACCACCGCCACCGTTGGTGGTGGATGACGAACAGCACTATGAGGTATAAAAAGTGCTAGATACATGATGGCATGGGGCAAGCTCCAATACCTTCTCCTCTGGAAGGGATATCCCATGTCCGAGGCTTTGTGGGTACCCAAAAGAGATGTGCAAGCTCCCTGATTGGTAGCCAGGTTTCACAAAAAGTACCCAGGGAAACCAGGAGGGACATCAGCCCCACAACCCGCGACTTACTGTGGCCTTTCTGTTACAGACGCCATCTCCGTGGTAGAGGGGGCCGCATGTCAGCTCCAGCGTGCCAGCCAGCCTGAAGCTGCCATTCGGGAGGGAGGATGCACTGGACATTTGCCTGCACAGCCACCACCCTGCAGGACTAACCAAGCCACCAGGAGACTCCAGCCACCTTCCCACACCACCCCTCACTTGCTCGGACACCAGGATCGCTCCAGACAGCCTGGGGAGCATGGTGTTTTGAAGCTCCAGTGTTTTGTTTTCTGTGGGAAATGGATCCAAATGGCTCTTTGAGTGTTTAAGGTTGCAGACCCCTGGGCTAGACAAATCTTTGCAGATGGTGGAGGTAACAATGAATCAAAAACAGATGTTGATAACAATATATGCACCTAATAATAAACAAGATGAGTTTTATGGAAAACTTCATCAGAAAATTATAGAATTGGAATATGAAAATATCTGTGTGGTAGGAGACTTTAATGCAATTGTAGATACAGAACTTGACTACAAGAGTAGTAAAACAGGTAAAAAAGTTAGGAAAACACTCCCTAAAACCTTTTTTTAAATGATGGAAGAAATAGCAACTCAAGATGTATGGAGAGAAACACACCCCAAGAAAAATCAGTACTCATTCTATTCAAATAGGCATAAATCTTGGTCTAGAATAGATCTGGTATGGATGTCATCAGAACTGAAAACGTGTACAAGAAATAGAAATACTGTAGAATCCAATGTTTGGGCAGATCACAATCTGATAAAAGTTGTATGGAAAGGACAAAAAAGAAAACTGAGATGGACATTGAACCAAGCGATACTGCAAGATAAAGAATTTATACAAAATATGGAAAAAGAACTGGACTTTTTTTTCAAAGAGAACAGGAAAGAAGAGACTTCCTTGTAAACTGTATGGGATACTGCTAAAGCATATATCCGGGGACTAGTTATAACTCACATGGGGAAGAAAAATAAGAAGAAACAAAATAAGAAAATGCTAGAAGAAGAACACAAAAGATTAGACTCAGAATTACAGAAAGAACCACCAAAAAAAATAATAATTAAAAAATCAAATAGATTTATTAAAACACAAAATGAATCCATTGGAAAAAGATGAACTGGCACAAAAAAATCAAAAGTGTAAAACAAAACTTTTCTGAAAATGCGAATAAACCAGGAAGATGGTTGGCATATAAACTGAAAAAAGAGGAGGGGATGATACATCGATTAATAGATGAGAAAGGGACCCTTTATTATCAGAATGAGGATAAAAAAATAATAATAAAGAGTATTATGGGAAACTGTATGATCTGGAGAAAATTCTAGAAAATAAAATACAACAATATTTGGAACAATCTGAACTCCCTAAAATACCTGAAACAGTTAAAACTATGCTGAATGAACAAATAACCATGATGGAATTGACAGAAGTGATTAAGAGACAAAAGAATAATAAAACACCAGGGCCTGATGGGCTACTGGCAGTATTTTATAAACAATTACAAGATATATTAGGCCCAGTGATGTTGGGAATTTATAATGAAGTTCTGCTAGAAGCAAAAATACCAAATTCATGGATGGAAGCAAATATTACTCTTATACTGAAAGACGACTCAGACTGAACACAGATAAAGAACTATAGGCCAATATCTCTATTGAATGTGGATTATAAAATATATGCTTCGATAATAGCAGAGAGATTAAAAAGGGTTTTAAATGAATTTATACATTTAGATCAGAATGGATTCTTGCCAAAGAGACAGATTAAAAATAACATGAGAATGATTTTAAATACATTGGAGTATTATGAAACACACCCTGGAAAACAAATGGCGTTGATTTTCCTAGATGCACAGAAAGCATTTGACAATGTTAATTGGCAATTTATCTTATTACAACTAAAATAAATGGACGTTGGGGAGAGATTTATTAATATGATTAAAACAATATACCACAAACAATCAGCTAATGTGATGGTAAATGGGGACATGACGGAGAACTTTAATATTAAAAATGGCACCAGACAGGGATGTCCACTGTCCCCTCTGCTATTTATACTGACTCTGGAAGTGTTAGCCAGAAATTTATTTATTTATTTATTTATTTATTTTCTCAGATTTCTATGCTGCCCTTCTCCCGTAGGACTCGGGGCGGCTCACCAAATAAAAAACATATAACAATAAATAGAACTAAAAACATCCAAATGTAAAAACCCCAACAACTAAAATCTCATAACAGATCAGGGAATTTGCTGAAAAAGCCATGTCTTCAGTTCGGCATGGAAAGCGCGGAGGTCGGAGGCCATCTGAAGCCCAGTGGGTAATTCATTCCAGAGGGTCGGTGCGGCCACCGAGAACGTCCTCATCCTGGGGGCCACCAGCCGACATTGTCTGACCGATGGCACCCGGAGGAGGGCAGTCCTATGTGACCGCACAGGGCGGTGGGAGGCCGGTAGGAGGTGGTCCTGCAAGTACCCCGGGCCTATGCCATGTAAAGCTTTATAGGTCAAGACCAGCACTATGAAGTGGATCCGAAGGGCCACCGGTAACCAGTGCAGCTCGCGCAGGAGAGGTGTTACACGGGAGTAACGAGAGGCTCCCGTAATAACCTGCGCGGCTGCATTCTGGACCAGTTGAAGCCTCCGGGTGCACCCCAAGGGCAGCCCCATGTAGAGGGCATTGCAGTAATCCAGCCAAGAAATAATGAGAGCGTGAGTGACTGTACGAAGGGCATCCCTGTCTAGGAAAGGGTGCAACTGGTGCAGTAGGTGAACCTGTGCAAAAGCCCCCCTTGTCATGGCCATCAGAAATATTCGACAAGATGAAAAAATAAAAGGAATGGAAATAAAAAAAGAGAAATATAAGCTACAGGCGTTTGCAGATGACTTGGTCTTTATACTAGAAGACCCATTAGAAACTGGACCGAAGTTAATCAGAAAGATAGAAGAATATGGGTATTTGCAGGACTGAAAATAAATAGACAGGACAAAAATTTTAGTTAAAAATCTCACAGATACACAAAATAGAGTGTTGATGGTAATGTAAATGATGCGGGTTCAGCTAGATGACCACTGAAGGACCCTCTTTATTCACAGTATTGTAAGAAAGAAAATGTGCTGGTTTAAGAGAAACGTGTTTGCTGGAAAGTATATTAAAGGCAGTTAAACCCCATTATTGGTAATATATCTTCTGATGAGTCCTAGCTGTCACGGAAGGACAACCATATAGAGAATGTCTGAAAAGGCTCACTGTCATCCACACAAAAGACATGTATGGGGCAAAGAGTTAATTATCACCTAAGGACAGCAGTAAAAACTCCATTAGTACTTACAGAACTTAGGAAAGTGGTCCAGCTGAAAATAATCTTATAAACTAGAAGCTAATGGTTTAGTAATGAGGAAGTGTCCGTTATTTTATAATAAATGTATGTTAGCCATATATGGAATAAATGTATGAGCTCATGTATTTGATACCAAATGTAATTTTACCATATATGGAAAATGTATTAGATCACCAACCCTTTGTCTTGAAAACATATATAAGCAGTTGTGTCAAATCTCTTGGTTGTTCAGACTTTCAGGTATGAATCTGCTCTGAACCTTGCGCAATAATAAATCTGTCTCTGGCTGATCCGGAATGTTGTTTGGTCCCATCATTCCATAACAATGGAAAGAATTGATATACAGATAGTTTAAAAAGTGAAGTACCTAAGAATACAATTAACAGCAAAATGTGCAACAATTAAAGAGGACAATTATATGAAACTGATGCGACAAATTAAACTAGGTTTGGAGAAATAGAATAATAGAGTTGGAAGGGACCTCAGAGGTCTTCTAGTCCAACTCCCTGCTCGAGCAGGAGACCCTATATCATTTCAGACAAATAGTTGTCCCATCTCTTTTTGAAAGCCTCTAGTGAGGGAGCACCCACAACTTCTGAAGGCAAGCTATTCCATTGGTTGATGGAAAGATCTGCAATTGTCATTAACAGGAAGAATAGCTACTATAAAAATGAATATTTTACCAAGACTATTATATTTATTCCAAACAATTCCAATAAAATTGGGGGAAAATATTTTGAAGAACTAAATAAAATAATATTAAGATATATTTGGTTAGGGAAAAAAGCAAGAATAGGTTTGAAAATGTTGCAAGACTCCAAAAAAAGAGGGGGATTTTGGCTGCCAGATTGGGAATTGTACTACCAGGCCTCAGTACTTACATGGATGAAATAATGGAACAATTTCAGGCCTAAAAGACTATTAACTCTAGAAGGACATGACCTTCAACTAGGTTGGTATGCTTTTTTATGGTATGGGAACAATAAGTTACATAGTTACTTTCAAAGACATTATGTTAGAAATGCATTGTTATCAGTATGGCTTAAAATTAAAGAACAACACTACTTGAAAATATCAGTCTGGCTTTCCACAATGGAAGTATTGATACATCCTAATGTTATTAATATGAAAAAAATGTAAGATATAAAGATATTTTGAATGAAAAAGGGGAGTTAAAAACCAAGCAGGAACTTAATAGCCAAGGGATGGACGTTGCATGGTGGCCACAAATGCAGATACAATCTTGATATGAGAAAGATGCTAAAATGTATGGTTTCAATAAAGAGTTAACAGAATTGGACCAGATATTAACTGGAACGGATGAAAAACTGATAAAAAAATATATTGTTACTTATTAGGTATTAAACTTGAAAGTGAGCAGGTAAAGGAGACAATGATTGTCTGAGCTAAACATTTTGGATATGCAATAGAAATAGACAAATGTTCTATAGATGGCATTTTGCACCAACAAGACTGGCAAAAATGTATAAGGATAGATCTGCTAAATGTTGGAAATGCAATCAAATACCTGGTTCATATTACCATATGTGGTGGACATGTCCAAAAGCCAAAAAATACTGGATGAAAAAAAAATGATAAAACAGCATATAGATATGAAACCAGAAATATTTTTATTGGACATTCTGCCAGAAAAATATGACAAAGGGACTATATACTTGATTTTACATGTATTAACTGCAGCTAGAATTATATATGCTCAACAATGGAAGTGTGACGAGATCCGGACAGATGACAGTGTAATTAAAAAAACATTAGAATGTGCAGAAATGGATAGACTAACGCTTACTATTAAGGACAAAGAAGAAACTGAATACTTTTTGACATGGGATTTATTTTACCAATGGTTAGACAATAAAAACAGAAGTTAGAAATGCAGGGACATAAAAAGGATAAATGTTAAAATGGAAATTTGATAAAATAGACAAGCTAAATATTACTGTTATTATAGTATTAATGTTATTGTGATGAATGCTATTGTAAACATGATTGCCTAAAAACAATTGTACCCAGACAACACACTGTTTGATTGAAATGGAATCTTTATATGTTATACAAATAAAGTAAATAAAACATGAAAAAAAAAGAGGGCAAGGAAGGCCAAAGAGGTTGTAGAAAAAATGCTTTTAAAAGCTTCTGACGATCCCAGCTGAGCTGTGCGATCATCAGAGGCTTTTTTTTTTACTTTTAAAAGCATTTTTTCGGCCGAAGAGGTTGTAGAAAAATGCTTTTAAAAGTAAAAAAAAAAGCCTCTGATGATCACGCGGCTCAGCTGGGCATGGGGGGGCAGGGATTTTTGCTATCGGTTCTCCAAACCACCCGCCGCCATCGCTACTGGATTGGGCGATCCGGTCCGAACCGGGAAAATTTCACCCCTGCACTATCCCCAGCACCCCATCTGGGCCTGCAGCTTTGCAAGGATTCACAGCCTTTAATACAGCTGTCACTTGGTGTTCATAGAGAGTGAGTGGCTGAGAATCCAAAGGCCAGCTGGCAGCGGCTACAGGATCTGGTCTTTTCATCTCTCGTAGCGGGCGAAGAAGGTGTTCAACTCCTCTAACTTCTGGAGTGTTGGCCATTCCTGCCAGCTTGGTGTCATCTGCAAATTTGATGAGTTTCCCATCTATCCCCTCATCCAAATCATTGATGAGGATGTTGAAGAGTACTGGGCCTAAGACAGAGCCTTGGGGTACCCCACTGCATACTTCCCTCCATGTACTGTAGATACAGTTCCATTGAGGACTACACATTGAGTGCAGTTGGTCAACCAGTTACTAATCCATCTGGTGATGATGCTGTCTAACCCACATTTTTCTATCTTATCCACTTTGTCAAATGCCTTACTGAAGTCCAAGTAACATATCCACAGCATTCCTCTGGTCCATTAATTTTGTCACTTTGTCATAGAATGCAGTAAGATTTGTCTGGCATGATTTGTTTTTGACAAACCCATGTTGGCTTTTGGTTATGATTTTCTTTGCCTCTAGGTGTTTGCTGATTCGTTGCTTGATTATCTTTTCCATAATCTTCCCAGGTATTGAGGTCAGGCTGATTGGTCTGTAGTTTCCTGGATCTATTTTTTTTCCTTTTTTGAAGATGGGAACTACATTACCTCTTCTCCGGTCCCCTGGTGCTCCAGGATCTTTGAAAGTGGTTCAGTGGCTCTGAGATCACATCTGCCAGTTCCTTCAGAAACCTGGGGTGTAATCCATTTGGTCCTGGTGATTTGAACTCATCTAGGGTGGATAGGTGCTCACTTACCATTTTCTTGCCTATTTTTGTGTGTGTGTGTGTTCCTAATCTGCTTTTTATGGTACTGTTTTTGATAGGTTGGACTGTTTTTTCCTTTTGTGTAAAAACAGATGCAAAAAACAAATTAAGTAGTTCTGCTTCCCTGTTGCTTGTCACCTTTTTGCCACTTTCTCCCACTAATGGACCAATCATTTCCTTGAGTTTTGTCTTGTTTTTTACATGTTGAAAGAAGCTTTTTTTTTGTTATTTTTGGCCTTTCTCGCAAGCCTTTGTTCATTGTGAACCTTAGCTTTCCTCACTTCATCTTTACAGGCTTGGGCTATTTGCTGATATTCTGCATTAGTTATGTGCCCCCTCTTTCCACTTTTTATATTTGTCACTTTTGTCTTTCATTTTATCGGAGAGTTCTTTATGCAGCCATGCTGGTTTCTTTTGTGAGCTGTTATTTTTCTTCTTCATTGGTATTGTGCTAGACTGGGCTTTTATAATCTGACTTCAAAATTTCCCCAGCTTCTTGAGTTGCTTTCCCCTTGAGGATTCTCATCCATGGAATCCTTCCCAAGGACCGACCCTCTTTCTTTCTTTCTTTCTTTCTTTCTTTCTTTCTTTCTTTCTTTCTTCCTTCCTTCCTTCCTTCCTTCCTTCCTTCCTTCCTTCCTTCCTTCCTTCCTTCCTTCCCTTTCTCTCTCTCTCTCATCTCTCCCTCCCTCCCTCCCTCTGCCCATCTCTTTCTCCTTCTCTATCTCCCTCTCTCCCTCCCTCTGTCAGGTTCCCAACAGAAGAAAAAGAAAGACACAAATCTGGTCTGTTGCTGCCTTCTTTATTTACTTCCTGGCACCTATTGACAATCATATTGTCACTCTTCAAGGCTCTGTTTTTGGCTGCGATGGCCGCCTGCAGCCCTCTGCCAGTGAAAACAGAGCTTGGGGTGGCTGGTAGAGGGGTTCAGGAGGCTGTTGTGGCCAAAAATGGAGCCTGGGAAGGCTGCATGTGGCCCTCACAAGCTCCATTTTCACTGGCAGAGGCACTGAGGGCTGGTCCTTCGCTGTTTACATGGTGGCCCCAGGGGCTAGATCTAAGCACCCCGTGGGCCAGATCCGGGCCATGTGCCTTGAGTTTGACACCCCTTATCTAGCTTGTCATCTGAGCCTAGGGGACTTTTGGGCTGAAAGTGACCAGCCCAGTCATCCAGCCTTCTCACAGTTTCCTGGTTTCTACCCTGGTGCCTTAACCATTAGACCAAACCAATTCTCATAATATTTTAATTTATAAACCATCCTCCCTGGAGAAAAATTTGGCACTGTTAAGATTTAACCAGTCTGTATCATTTGGGCAATACTCCTGGGGCACCAGCATAAATGTGTTTAAAGTCTAACTGGGACAGTTATTCATTAGATTGTGGGAGAGTGCATGATTTTCCCTTCAGACAGCCAAAAAGATTAGATGTATTCATCATCTCCATCTATCAACTGAAACTTGACCAGGGGGAAAAATTCATCTTCTGCATTCTGTTGAATAACAGAGAGGAAAAGGAGTGAGACACTTAGCTTCAGTTCTGCTAAAATTCCTCAATTTGGCACATGCCAGATACAGGGAGGTCACTGTTCCTCAGATAGGCGGGTGTGAATCCCTCCTTTTGAAATGGGACCCTGGAGTTCAGTCTGGGCTGTTGATCACGTACCTCTCCCCCAGCTGCGTGGCCTCAGCCCTGCCCACACTACTAGATGTCTTAGCTGAATTGGCAGTGGAACTCCCCAACCTTTTGGTTGTGGGAGATTTCAACCTGCCGTCGGCTGGGGAAACATCTGAGTTGGTGCGGGAGTTCATGACCTCCATGATGGCCATGGACCTAACTCAGATTGTACAGGGCCCAACTCATATTGGAGGACACACACTCGACCTGATTTTTCTCTCTGGACAGTGTATAAATGATCGGGGGGAGGGGACTTTATCGACCCTCTGTCATGGAACGATCATTCCTTCCTTTGGCTTGACTTTCCCACTGCCATCCCCTGTCGCAGGGGTGCAGAACCAGTAAGATGGTTCCGCCCCAGGCGCCTGATGGAACCCGAAAGGTTCCTGATGGAGCTTGGGTCATTTCCCGCCTCCTTAGCCCACGATTCATCCGAGGCCCTTGTTGCGGCCTGGGAACAGGCTGCGGTGGGAGCCCTGGATCGAATCGCGCCTTTGCGGCCTCTGATCTGACGCAGATCCCGGGAGGCTCCATTGTTCACCGTGGAGCTCAGGGAAATGAAGCGTCTGAAAAGATGCCTGGAGCGTGGTTGGAGATCCTCCCGATCCGAGTTTGACCGAACACAACTAAGAACCCATATTAGGTCTTATCTTGCGGCGATGGAAGTGGCGAAACATAACTATTTCGCCACTCTCATTGCATCTGCAGAAAACCGCCCAGCAGCCCTGTTTAGAGTGACCCGCTCCCTGCTTAATCAGGGAGTGAGTGAGGACCCTTTGCAGGGCCGTGCTGAGGATTTTGCAGTTTCTGCAAGATAAAATCACTCAGATTCGGACCGGGTTGGACTCCGACTGGACAGAGTCCGCTGAAGTGATGGGGGCTACTCTTGGTGGAGACACCTGGGTTGAGTTTGAGCCTGTTTTGCTGGATGACATGGACAGGATTATGGGTAGGCTAGGGTCCTCCACGTGTTTATTGGACCCTTGTCCCTCCTGGCTAGTTTCGGCAGCCAGAGAGGTGACTGGAGACTGGATCCAGGCTGTTGTCAATGCTTCGTTAAAGGAACGGGTCTTCCCCGCTGCACTCAAAAAGGCGGTGGTTCGACCCCTCCTTAAGAAGCCTAACCTGGACCCTGACGTTCTTAACAACTACTGTCCAGTCTCCAACCTTCGCTTTTTAGCGAAGGTTGTTGAGTCCGTGGTGGCGCAGCAATTCCCTCAATTCCTGCAGGAAACAGACTACCTCGACCCTTACCAATCTGGTTTCAGGCGTGGCCACAGCATGGAAACGGCATTGGTCGCCCTAGTAAATGATCTCTGGTGGGCCAGGGATGGGGGTTGTTCCTCCATCCTGGTCCTTCTTGACCTCTCAGCAGCTTTCGATACCATCGACCATGGTATCCTGCTGCAGCAGCTCAGGGGGATGGGGTTAGGAGGCACTGTTTTACAGTGGTTCTCCTCCTATCTCTCTGGTCGTCTGCAGTCTGTTTGGGCGGGGGGTCAGGGATCCTCCCAGAGGCCTCTCACTTGTGGGGTGCCTCAGGGATTGGTTCTCTCCCCTCTGCTCTTTAACATCTACATGAAACCGCTGGGTGAGATCATTCGTGGTTTTGGGTGAGGTATCATCAATATGCTGATGATACCCAGCTTTACATCTCCACCCCTGACCACCCTAGGGATGCCCTTTCCGTGATGTCCCACTGCCTGGAAGCGGTGCGGGTTTGGATGGGGAGGAACAGACTTAGACTCAACCCTTCCAAGACTGAGTGGCTGTGGATGCCGGCATCCCGGGATCTGGAGGTTCCATCGTTAGTGATCGGGGGAGAGACTCTTGCTCCCTCCGATAGGGCCCGCAACTTGGGTGTCCTCCTGGATTCTTGGCTGTCCTTAGATGATCATCTGACGGCCGTAACCGGGGGGCCTTCGCACAGGTGCATCTTGTGCGCCAGTTGCACCCTTTCCTAGACCGGGATGCCCTCGCCACAGTCACTCACGCCCTTGTTACCTCTTGGTTGGACTACTGTAACACCCTCTACATGGGGCTGCCCTTGGGATGCGTCCGGAGGCTCCAGCTAGTCCAGAATGCAGCTGCGTGGGTAGTTGCAGGGGCGTCTAGATACTCCCGTGTAACACCTCTCCTGCATGAGCTGCACTGGCTGCCGGTGGCACTCCAGATACATTTCAAGGTGCTGGTGCTTACCTATAAAGCCCTTCATGGCTTAGGCCCGGGGTACTTGCAGGACCATCTCCAGCCGCTCTCCCATCATCCTGTGCGCTCTCACAGAGTCGGCCTCCTCAGGTTTCCGTCGGCCAAACAATGTTGGCTGACGGCCCCCAGGAGGAGGGTGTTCTCTGTGGGAGCCCCGACCCTCTGGAATGGATTGCCTACTGAGCTCAGGATAGCCCCTGACCTTCTTTCCTTCCGTCGCGAGCTGAAGACGTAGCTCTTCCGTCAACTAAACTGATCCGTTTGGGGGTACATTGTTATAATTTTAAACTGTTTTAATTGGGTTGCTGATTTTAAATTTCATTGTGATTTGTATTGAAGTTGTCATTTTGTAAGCCGCCTTGAGTCCCCAGGGAGAAAGGCGGCATATAAATCGCAATAATAAATAAATAATAAAATAAATTTAAAAAAAAATTGGGCTATGTTTCCAGATGTCTTCTCTTGCTACTAAAGTTTAACAAATCTGTAATCCAGCAGGCTTGATAAGCCTATTCTCCAATCAATTGGAAAACACTAGTTGGGGAAGATTAATCTATGGCAGGGGTGAAAACTTTTTTTAAAAAATTACAGTGTAATGAATATAAGGAATTCTTTTGAGGAACAGGAAGACCTGCTACTGAGCCAACAATCCAAGAAATAAACCCTGCGTCTGGGAAAGAAATGTAAGCAGAGAAAACAACTCAGAAAAAACCCTCCCTAACACTCGGGAAGATAAAGGGAGGGAAGATCAGGAAGATTTGGAAGATTCTGCTATGATAACCTTAAAATAAAATATAATTGGCCACTATGATTTTGTTTTCAAGTCTGGTCTATCTTGAAGGACTGATATACATTTGTTATAGAATTCTCCAATTAAAATGGAAGTGGTACAGCTAGTACAATTATTTGTTTCATTTCTTTAGATAACATCATTTATTTATCTGTTAGACCTGCCCCAATCAGGTCCCCTAGAAAAGAAAGACCCTCGACTCCATTTGGGTGAACTGATAGGTTCATTTTACTAAAGGCTGCAGTAAAATCAGGCTAGAACCAAGTTTCCCACAAAAAACGTTACAAATTTTCCCCCTCATCCCAGCCCTCTCCCCATGATTAGTTCATATTCAGCCAATTAAGAGCTGCATAGGTGTTTTGAGAACGCTGAGATGTTTGGGGTAGTCTACATTCCAATCTCAGGATGTGTGGCCTTGAGTGCTGGCACAAACTGGTTCTGTGCTTCCCCGGTCTTTGTCAAGCTGTCATTCCATCTCTCTACAGGTGAAACTCGAAAAATTAGAATATCGTGCAAAAGTTCATTTATTTCAGTAATGCAACTTAAAAGGTGAAACTAATATATGAGATAGACTCATTACATGCAAAGCGAGATAGTTCAAGCCTTGATTTGTCATAATTTTGATGATTATGGTCTACAGCTCATGAAAACCCCAAATTCACAATCTCAGAAAATTAGAATATTACATGAAATCAATAAAACAAGGATTGTACATAGAACAATATCAGACCTCTGAAAAGTATAAGCATGCATATGTACTCAGTACTTGGTTTGGGCCCCTTTTGCATCAATTACTGCCTCAATGTGGCGTGGCATGGATGCTATCAGCCTGTGGCACTGCTGAGGTGTTATGGAAGACCAGGATGCTTCAATAGTGGCATTCAGCTCTTCTGCATTGTTCGGTCTCATGTCTCTCATCTTTCTCTTGGCAATGCCCCATAGATTCTCTATGGGGTTCAGGTCAGGCAAGTTTGCTGGCCAATCAAGCACAGTAATCCCATGGTCATTCAACCGGGTTTTGGTACTTTTGGCAGTGTGGGCAGGTGCCAAGTCCTGCTGGAAAATGAAGTCAGCATCCCCATAAAGCTCCTCTGTGGAAGGAAGCATGAAGTGCTCCAAAATCTCCTGGTAGACAGCTGCGTTGACCCTGGACTTAATGAAGCACAGTGGACCAACACCAGCAGATGACACGGCTCCCCAAATCAACACAGACTGGGGAAACGTCACACTGGACTTCAAGCATCTTGCAGTGTGTGCCTCTCCATTCTTCCTCCAGACTCTGGGTCCTTGGTTTCCAAAGGAGATGCAAAAGTTGCTCTCATCAGAAAAGAGGACTTTGGACCACTGAGCAACAGACCAGTTCTTTTTGTCTTTAGCCCAGGTAAGACGCTTCTGACGTTTGTTGTTCAGGAGCGGCTTGACAAGAGGAATACGACATTTGAAGCCCATGTCCAGGATCCATCTGTGTGCGGTGGCTCTTGATGCACTGACTCCAGCCTCAGTCCACTCCTTGTGAAAGTCCCCAACACTTTTGAATGGCCTTTTCCTGACAATCCTCTCCAGGCTGCGGTCATCCCTGCTGCTTGTGCACCTTTTTCTTCCACACTTTTCCCTTTCACATAACTTTCTATTAATGTGCCTTGATACAGCACTTTGGGAACATCCAACTTCTTTTGCAATTACCTTTTGAGGCTTTCCCTCCTTATGGAGGGTGTCAATGATGGTTTTCTGCACAACTGTCAGGTCAGCAGTCTTTCCCATGATTGTGATTCCTACTGAACCAGACTGAGAGACCATTTAAAGGCTCAGGAACCCTTTGCAGGTGTTATGGCTTAATTAGCTGATTAGAGTGGGACACTTTGAGCCTAGAATATTGAACCTTTTCACAATATTCTAATTCTCTGAGATTGTGAATTTGGGGCTTTCATGAGCTGTAAGCCATAATCATCAAAATTATGACAAATCAAGGCTTGAACTCTCTCGCTTTGCATGTAATGAGTCTATCTCATATATTAGTTTCACCTTTTAAGTTGCATTACTGAAATAAATGAACTTTTGCACGATATTCTAATTTTTCAAGTTTCACCTGTAAAAGTTAAAATAAGCAAAAAAAATAGTAAGAGAACACCTGTCTGATCTTGATGAACACAAATCACCAGGACCTGATGGATTACATCCCAGAGTTCTTTTTTTAATCAAGTTTTATTGATTTTTTCTTTCACACACACACATATTTTATGAACAGAGTATTGACCATATCATATCTTATACAACTTATCATATCCAATTTCATTTTACATAGTTACCATTTTTGCCAAAATATTCTTTTTCCATACTTTATCTTATCTTAATACTTCTATACTTATAATATAAACAGTACCACCATCCGCCCTCAAATCCTAGTTTCTTAACATTATTTCAATTAGTTATCTTATCCATTGTTAATCATATATATTCCCTTTTAACTTTCATATTAATTCGTTCTTCATCCTAATAAATTTGCACATTCTCGGGGTTGCCTTTCTACCATCATTTACAATTCTTCTTCTCCTCTCCTCTCTTTCTCTTCCCTCCCTTCTTCTATCCCTTTCTACTTTCCTCATTCCTCCTCTCCTACTCCTTCTCTACTTCCCCTTCCTTCCCCCTCCTCTATTCCTTCCTCCCTTTCTAGCCTTCTCTCCTACTCTTATTTCCCTTCCCTTTCTCCCTCTCCTTTTCCCTTTCTTCTATTCCTCTCTCTCCTTCCTCTCTTCTCCTTCTTCCCTCTACTCCTCCTTCCATTCTCTTTCCATTGTTGTATTCATTTACAATTCAATATTTTCCACAATGGTATCTGGGCAACCCCAATTTTTCCCCCACTTATTAATTATATTTTTCAAAGTCCCCATCACATTTTTTAATTATTAACAATGTATTTCAACTCATTCCATTTTTACATTGAAACCTTTTAACTTAATTAACCTTCCACCTCTTATTTTCCTTAGTTCCTAATTTCTTATTCCAACATCAATTAGTTATTTTCCTCATTTACTAGCCTTTCAATTTTATATCTTAATTTCAGTTTATATCTTAATTTTCACATTTAAACCAATCTTCATTTCATATTGCATCTGCTAATCCATTTTACAATAAACAGTATATTTCTTCTTTTTTACTTCTTACATACATCATTTACTAGCATTTCAACTTTGTATCTTAATTTCCATTATTTTCATATTTAAACCAATTTACATTTCATATTACACCTGCTGATCCATTTTACAATAAACAATATACTTGTTTATTTCTTACATACAATTTCTACCATTAATACATTTCCCTTAAATCAACTAATAAATGCTTTATTTCCCTTCCTTCTCTCCATTATTCTTCCCCTTTTACCCATTTTCTTTTGGTCTCTCCAAAATTCCACTTCTTAATATTTTTCTCCCTTTCTCCCATTCTCTTATTTTCTTTTTCTTTTTCTTTTTTTCTTTTTCTTTTTATATTTATTGTATCTTTTCCCTGAATCCTTTCATTTTTAAAATTGTTACCCTTTTAATTCTTCCCCTCAGTCTTTTCCCATTTCCTTCTCTTCCTTTCTTTTTTGGGTGATATTCCCCCCCATCCATATTTTGTTTTTCACTGTCAATCCCAGAGTAATCTTCAATTATTTTCCTTTCAACATTATGTTCTTGCTTCACATTTATATTTTCTTTTTTCCTTTTTTCTATTCTAACCAGATTTCCGCTTCTTTATCACCCTTAAATGCTTCACACACCTTTTTAAACATTTCCATTAATTCCTCATATTCCCAATGTTCCATATTGTCAACTCAAAGAAATTTTTATTTTAATTTATATGTAATTAAAATTCAAGTCCATATAGTGTCTCTCTTTTTTTAAAATTTCCAAATAGTATCCAATTCAAATATTTATCTAAACCATTCCAGTTTAAAGCTTTGTTCTTTTTCTCTTTCAAGGTCAGGATCCAGCTGTTTAAACAAGTACACCTTCCATGTTTAAAGTGTTCGTTGTGGTGCTTTCTTCTCTCTCCAGTTCACAAATCCCCAGGCAACACAATATCACTTTTAAATCCACATCAAAAATACTTTCTCTTCAATTTGTTTTCCTTTTATTGTTAAAAAATTGCTTTCTCTCCGTTTTCTTTTTCGTATATTATTTCTAATTTCTCCAAATTCAATTTTAAGTCCAGGTAGAAAGTTTTCTTTTTTGGGCTTTAGTCTTTTAACTTCCTTTTTGTTCTTTTCCCTCCAATTAACATTCCAAAGTGCCAATTAGCCGCTCATTTCACGCTGGGACCTCTTTCAAGCTTTTTCCAAAGAATTTCTTTTTACCTTTAAATTGGCCAAATTGCTCCTCCAGTAACAATACTCCATTCAAACATCACTCCTGCACAAATCTTAGTCCAGTTGCCCCAACTTAGAGTGGTCATTTTAATAGCCGCCACCCCTGCTGCTGGATCAAAGAGCTGCCTCCGACCCTTCGAGGAACTTGCCTGTTCCTCTTGGTCTTCCGAGGCGTCTCTCTTTCTTCACCATCCCTCCAAGACAGTTCCAGTCCAAAGACACCCCAACAGCAGTTTGTCTGGCTGGATTTTTGCAAAGCTCATCAGAGCTTTGCTATTTTCCAGCCAGTATCGTTGCGATGCTTCCGGTTCCTCCCAACCCAGAGTTCTAAAGGAGCTGGCAGACGTCATCTCAGAACCACTGCACCACATCTTTCAAAAATCCTGGAGCACCGGGGAACTACCAGAGGACTGGAAAAGAGCTGATGTGGTTCCCATCTTCAAAAAAGGAAAAAAAAACTGACCCAGGAAACTACAGACCAATCAGCCTAACATCAATACCTGGGAAGATACTGGAAAAGATAATTAAAAAATAGATCTGCCAACATCTAGAAACAAGTAAAGTAACAACTAGCAGTCAGCACAGGTTTGTTAAAAACAGATCATGCCAAACCAATCTTATTTCATTCTTCAACATAGTGACTAAATTAGTAAACCAGCAAAATACTGTGGACATAATCAGTAGTGGGTTCCACTTACCTTTTCTACCAGTTCAGAACTGTGAGCGCTTGTGTGTGGCGCTTCTGTGCATGCACAGAACCTTCGGTGCATGTGCAGAGCGTCCGTGATGAAGTCTGGGCGGGTGGGCGGAGCCTCCCGCTGCCGCCACTACCGGTTCTCCCGAACCAGGGCCAACCGGTAGAAACCCACTACTGGACATAATATACTTAGACTTCAGCAAGGCATTCCACAAAGTAGATCACAACCTACTTGTACACCCCGAGGCCCCTAACCTCTGGGGTGCCTCAGGGGTCGGTTCTCTCCCCCCTACTCTTTAACATCTATATGAAGCCGCTGGGTGAGATCATTTGTGGTTTCGGGGTGAGGTATCATCAATATGCTGATGATACTCAGTTATATATCTCCACCCCTGGCCACCCCGGAGATGCCCTTTCCGTGATGTCCCGCTGCCTGGAGGTGGTACGGGCCTGGATGGGTAGGAACAGGCTCAGACTCAACCCCTCCAAGACTGAGTGGCTGTGGATGCCCGCGTCTCGTGTTCTAGAAGTCCCATCATTGTTGATGGGGGGGAGGTGCTTCCTCCTGTTGAAAGGGCCCGCAACTTAGGTGTCCTCCGGGATTCCTGGCTGTCTCTGGAAGACCATCTCATGGCTGTGACCAGGGGGGCTTTCGCCCAGGTTTGCCTGGTGCGCCATTTGCACCCTTTCCTAGACCGAGATGCCCTCCGTACGGTCACTCACGCCCTGGTTACTTCTCGCTTGGATTACTGCAACTCCCTCTACATGGGGCTGCCCTTGAGGTGCACCCGGAGGCTCCAGCTGGTCCAGAATGTGGCCGCGCGGGTGGTTACGGGAGCTCCCCGTTACTCCCGTGTAACACCTCTGCTACGCAAGCTGCACTGGCTACCAGTGGTCCTCCAGATCCGCTTCAAGGTGCTGGTACTCACCTTTAAAGCCCTACATGGCTTTGGTCCGGGGTATTTGCAGGACCATCTCCTACCCGCCTCCCACCATCCAGCCCACTCACATAGGGCTGCCCTCCTCAGGGTACTGTCGACCAGACAATGCCGCCTGGTGACATCCAGGGGCAGAGCGTTCTCTGTGGGCGCTCCTGCCCTCTGGAATGAGTTACCCACTGAGCTTCGGACTGCGCCTGATCTCCGCTCCTTCCGTCGAGACCTAAAGACTTGGCTGTTTCAACAAATGGGCTGATGCTGATTCCGGGGTTTTAGGATTTATTGTCACTGTTTTAATCTGGTTTTAATCATGTTTACTTTTACTATTGTATGTTTTTAACCTGTGTTCGCTGCCCTGAGTCCTTTGGGAGAAGGGCAGCATATAAATTTTTGGAAATAAAAAATAAAATTTTGGAAATAAAATACTTCTTGGTAAGCTAGAAAAAGGTGGGATAGATAGCATCACCACCAGATGGATTTGCAACTGGCTGACAAACCCATACTCAACGAGTAGTCCTTAATAAGTCTAAGTCTACATGGAGGGAAGTAAGCAGTAGAGTACTGCATCCAGTTTTGGTCACCACACTATAAAAAAGACGTTGAGACTCTAAAAAAAGTGCAGAGGAGAGCAACCAGGATGATTAGGGGACTGGAGACTAAAACATATGAAGAACGGTTACAGGAACTGGGCACGGCTAGTCTAGTGAAGAGAAGGACCAGGGGAGACATGATAGCAGTCTTCCAATATTTGAGGGGCTGCCACAGAGAGGAAGGGGTTGAGCTATTTTCTAAAGCACCTGTAGGCCAGACAAGGAATAATGGATGGAAACTGAACAAGGAGAGATTTAACCTGGAAATGAGAAATTTTCTGACAGTGAGAACAATCAAGCAGTGGAACAGCTTGCCTTCGGAAGTTGTGGGAGCTTCATCACTTGAGACTTTCAAGAAGAAATTGGACTGCCATTTGTCAGAAATGGTGTAGAGTCTCCTGCTTGGGCGGGGGGTTGGACTAGACAACCTATAAGGTCCCTTCCAACTCTGTTAATCTCTGTAAAAGCAGATCATGGGGTGTCTCGAGAGTGGGGGAGCCCGCTTCGCAGGGGTCCCGAGGAACTCACATGATAGCTGCTCTGCCTGGGCCAGTACCCTCTTGGGCTGCAGGGACATGGGGGCCCCAGCCCATGTGGGGCCCGCCTCCATTGCAAGCAACTTTCAATGGGAGTCCTGACCGGGTGGCAATTTTCCTAAGTCAGGTCATCAGTTATATGGACCTCTACGGTCACTTCTACCCATCCCAATGGGCAATGGTGGTTGCCATAACTACCGTCTTGACGGGAGAAGTGGCGGACTGGGTGGCGGATCTCCATAGCGACCACGCCCATGACTTGACCGATGTTGGACTGTTTCTGGAGGGCCTCAGGCCTAGGTTCGAGGATGACTCCAGGACACAACAGGACGAGGGGGAGCTGGTCACCTTGAGACAGAGGGGCCGTTCCGCGAAAGATTATGTTAAAGAGTTTCGGACGATCGCTGGAAGATTGCCCAAACGCATGCTAGTACATCAATTTCATCTAGGGCTAGATAGGGATCTGAGACAGGCATGCGTATATAGGGGACTGCCTCCACGTCTACCCGAGTGGTTTCAGGCGGCCATAGAACTGGGCGTAGGATTGAGAGAATTCCATGTCAAGGGTGTTACAGGGCCACCACCTCAGGCGAGGAGGGGCCCGGATCGACCTGCTCCCAGCTGAGGAAACATGCCCCTAGGAACCGGGGACTCCACCCGTTGACCAAAATTCCGCTGTTTTCGATGCAACCAAGTAGGCCACAGAGCTTTGGAATGTCCCCTCCCACCACCCCAACCAGTGGTGGGTCAAACTCCTGCGACCGGAGGGAAGGGCCGGGACCGACAACGAACGACTCCTGAGCGGTCCAAGGTGGTGTCACAAGCTCTGCAGTCAGGCCTTGACATGTCGACACCCGAGGCTGGGGAACACTCTGGTCCTGACGTTATGCCTGTAGTGGAGGGGGATAGTGATGACAATGACAGCAACAATGACCTGATGGTGAGTGCTCCCGTTTGTCCTTTTTTGATCCCGATTACACTAAAGAATACACATAACGGGATGGAGATACGTCAAGGAGCGTTGATTGACTCCAGGTGTACTCGTTGCTTGATGAGACAAACGTTAGTCAAAAAGCTAGGTCTTAGGTTGTATCACTTGAGGTCTCCTATCAGGTTTGAACAGGTGGATGGGTCTACCTTTGGGGGATCGCCTGCTACACATGTCACCGAACCAGTGCAGTTGCGTATACGGGAACATATAGAGTACCTCAGGTTTGTGGTGGTGGATGTCATGATTGAACCCATCATCCTGGGACTGGCCTGGCTGGATAAGTGGAAGCCTACCATCTGGTGGGAAGGGGGTTATCGGAAGCTCCATCTTGAGCTCGGCCCTGAGTCGAGTACCATAGAACCGACAGGCTGGGTGGCCGGTAATCTGAAGGGGATCAAAAAACCCCTATCACCCGAGGTGCCTGATGTGTATGCCGATTTGGCAGCGGTGTTCAACGAGGAGGAATGTGACGTGTTACCACTGCACCGTATAACGGACTGTGCTATAGAACTCCTACCAGGGGCGAAACTGCCAAAACTGCGAATGTATGCGATGACATCAAGAGAAGTAGAGGAATTACGTAAATACATAGACAAGAACTTAGCCCAAGGGTTTATTCAACCTAGTCGAGCGCATATGGCTGCCCCAGTCCTCTTTTGGGAGAAAGAGGATGGAGGTCTTAGCTTATGTGTCGATTTTCGTGGTTTGAATGCTGTAAGCGTGGAGCTGCTTTATCCCTGGCCAGTGATACAGGATCTCTTGGCCACGTTGGCGACGGGCAAGTATTTTACTAAATTGGATCTGCGGGAGGCGTATTACCGGGTTAGGATCAGACAGGGGAATGAATGGAAAACCACCTTCAATTGACCTCTTGGAAGCTACAAATTCCGGGTTATGCTGTTCGGGCTGCAAGGCGCTCCGGCGGTGTTTATGGAGTTAATTAATGAGGTTCTCCATGAATATTTATATTGTGGTGTATTAGTATATCTGACTGATATCCTGATTTACACCAGCACAATGGAAGAACATATACACTTAGTCCGCCAGGTGTTAAGGAAATTATTGGAGGCGAAACTATACATTAAGGTGTCGAAATGCGAATTCCATCACACTGAATTGGATTACCTCGGATACAGGATATCTAGGGATGGCTTAGGAATGGATCCTAAAAAGGTCAGTACTGTTGTAGGGTGGCAAGCTCCCAGGACTAGGAAGCAACTACAGAGCTTCCTTGGCTTCGCTAACTTCTATCGACAGTTCATCCCCTCATTTGCTCAGTTAGTGTTTCCACTTACAAACCTCCTGCAAACTCGAGGACAGGAAGGAAAGCCACAGCCAGGTCAAAAAATAAACTGGTCTCCGGAGTGTCAAGCAGCATTCGAGGCGTTGAAGGCCCGATTTGCACAGGCTCCAGTACTTCAACATCCTGATCAGGACATCCCATTCGTAGTACAGGCGGATGCAAGTGACGTGGCTGTGGGAGCCATATTATTACAGGCCGACAGCCAGGGCCACTTGCAGCCGTGTGCATATACTTCAAAGAAATTTACTCCGACAGAAAGGGGCTGGGCTATATGGGAAAGGGAGGCCTTCGCTGTACGATGGGCGCTCCTAAGTTGGCGTCATATATTGGAGGGGGCACATAAGCCATTCGAGGTCTGGACAGACCACAAAAACCTGATAGCCCTACAGACCCCCAGGAAGTTATCACCCAAACAGGTGCGTTGGGCCCAATACTTCCAGCAGTTTAATTTTATTTTAAAGTATGTACCAGCAGGGTACATTATTCAACAGGCTATATACATATTAGACTCCAAACTTGACAGGGGGAGACTTAAATATTTGGTTTGGTGGAAGGGATATCCGTATGAGGAGGCATCCTGGGTACCTGAGGAAGACGTTAACGCTGAAAGACTATGTAAAAGATTCCACAAGAAATATCCAACGAAACCAGGCTCTAATGTTAATGCGTCTGTTTTATATGTTACAGAAAAGCCCTTGGTGAAGGGGAGCCGTCTGTCGAGCCCACCATCATGCTCGACACCACAAAGCGAGGCGTGAGGACAGACCCGCCATCCCGCTCGTCATTCTACCTCTGATGAGCGTCCCGTTCCGCAGTTGACGTTGGAGGGGTGGCCGGCGGATGGATAGCTTCACCACAACACATACACTCATGAGGGGGGATGATACACACATACACACACTGGGGTAGGCGGTCGGGTGTGGGGGTGGAGCGCATTGGGACTAGGGCTCCACAGCATCTTAGCTCTGCTGCTGTGGCTGTGGGGGCGGCTCTGCTACGTGGAAGATCTGGACATTTCGAGAAGGACGCTGATGCCTCGCCTGCTATTTCCTTG
Organism: Ptyas mucosa; assembly: GCA_012654045.1. NCBI lineage: Eukaryota > Metazoa > Chordata > Lepidosauria > Squamata > Colubridae > Ptyas > Ptyas mucosa. The sequence continues at coordinate 43,732 of WNWU01012760.1, forward strand.
CCCGCCGATTCGCCTGCTGATTCGCTGGCGGTGGGGCGTTGTCATGGGCAGTGTTTGGGCCGCGCCTCGCAGCTGACGGGCGCGGGATGGATATAAGCGCTACAAGCCATACGCTTGTAGCGCCAATTTTACATTGTTACGACTGCAGCGTTTTCGGAGCTAATGAGATTAAACCGACATTGCATATCAAAGCGTCGTCTTTGGTGGTTTGTCCTTGTTTTGCCTGGCAATCCTGAGAGCAACAATTTAATGTGGCTGCTCAGAAAGTGCTTCTAAAATTATACCTCGTGGTTGCACAACAAAGCAATCCATTCTGCTTCCCTAACACGGTCTGCACAGCACAGCAGAAAGCTCCGGAGCTCTGGAGCTTTCCGCAGTGGTGCAGACTATGTTAGAGAAGCAGAATGGAGAGGTCCATCCCTGGGCTGCATGGCAGCCTCCTGGAAGCAGCTCCCATTTCAGTGTGGCCGCAAGGAATTGTGGGCACTCTGAAGATGGCAGCCCCTTCTGGAAGGCAGCCATGTGGCCCAGGGACAAGCAGCCTGCCCACCTTCCCCAACATGAGGTCCACAGGGGGGTTGGGGTGAGGAGCAGGCCCAAGGCCTGCAGGGAATCTGGAGGGTCAGGTTGGGGGCAGAGGCAGGGGGCTGCTGCAGCATCCCTGTGGTCAGTCATACAAGCAAACAATGGTAGGGGTGCTGCAGCAGCCACAACTTTGAAACAGGGTCATAACTAGCTTTTGGGTGGTATGTTGTAACTTTGAATGGTCACTAATTAACCAGTCATTGAATGAAGCTACTTATATAAGCTTTTCTTTCTTTTTTTTTTGAAAAAAGTTTTATTTTAAATAGAAATAAAAAACAACATAAAAATATCATCCTTACAAACAATTACAGACAGCATCTCGATCGGTTAAAATCATTTCGTGCTTGGAATTTTCCAAATCTCATCATACGACAATTATTCTTTACTCGAACAGAAGATAGATATTTAAACATTTCATCGAAATTTCATTTCATATATACTATCTCATCTCCATACTTTATTGTCAAACCATTGATAAAATATCTCCCATATCAAATAATATTGTTTATCTTCCTGTTCTCTTATTTCAAATGTCAATCTACTCATTTCAGCACAGTCCAACATTTTCTTAATAATTTCTTCATCAGTAATTATCTTCTCTCCTTTCCAATTTTTTGCAAATACAATTCTAGCTGCTGTTAAAATGTTCACAATTAAATATTGTAATTCTCTATTAAATGTCTCTGGTAAGATCCCTAATAAAAATATCTCTGGTTTAAAGTCAATATGTCTCTTTGTCATTTTTTCCAACCATGTGTGTATCTTAGTCCAAAATCTCCTTGCATCCACGCATGTCCACCACATATGGTAATAAGATCCTGGAGTCTGATGACACTTCCAACATTTCTCTGATTTGTTCTTGAACATTCTGGCTATTCTCGTCGGGGGTAAATGCCACCTGTAAAACATCTTAAACAAATTCTCTTTATATGCTGTAGACATTGTCATTTTATAGTTATGTGACCACAATTTTTGCCATTTCTCTAAATCAATACCATAACCAAAATTTTCCCCCCACGCTATCATTGATTCTTTAACTTGTTCTTCTTCCAATTTTACCTCTAGCAAATATCCATATAACTTTTTAATTACATGATCATCAGAACCCATTAATATCTTTTTTTTATTATAAAAGTTTTTATTGGTTAAAAATAAACAATATTATCGCTTACAATATGTAGAATTTTCATTATCCTTTTACAAAGATAATATATAATTACTTTTTTTCACATACAGCAGATCTTCCCTTATTAAAATCACAAATTTAGCAACCGGATTTATATAAAAATATCAGTTCAATATCCAGAGTAATATTAAAGTTTACAAAAATAAGAGATATCATAAAAGGCACAAAATAATAGATTCCTCTCACTTCATCATTTCTTGGTTCTAGATCTCAAGGTTCTGGCCTTAGCACCCCCCTCCTCCCGGACCGCCACGGCCTTGCCCGCCCCTGCTCCTTGATCATCTAATACCTCCCCTTCCTCGGTTCCTGTGTCTTCACCCTCTAGGAGGGTCTTATGTTGCTCCAGATAGGCCTGAGCCTCCATCACACTATTAATTTTCTTCCTACTGCCCTCCCTGAAAATCATCAAACCTTCCGGCATCAACCACCTGAAGCCTATTCCCTTAAGGTACAATTTACTTGATAAAAAATAATAATTTCTTCTTAATTCTCATACCTGTCTAGGGATCTGCTTCAAAATGGTGACCTCCTTGCCCCTGTATATCAGCGCCCCCGATCTTTGAGTTCTCAGTATTTCATCTCTCGTTTCCCTTCTCACGAATTTAATGTGGACCTCTCTTGGGACACTATGTAAAATTGCATATTGTGAGTTTACTCTATAAACTAGATCCATGTCCCATCTCATAAAATCCAAGCCTCTTTCAATAAATTCGCCCAACAATTTAACCATCACTTCTCGCAGATCTTCCTGGTCCACTTCTTCCACATTTTGAAACCTGAGAAAATAAGACATTCTATCCAGCTGCGAAGTTAAAATTACATTTCCTCTCATTTCTTCCCTCTTCTGGATTGCCCGCACCTCCCCCTCCAAACCTCCCACCTTTTTCTTGTTGTCCTCAACCACCTGTTGAACAGCACTTAAATCTTTTTTCATAACTACCATTTCAGATTTTATTTCCAATTGCCCTTTTTGCAATTCATCAAGTTTATCAAGTTTCTCATCTAACTTTGCCAATTTCTCCAAAATTTTTTCCATGTCAGCTGCAACTGGGCTTTGTCCTTTAGCCATCTTACAGTAATAAAGAATGAGAGGTCCTCAGGTAGGCACAAGCATCCAGAAAGAGAAGGTTCTCTTAAAAATCAGCTCTATTTCCTCACGATCCACCAGAGGGCGCTCACAGGAGCAACGAGTCCGGCTTGTAGAGTAGGTCAAACAGGAAACCAGAGGTGGGTGATGTCATCAATTATATACAAAGAAGCAGGAAATCAAGCTCCAGCCATGTTTCTCCAGAAGGACAGGGGGCTCCAGCCTCCCTTCCCAAATTCTGCCTCCACCATTCTCCACAGAAAATCAACAAAGTAAGAGGTCTCCTTATTTTTTCTCGCTCTTTCTTCTCAACTACGGCGCCCTTCCCAGCTACGGGGGGGGGGAGAAACTTCAGCCCCCCCCCCTCACCCGCAGGACGCCTCGTTGCTTCGCCAGTCAAAGTCTCTCCTTTTCTAGTTATTCTCCGGCCTGCATCTCTTCCTCTTCCGATCGCCTCTTTACCTGCTGCCTTAATTTCGATATACACCGGATCCTACAGGCACATAGGCACGGAACGGCCTTGGAATGGCCGCTACGTGCTACCCACACTCGCTGGAGCCTCGGGCGCGCCAGCATTGGCCGCCCAGCCCCTGGAATTGAGGCAGGGGACCCCTGGCGAGCCGCCCTTAACGGCGGATACACCCAAACCAGGGCACCCGGCCCCAAGGGGCCTCCAAGCGGGGGGGAATTCAGACGCTGGGGCAAAGAACCCAAACAACGTCTGCTGCCATCTGGAGCCGGAAGTCGTCTCCCGAACCCATTAATATCTTAACTAAGCTAGTCAGAACACTATAAAAACCTTCTTGTTTGAGATCTTCTCGATATCTGGAAAATATTTGCATATATGAAAACCAATCCATCTTAAATCCCTGCTCTTCTAAATCTTGTTTCAATTTAAGTTCACCCTTTTCATCCAATAATTCACTATATCTAACAATTTGTTCCCCCTTAAATACTACTGGATAAGAAAAAGCTTCAATTGTAGATACCCAGACTGGAATCTTCAAATAATGGTATTTTTTGATCCTCTCCCAAGTCAAAAACAAAGCTTCACGTATCTGATGTCTTCTAAAATACCCCTGAATTTTAGTTCCTTTATACCATAAAAAAGCGTCCCACTCCATCAACAAATCATTTTTTATTTTATTTTTTTAAATTTTTATTTATATTTATATGCCACCCTTCTCCGGAGACTCAGGGCGGCTTACAATGTGTTAAGCAATAGCCTTCATACTTTTGTATATTTTATACAAAGTCAGCTTATTGCCCCCACAACCGGGTCCTCATTTTACCCACCTTAGAAAGGATGGAAGGCTGAGTCGACCTTGAGCCTGGTGAGAATTGAACTCGCAGTAATTGCAGGCAGCTGGATGTTAAATGCTGCCTTAGTAGGAGCATTAGCCTCCTACGCCACTCAGGCTCCTGAAATCATGTCCCTCCAAATTCAATAATCTAGTGTTTTTCAATGTTACCCATTCTTTAATCCACATTAAACAAACCGCATGGTAATATAATTCAAAATTCGGTAAACCAAAGCTACCTCTCATTTTAGCATCTTGTAACAGCTTAAATTTTATTCTTGCCTTCTTTCCCTGCCAAATGTATTTCAAAACCATTTTATTTAGATCTGCAAAGAATTCCTTACCCAGCTTTATTGGAATTGTCTGAAAAAGGTATAAAATTCTAGGTAAAATATTAATCTTAATAGTTGCAATTCTACCAATCAAAGATAACTGCAAATTTCCCCATTTCACCAAGTCTTGTCCTATCTGTTACTTAAGCTTATTGTAATTATTTTTTTAAGAGAACTACGTCTTGTTGTCAGTTGAATCCCCAAATATTTTACCTTATTTGTGACCTGCATCTTTGAAATCTCCATCAATTCTTCTTTTTGTTTTTTTAACATATTTTTAGTCATTATCTTCATCTTTTCTTTATTAATTTTCAAACCAGCCACTTCCCCAAACTCTCCTATTTTTTCTGTCAGTTTATTTATTGATGTTAATGGTTCTTCAATAATAAAGACCAGGTCATCAGCAAAGGCTTGCAATTTATATTTTTCTTTTCTAATTTTCATTCCTTTTATCTCTTTTTCTTTTCTGACATTTCTATTCAGCACTTCCAAAGTCAATATAAACAACAATGGGGATAATGGGCATCCTTGTCGAGTACCTTTTTTTATTTCAATAGAGTCAGTCAATTCTCCATTAATCATTACCTTTGCCATCTGTTTAGAGTATTGTTGTGGCTCTGACCCCAGAGCCCATCCTATCGGAGGAAGAAGACTCCGAACATGAAGGAGAGGAGCTGGCCAGGCCTCCCTCTCCAGGCCCCTCCTCTCTGGCAATTCCTCAGGTGTCTGCCGAAGGAGAGGAGATTGGCCAGGAGCCAGGTGTCTCC
>WNWU01012760.1:48999-63900 GCA_012654045.1 Ptyas mucosa
GTATGTTATCTGGTGGAGGCACAACCCCTCCTTCTTGTAGTAAAGCACTTGGCAGTCAGTTGTCGTGCTGCTGTCAAGTTCCTGATAAGGGACATTGTTTGTTTGAGCTATTCTTTAACCCACGGCTGACTGTTTGAGCGTGTGTGTGTGTGAGAGAGAGAGACGGGGACAGAACAAGTATATAGCTTCAATTGCCTGAATAAATTTCCTTCCAAAGCCCATCTCTTCCATTTGTAGCGTCATAAATCGCCAATTCATGTTGTCAAATGCTTTTTGTGCATCTAGAAATATCAAAGCCATTTGCCTTTCAGGATGCGCTTCATAATATTCTAGAGTGTTCAAAATTATTCTTATATTGTCTCTGATTTGTCTTTTTGGAAGAAATCCATTTTGATCTGAGTGTATGAAATTTTTTAAATATGAATGAATGAATTTATTTATTGATCAGCCCTTGGGCCATATCAAAGTGCAGAGTTCCAGAAACAAATCATTACAAAAGTTTGATAAAACAATTTAAATGAAATTGGAATAAAATACGATCTAAAATGAAATCAGAATAAAATACAATCATTTGAGATACAAATTAAATATGATTAAAATTATATTATAATGTCACCCCTGCATCTACCCAATCAGTCTTAAAACTACTATTAAAATTACATTATTAAATCAAATGATCTTTCCTACAATCTACCACATTCTGCTGCACCAACTTTGTCCTTTTTTCCATCAACTTTACCGCAAATTTGGCAATCCATTTCACCAGCTGCAAGTTAGAACCTAACAGACAATGTTGCACGAAGCGCTCTTTAGACTTAGGGGCGCTGATATAAAAGATCCTGCCCAGCTGATGTTCCCTCAAATTTGAGTATAGGGGGCAATCAAAAATTACAGGGGGCATTGTTTCAACTTCCCCCATCCCACATAAACAGACTCTTTCTCTTACAGGGATACCCTTATACCTACCCCTAAGCATGTTTGTTTGAAGTTGGTCTAATCTCAGTTTGGTAAAATATCTCCTTATGACGGGAAATAAAGGCACAGTTAAATATTTTTCTATTTTAAAAACTTGTTTATTGGCTGATAACCAGGGGCAAACTTTTACTGCTGTCACCTGTGCAATATCCGATTGGGCACTTATGTCCTTAAATCTCTGTGCAATCCAATTTCGGATCTGCCTATGATCATACTGCTGCCAATTTAAAGGAATACCAGAGCTAGATACCTGCTTCAGAACTCTTGATAACAGTTATTTTTATTACTTGAGATAATCTGCTCCATTAGCGCTGATTTTGGTGACCTCCCTTCATCTCGATTATTCTTAACCAATAATAAACGGTCTTCAACAAGGCCCTAGTGCCAATCACATGGACTCCCATTTCTGCCCTTACTACACATGCTGGGGTTCCAGGGGACACTGCCAAAATTCTCCTCAGGAACTTATTTTGAGGAGTTTCCAGCCCAGGCAACTTAACCGACCCCCATATTTCTGCCCCATAGGTAAATACTGATTCAATTTTCGCCTGGAAGACCTTTAGCACTGGGATTAATGAAGATGGAGTTTTCTCTCAAATAAGTTTGTTTAATTGAGCCATCTGAGCCATGGCCTTCTGAGCTCCGGCTTTTACCTGCTTATTCCATTTGCCATTTGTCTGAAATACTAGCCCTAAATAGGTAAATGACTGAACTTGTTCTATTCTTCTGTCATTTAGAACCCATCTCCTCATAATTTGTTGCCTGCTAAATATCATTACCTTTGATTTCTCTACGTTAATTGTCAAGCGATTTTTTATACAATATGCTGCCAACCTCCCGAGTGACCTTCGTAGCCCCACCTGTGAGGCCGACAGCAAAATTATATCATCAGCATATAACAAGCAATTTACCAGTCTTGTTCCTATACTAGGCCCATGGAGTGATATATCTTCCAAACATTTTGGAAGGTCATTTAAATATAAGTTGAAAAGTGTTGGGGCTAAGATGCAACCTTGTCTGATGCCCTTCTTTATTGGGATTGCATTTGTTACCGATCCTGTCCTGTTCACTCGAACTCTTACCTGGGTTTTCGTGTATAACAATCTAATTAGATATAACAATTTTTTTTCAATTCCCATGGCCTCTAATTTATCCCATAAAATTTGTCTGTCAATTGTGTCGAAGCTGCCTTCAAGTCTATGAATGCCACGTACAGTGGTTTTTTTTCCAAAACTTAAACTTTGTTATTAGATGGTCCAACACAAAACAATTATCCATAGATCTTCCGCTCCTGAAACCTGACTGTTCTTCAGCTAGAATGTTATTTCTCATTATGCAGTCCTCTAATTTATGAAGCAAATGCTTAGCATAAATTTTTGCTGAAATATCGATTAGACTAATTAATCGGAAATTATCTGGGTTATCTCTAGAGCCTTTTTAATGTAAGGGAATAATTATTGATGAACACCAACTGGCAGGAATTTGCCCTGTTCTATTGATAAAAGTAAAGAGACCCACCAGGACAGGCACCCACCAGGCTATGTTATCTTTAAATAACGATGCCGGGAGCGCATCCTGTCCTGGAGCTTTATTTGTCTTCCAGTATTGAGGCAAAAATTTTATAGTCCAAATTTAGCAGGGATATAGGCCTATAGTTTTTAATTTGTTGTGGGTCTATGTCTTCTTTGTGAATCAATGTGATATAAGCCTCAGTCCATGATTGGGGTATTGTTTTATTTATCATTGCTTCATTCATAACATCCAAAAGCAGAAGGCATAGAGATTCTTGTAGTGTCCTATAGTATTCAACAGGCAAACCATCTGGTCTTGGTGTCTTTCCATTTTTTTGTTTCTTAAGCGCTTCTGTTAATTCCATCATCATTATACGCCCATCCAGCATTTCTTCAATGTCCTTGGGAATCAAAGGTAATTTTGCATTCTGTAGATATTTTTTAACTTTCCCATCTTCAATCAAATCTCTTTTATAAAGTTGCCTATAATATTCTTGTATTATTTTTCCCATCTCTTTATTTCCAAATTTACTTTGTCATTGATCATCAGTCAATTGCGTTATTTTATTTTATTCCCTTTCTTTTTTCAATTTATATGCTAGCCATCTTCCTGGTTTATTCGCATTTTCAAAATAGTTCTGTTTGGCACTTATTTTTTGGGCTAGCTCTTCCTTCTCCAGTAAGTCCATTTTGTGTTTCAACATGTCCATTTTCATTTTTACATCTTTCTTATGTGGATCTTTCTGGAGTTCCTTTTCAAATCTCTTATATTCATCCTTTAATATTGTAAAAGTTTGTCTTTTCTTCACATTTCTTTTCTTTGTATAATCTATTATTAAGCCTCTACCATAGGCCTTCATTGTATCCCAACGATTTTGTATCGATGTATCTTCCTTTTTATTCTCCTGAAAAAAAAACCCAGCTCTCTTTGCATTTTCTGTATAAAGTCTTTTTCTTTTAAAATTGTATTATTCAAAGTCCATCTAGCTTTCCTTTTTTGGCCTTTCCAGGTTATTATCACTGGATTATGATCAGCCCACAGATTAGTTTCTATTTCCACCTGTTCTATTTTCAAAGTCAAGTCCATTGTTGTCCATATCATATCTAACCTGGACCAAGATGAGTGCCTGTTTGAGTAGAAAGTATATTGTCTATTCTTCTCATTACTAACTCTCCATATATCTTTCAAATTTGTTTCCTCTATCATTTTAAAAAAAGAATTTGGCAGTGTCTTTCTATTATGTCTTCCTGTTTTGGGTGTTTTATAATCCAATTTTTCATCTACTATTCCATTAAAATCTCCCATCATACATATATTATCATAGTCCATTTCAATTATTTTCATATGTAGGTTTCGATAAAAATCACTTTGATTATTATTTGGCGCATATATTGCAACTAGTAGTATCTTCATATTATTATCAATTATTTCCACCATCAAAATTCTACCCTCCAAATCTGCATATATTTGTTCCGCTTTTATTGAATTTTTAATGTATAGAACAACACCTCTCTTTTTACTTTGCGATAATGATGAAAAAATTCTTCCAAGTTTAGGTTGTACCAATAATTGTTCATGTTGCTTTTTAATATGAACTTCTTGTAAACAAATTATGTCAATTTTTTAAAAATTTTATTAATATATTCTATGCATCAATACACAAATGAAATTTACAATCCTGCCACCATGGTGTAATGTGAGTACATTGTCCATAAATATAAAGTCATTCCTTTATACATACATACTTACCATCATATATATACATCATATATCTGTTCTATCCCACCTTTTCTGGACCCAATCGTACCATAATTTCCAACTGTTATAAAATTCTGAATCTTTTTTACCATTGATCAATCTAGTTAATCTATCTGATTCCGCACACTCATTAATTTTATATATTATTTTCAAATCCATCGGTAAATATTGATTTTTCCACTCCTGCGCAAACGCTAATCTTGCTGCAGTAATAATGTGAATCAACAAGAACCATATAACTGATTTAACATTCAAAAGTTTTGCCCCCAACAGGAAAATCTCGGGCCTTAATTCCAAATTGATCTGTGTAATTTCCAAGATCCATTGCCATATTTTTTTCCAATATTTAACCACCTGTGGGCAGGTCCACCATTGATGAAAATAAGTTCCATTACTGTAACCGCATTTCCAACAGCAGGAAGATGTCCCGGGGAGCATTTTAGCTAGTCTCGCAGGGGGGAGATGCCAACAGTAGACCATTTTATATATGTTTTCTTTATATGAGGAGGCCATGGTTAATTTCATATTTTTCAACCAAATCTGTTCCCATTGCTGGAAGTCAAGGGGATATCCAAAATTTCGCCCCCAGGCTATCATACAATCCTTCACTACATCCTGTCCTATCTGCAGAAACAATAAATATGCGTAACATTTAGATAGTACCCCTTTCTTTCCTTCTAATAAGATCTTATCCAATTCTTGTCTTTTACGGTAAATTCCTTCGCTATATAAATCTTTTTTATACCTGGAGTGCACTTGGGAGTAAGACCACCAGTCTATCTTATATCCTTGAAGAGTTAATAATTCTCATGACTTCGGATTACCCTGAACATCCAAAAAAACTTCATACGTCAAAGTTTTCCCCCCTTTATATAATGTCGGGTAAATCTGACCTTCCTGTGCCGAAATCCAACATGGAACTTTTGAATATACTCTTCTTCTAATCTTTTCCTGAGTGTACCCAAGAGTCCTACGTAAATAGTGATCATCAAAGTGTCTGGGGCGGCTGGACGCTCCTGGCCATAAAAAATAGTGCCAGCCATGTTGAAGACCGGCTCCCTCAAATGTCAAAGTCGTCTCTTTTGTAGGATCATCCATTCTTTCACCCAAATCAAGTTTGCTGCTTGGTAATAGAGCTCCCAATTTGGGAGTCCCAGTCCTCCTCTGTTTTTGGGTTCTTGTAACATTTTAAGTCTAATCCGCGGCTTCTTTCCCTGCCAGATAAACTTGGAAATACTCCTATCTAAATTTGTAAAAAACTCTTTGTTTAACCTTACCGGGGCTGTTTGGAATAGAAATAGCCATTTGGGTAACACGCACATCTTAATAGTTGCCACCCTTCCCAAAATTGATAGCTGGAGATTTTTCCATCTTTCTAGATCTCTGAGCATCTGGTTGTAAAGAGGAAGATAGTTATCCTCCTTTATGGAGGAGCATCTGGCAGTCAACCATATACCCAGATACTTAATTTTATTTGTCATTCTTAAACCCATTAACTGCTCCAACTGTTGCCTTTGCATCTGAGTCATATTTTTCGCTAGGATTTTAGTTTTTTCTTCATTCATCAATTATCCCGCTACCTTCCCATATTCTCTAATCAAGTGTAATAATTTCAGGCCTGAGTCCAGTGGTTGATCCAAAATAAATACAAGGTTGTCTGCATAAGCCTGGACTTTAACTTCCTCCTGCCTAAACTTCATTCCTTTTATTTCCGTATTTCCTCTCACTTCTCTAAGCAGGGGTTCTAAAGTCAATACAAATAGCAATGGGGAAAGGGGGCATCCCTGTCTTGTACCTCTACAAATTTGAATCCTCTCCGTTTCCTCTCCATCTATGAGAACTGTTGCAGTCTGCTCCTGGTAGATAGCTCGAATTGCCCGAATAAAATTCCCACCAAACTCCATATATTCCAGTTGAGAAATCATAAATTCCCAACTGATTCTATCAAAGGCCTTTTGGACGTCAACAAAATTTAAAGCTAATTGTTTATCCAGGCTATTTTCAAAAAATTCTAATGTATTCACGATAATTCTAAGATTATCTTGTAAGTATCTATTAGGAAGGAAGCTGTTTTGGTCTGAGTGAATGAATTGATTAAGGAAACAACTAAGTCTGGCTGCAAGGACCCCCGTAAATATCTTATAATTGGAATTTAGTAATGATATAGGTCTATAATTCTTAATAAGGGATAGGTCTCAGGGTTCCCGAGCCGGGCGCCGCAAAACACAAACACCAACACCGTTCAGCTCTCCGGTATGATGGCCCTAATAGGGGTTTCCGGGTTGGGGCGTCGACTGTACGTGCGCACGCCATTTCATCACACATCCAGAAGTTCACCAAGGATGTCACCTATCACCGCCGCAATCGCCATTCCCACACCCTTCACCCCGCAACCCGTCTGCCTAGACACCCCGTGCAACCGTCACACACCCCCGCGTGCTTCCAAGCTGTCTCCCGTCGCCGTCTCCATAGCGCGTCAGCGTTGTTGAGGGACGGTAAGACTCGACAGGTGGCTCCCCTTTCACCAGGCATCCTTCTGTAACAGAGAATTCAGGGATTAGTACTTGTATGTGGTTTGAGGGGATGGGTTTTATGGAAGTGAGTTACTAGTTTCTTGGCATTAACGTCCGTGGCAAACACCCAGGACGCTTCTTCAAAGGGATAGCCTTTCCAACAGACAAGATACTTAAGTTTTCCTCGACTTAGAATCTCATCTATCTCGTAATGCCCCTCTATCACGGGACCAGGGCATGCAGGGGTGTCACGACCTCCAGATACAGGTTTAAGAAGACTACAATGGAACACGGGGTGTATTTTTCCCAATAAGGGAGGTAATTTTAACGCGAAGGTGACCAGGTTTATCACCTTTACTATAGGGAAGGGACCTAGGTACTTTGGCCCTAACTTACGATTGGGTACTCGTAAGTTAATGTATTTGGTAAACAGGTATACCAAGTCCCCTTCCTTCCAAGGATGCAGTGGTGCCCTTCTTGTGTCTGCCTGGGCTTTATATTCAATGGCCGCCTTATCGAGGGCGTCTCGCACCTGAGGCCACAATGTTTGGATCTTATCGGCCCACTCTTGTGGCATAACCGGTGCATCTAATGTCTGTTCTAATTCCGGCATAGCGGTAAATTCCCTTCCCGTCACTACCTTGAACAGAGTACAACCTGTGCTTCTGTGTATGGTATTATTATACGTTACCTCTGCGAAAGGCAATAGAGGCACCCAATCTGTTTGTTGATATGAAATGTAACAGCGGAGATAACGTTCAACCATGGCATTTGCTCACTCAACCGCTCCGTTTGTACTGGGATGGAACGCGGAACTGAGCCCCTGAGTTGATCCAATGGCACGGAGAAAATTCCGCCAAAAGCGGGCCGTGAACTGAACCCCCCTTATCTGAAATGATTCGTTGGGGGACACCATGTAACCAATATATGTGTTGGATGAACAATTTAGTTAATTTCTGGGCCGACGGTAACCCAGTACAGGGTATAAAATGGGCCTGTTTAGAAAACAGGTCTATAACAGTCCATATAACTGTGTTCCCATTGCTTTCCAGGAGGTCCACCACAAAATCCATTGCGATCTCCTCCCAAGGTTGGTTGGGGGTAGACACCAATTGCAATAGACCCAAGGACTTTCTGGTTCGTGGTTTGGTTTTGGCACATGTGGAACAGCTTTGTACATATTCCTCAATATCCCTTCTCATCTGTGGCCACCAGAATTGCCTTCGTGTCAGGTGGAGTGTTTTTAGGAAACCAAAGTGGCCGGCGGTTTTACTGTCATGACACCGTTGCAAGACAGCAGTACGCATATCCTTTGGTATGTACAACTTATCTCCCTTCCAAGCCAGGCTAGGCCCAGAATGACCGGTTCGATCATCGTATCCACCACCATGAAACGTAGGTACTCCCAGTTGGCCCCTATTTCCATCCTAACTGACTCCGTCATGTGAGTGGTTGGAGCTCCCCCTAATATGGAACCATCCATTTGTTCAAATGCTATGGGCGTTTTCAATGGTCTTATCTGGAGACCCAACTGTGTAACCAGTGCCCGCCTCATTAAACACCGTGTGCATCCTGAATCAATAAGAGCCTCCTGCTGTACCACTGATACACCACGTGATGACTGCAAGTCACTGGGATGAGGAAAGGGCGGATAGGGGCACTTACCATCGGATCACTGTTCCCCTCCACTTCATCACTGTCTGCTGCAACCACCACAGGCACGACACCAGGAGGTGCTGTAGACCCCAGGTCCCTCTTTGACGTCCCGTTCTCGGGCGGCGTTGGCTGTGACACCCCTCTGGTCCTCTCAGGGGTCACCCGTGCTCGGCCCTTTCCCCTCGGTGTCGGTGTTACTGGGCCAGCTGGCTGAACCGGTGTGAACGGGCACTCCAGGGCTCTATGTCCTACCTGGTTACACCGGAAACAGCGTAATGACCGACTGGCGGGCTCCGTAGGTCTGGCATCGAACTCTCCTTTCTCCACTAACCTGGGAGGAAAGGTCCTTTCTGGTATCCGTCGTGGTTGCAGGGGAGGCCCGGTACTCCTCACCCGGAATTCGCGTAAGTGCACATCCAAGTCTATGGCTGCCTTACACCACTCTGTTAGGCGGGGCAGCAGCCCCCTGTACACACTAGCCTGTCTGAGATCGCTGTCGAGACCGAGGTAGAACTGGTGAACCAGCATGCGTTCAGGCCATGTCCGCACCCGTCCTGCCACCTTCCCAGAAGTCCTTTACATACTCTTTGGCCGGATGGCCTTTTTGCCTCAGGGCCACCAGCTCCCCTTCGGCTACCTGGGCTCGGGTATCGTCCTCGAACCGCGCTCTGAGGCCATCCAGGAACAAACCCACATCAGTTAATTCTCAAGCGTGGTCACTATGAAGGTCTACCACCCAATCCGCAGCCTCCCCTGTTAAAGTTGTCGTGATGGCGACTACCATGGACCATTGCGAGGGATACAACCGGCCGTAGAGATTGACGTAGCTCAATACCTGGCTCAAATAGAGAACCACTTGGTCTGGATTGCCGTTGAATGTGGCCTGCAGAGGGGGAGGGCCCCACACTGGTTGAGGACCCCACACCCCGGGCTGCCCCGCCGGGCTCTGCCCAGGATACCCCGATAGTGCGGGGGATGGCCCATAAAGCCCCTGAGGCCCCACTGGGTTGTTCATGCTACTCTGGGGCCAGACCCCTCCAGCCGGTACTGGACTGGTACAGAGAACTCCGGGACCCAACCCCCCCCGGGGTGGGTGCGAGGTGAATTGTTGTACGGCAGTAGGCCTGGTGTTTCCTGCCACATTGGTTACTGGACCCAGTCGCAACTTTGGACTTGCTAGTCAGAACCAGGTCTCCGCCCCTGATGACTCTGATGCCCCTCGCCGTGTAGTGCTGGGCTCTGTCCCTGCCATCCAAGGCTGCCACGAAGGTGCATCCCTGAAGCTGGCTTCTCCGAACTTTTCCTGAAGTATGTCAATTGTGGATTGGGCCAGGCCGGTGGAATAGCTCCAGTCCCCATCATCATCCTCCATCCACCGCCTCTCTCTCCAACGCTGGAACCGCTCACTATCCCACGGGGCGGCCCCTTTTGAACCGGCTAGTGCGGGACTACACCACCAATCCCCAATCACCTGGTGGGAAGCTGCGCCCCTCATTGCCCCAGCGTCCATCGCTGCTTCACTCTGACTGCGGCTACGCACCCGTTCTTTCGGGCGTACCACCGGTGCCTGGGGCTCCACAGGGCTCGCTGGATCTTCCGCCAGATTCTCCTCCTCTTCGGCGGCCGTTACCGCGCTGGTATCCACGCCTTCAGCCATCCCGTGTGAAGGAGGGTAAACGCCGTTTTCCTCTCAGGGTTCCTGAGCTGGGCGCCGCAAAACACAAGCACCAACACCGTTCAGCTCTCCGGTATGATGGTTTATTGCGCGCTGGCGTCAGGTGCGCACTGCGAACTCCAAGCGGCTCAAAAACGGCGTTACCACCCCTGGCGCGGAGGTGGTTTAAATATCCCACCGTGGAGACGTCACCCTTATAAACACGCCCCTGCCCCTAATAGGGGTTTCCGGGTTGGGGCGTCGACTGTACGTGCACGCACCATTTCATCACACCTCCAGCAGTTCACCAAGGATGTCACCTATCACTGCCGCAACCGCCATTCCCACACCCTTCACCCCGCAACCCGTCTGCCTAGACACCCCGTGCAACCGTCACCCCCCCGTGTGCTTTCAAGCTGTCTCCCGTCACCGTCTCCATAGCGCGTCAGCGTTGTCGAGGGACGGTAGGACTCAACAATAGGTCAGTTCCTTCTTTTGGAATAATAGAGATATAAGCCTCAGTCCAAGATACTGGGACCTGAGCCTCTTTCATAACCGCATTGAATAAATCCGTCATGTGTTTCCCTACAACATCAAGCACTGCTTTGTATAGTTCAACTGGAAGGCCATCTCTACCCGGGGTTTTGCCATTCACCTGTGCTTTCATAACTGCTTCTACTTCCTCCGTCGTAAATTCCGCATTAAGAATATCCTTCATTGTTTCCGAGACTTTAGGCAAGTCTGTCTTTTCCAAATATTTCCACTTCCGAGACCAACCCCCTCAACTCAAGAGACATCCATATCATATCTATTCGGGTCCATGAGTGGTGTCTAGGAGAGAAGTAAGTATATTGATTTTTATTGGGATTTCTTAATCTCCATATATCCTGCAATCCAAATTCCTCCCGTAAATCATTACATATTTTTGGTAATGTTCTCTTAATATCCTTCAACCCTCCTTGTGTATTTCCCGGGACATAATCCTGCATTCTATCCATTACAGCATTAAAATCCCCAACTAAACAGATATGTTCATATTTCAGTTCACCCAGTTTAACATATAAGTTTTGATAAAAAGTCCTCCGATTGTCATTAGGGGCATAAATACAAACCAATAAAGACTTCCACTGGGCGATTTCTATTTCGAGCATGAGAACCCGGCCTTCCTGGTCAGCAAATACCTGTTGGGATTTCAAATGATGTCGTACATATACCCCTATCCCTCTTTGTTTTTGACCTGCTAATGAGGTATAAGTTTTACCCAACGCCCGGCATTCTAACAAATGTTTTTGATCTTTTTTTATATGGGTCTCCTGCATGCAGACAATATCATACTTAGCCTTTCTTAATTTGTTCAAAATCCTACTACGCTTATTAGGAGCATTTAAATCGTTAATATTTACAGATATCAAACGTACTAGTTCCCCCATCTCCTTTTCTCACCTAAGTTTTTACTTTCCCGCTGTTGTGGCCTTCTTAGCTGTTTGTCTTGTCTCCCTCTGAGGCGCTGTTAATTCCTCAACTTTTCGTGTTCCCCCACCCTTCTTTCCCACCTTTCCTTCTCTCCTCTCCTCTACCTCTTCTTCCTCTTGCAATTCCTCCAGGCTTCTACTTTCCCCTTCTCCTTCAACATCTAATTCTGACAAATTAAATTGTTGTTCCATGAATTCTCTTGCTTCTTGAAGAGTCCGAATCCTCACTTTCTTATCCCTCCATGTCATCAATAAGCCTTCAGGTAACAGCCAACGATACGAAATTGTGTTTTTCCTCAGGAAAGTCGTCAAAAATTGATATCTGCGTCTCTGTTCTCTTACCCGACATGGAATTTGTTTCAAGACTATTATCCGTTGGCCTTTATATGTAATAGTTTGATCCCTTGTTCATTTACAAAATTCTTCGCACAAGGCTTTCTTATTAAAATGAACATGAATTTCCCGAGGGAGATTATTCCTTTTTGCGTAGCTAGCGAATACTCTAAAGGACTCATCAATATCACGTTGGATCATGAATCTATCCTCCTCCAAAGTTTCTGCAACTATTTCTCCTACAATATCATCCAGTTTTTCACCTTTCTCTTCCGCCACATTCTGTATTCTAAGAAAAAAAGAAGATCTCTCCATTTCCAAGAAAATTATTTCTTCCTCTAAGTTCCTATTTATCGTTATTTGTCTCTTCTCCCAGCTGTCCATCCGCCCTTCGCATCTCTCCGTCTTCTTCTCTATCTCCTTCATTTGTTTCTCTTGTTGAATTAATGTCTGTCGTATATCTCCCAATTCACTTCGCATCTGTTTAATTTCTTCCTTAACCCCTCTCATTTCCGCTTTCACGTCTGCTCCCAAGTCCTCAAAGTTCTTGGGTGTTGACTCCTGATTCTTAGCTATCGATTCCTGGATGGTTTGTAACATATTTTGAAGAGCCTGCATAGAGGGCGTCTTCCCCGTTGCAGACATATTTTCCGATGTTCTTCTAGAAACTAAATGTGTTGAACTTGGGGTTACGGAGGTAGGCAACAAGATGACTTTCTTATTTGTTGTGGTAATAGTTGAAGATGTAGACATAACTGAAGACAACCACTGTTCCTCTACTCTTTATTAAATAAATATGTCAATCAGGTCTTTTAAATCAAATAAGTTAATTCATCAGCTCTTGATACATCCAAATTATTCAATTTTCAATGTTCAGTGTTTACTATGAGGCAGTGTATATATATCATTTTCCCCCTCCTTTCCTTTCTTTTCCTTTCCTTTTAGTTGTAATGTCCAGATCAACCACTAGGTGGCAGTACAAGACCAACCAAGTGCAGTCTCCGTCTTCAGCAATGGGGGGGAAAAAAGGTGTCAAGTCACGATGTAGCAAAAAGCTCCTCTTCTGATAACGTAGCAAAGAGAGAAATAAAAGAGAAAATCCCACTATATCTCCAATCGCAAATTCCAACAAGATCAAGCAATTATTCCTCGTCCAACAGACAATATATTCAAAAAAAAAGGGAGGAGGTAAAGTTTTGATAATATCAGAGTTCAAAGGGAGTTCAATGGCCGCTTCTGAGGGGTGAATAACAACTAGCAGCAAGAAGTTTACAAGACAGCCATTTCTCCGTCTCAGCCGCTCCCCCAGTAAATGGCAAATCTTATATGTTTCTTAGGCAGGAGGTTCAATCAGCTCGAAGCTAACTTAGTAAAACAGAGTTCTTACACCACACTGGTGGGCTTCCCTCTCCAAGCGGCATAGTCACGATTTCGGGGTGATCCCACGCCGCCCTCTTTCTGCGCTGGCACTCCGGGGAGAAATCTGCCGGCGTGCGGGAGAGCCACCTCCTTGCATGCCCTGAAGCCTCCCCTTCTTCGCGAACCTCTCTACGGCTCATGATGGCACAGGAACAACCACCAGACACAGAAAAGGGAAAACTAGGATGAGCAGCTATACCTTCCCTAGTCTTCCATTCAGCGTGACGTAGCCGGAAGCCCTCAAATTACGTCAAATTTTAACTTCTCTAATTTATGAAAAATCTTTCTTCTTTTCACAGCCGAATTAAGTCCATTTATATTTATTGAAATTAATTCCGTCACATCCATATTCATATTTTATATGTAGGTTTTATTGCTCTAGTTGATCTTACTTCCCGTTCTTTGAATTCCACAGTCCCACCAACAGCGCCTTCCATTGGTTCAATCATTGCCATTTCCTCTTCTGTAGGTTTTGTAGACACCACTGCAGCTTGTGTTTCTGTTTCCATTGCCACTTCCTTTTCCTTTAAAAAATCTTCATAAAATGCTCTCGCTTTGTCAATTGTATCTAACCTATATCTTTGAAGCTGCCATGTTAAGATCAATCCTTCTGGTATCAGCCATCTAAAATTAACACCCTTTTGGATTAGTATCTTGGTCAGAAATTTATATGCTTTTCTCATGTCTCTCACTTTTCTTGGTATTTGTTTCAAGACCACCACTTCTTTCTCCTTAAATTTCAATGTTTTTTCTCTCGCCACTTGAAGAATTTGTGCTTTAATCGATTTCTTAGTAAATCTTATGTGGACTTCTCTTGGTAATTTATTTTGCATTGCATATCTAGTGTAAACTCGATAAATCTCATCCACACCATATGTCATCTCCTCTCTAGATATCTCCAAAGCATCTGCAAGCATCGAAATCATGACATCCGCAAGATTTTCTCCTTTTTCTTCCTCCACATTTTGAAACCTGAGGTAGAATTCTGCTTTATACATTTCCAATTCCATTACCCCGCTCCTTTCACTTTCCACCTCTCTCAGTCTATCGTCGAAATCTTTCATTTTTTCCCCCTTTTGCTCATCCTTCTTCTCCAGCTCTTGTAGTTTTCCTTCATATTTTAGCATAGCCTGTTGGATGCTGACCACTTTTTCATCTGTCTTAAGTAGTTGTTGTTCCATCCTTTGAACTGTATTCAAAATTGTTTGTAGCGATGTTTCTTTGTCTTTGTCTTTCTCTTGTTGGAGCATCACCTGGATCATACGTTGTCCTCCAGATGGAGATGCAGAAGGCGTGGTTGCAGCTCCCACTGTTGCAGCTTTTCTACTCATTTTATTTCTGTAATCTGCTGGTACAAAGGCCAAGGAAGATTTTATATATATATATGGGAAAAAAGTCAAAAAAGGGAAAGAGAAAAAAAGAGAAAAAAGAAAAACCGCCAACTCTTCAGGTTCTTCCAAACCCTAATCCATCAAATAGAGATCCAATTTAAAAAAAAGGAAAAAAAGGAAAAAATAATGTAAAAACAAAATTTCAAAAAAGAGAAAGTATATATATTGCAGCTGTTTCTGTTTCTGTTTCTGTTTCTGTTTCTGTTTCTGTTTCTGTT
>WNWU01012760.1:70116-97030 GCA_012654045.1 Ptyas mucosa
TGAAAGCAAAGAAAGCAAAGAAGGGTTAATTAACCCTCAGATATGGTCTGATTTTGAGGAAGCTTGGAGCTCAATTACCTCTGCTTTATTGGAAAAAATTGATACTATATCTCAAGCTTCTCAAGCTGGAAACAATGAAACACATGGAAATACTGAGTTGCAATCTAGCAGTGGGGGATTGATTGAAGAGCTGGGAGAAGGAAAAGAACAACAACAGCCTATAGTAGTTTTTTGGGAGAGAAAGATGGATGCTTTGCAGAATAAGGAGCAAGAAATTTTGGGAGCTGATGAGACTTTGGCTACATGAATTTTTTCTTACAAAGTCCAACCTACATTTAAAGAGCTGTTTTCAGAAGAAGTTATATTTCTGCAAAAATTTTATAATATGCAATCCCAAAAAATGCAAGATTATACTGGAGTTAAAAAAGGCAGAGGGATCAAAGTTAAGAAAAGAGTTCGTAAAAAGGAGAAGAAAGACTGGAGACAAGGAAAATAACCCTGCTTGATGAGATGATGGTCCTTAAAAAGTATTGTTTAAGTGTTTAAAGATTTTGAACTTTTGAAAAAAAAAACAGACAGCAGTCTAATGCCAGTTAACTAAGCGATGAGCGACAATGAGGAGGCAACCTCCAGCTGTATTGGAATATTTTGAGAAGAATAAACAGATCACAGCAATGCTGGTGTGTTGGGCTGTGAATTATGCCCTGACTTGAATGATTTGGAATATTTTATTAAGGACTGTAATAAATTTGGACTTAATTGCAATCGCAGACGTTTTATTGAATATAGTAAATTGGAGTTTCCTGTTTGATGGTAATAAATATAAGGCAAAAGGACTATGGACCTAGGGCAATTGCAGGTGATCTTGTGGTTTCCCTAATACGTCTGATGAATTTATTAATTTAATTTTTGACTGGACTTGATGGATACTATTTCAAATATAATTATAAAGTCACTCGGGGGTTTTTTTTTTATATAAAGAAGCAATTTTTATTTAGGTGGGTAGACGCAAATGAAGATATTCTATATGCTGTTGGAAGATGTGAAGACAAGAAGATTAGCAACTGGGACTTCCGCTGTTGCCGTCAGCTGTCGCTGACGGTCCTTTGAAGACCGCCAGCCCGATCGCCCGTAAAAGAGCCGTTTCGGCAATTGAAACGGCTCGAAAGACTCCGAGACTTGAGGTGCTTGTGAGGAGAGCCGGCGGCTGCAGGTAGAGTCCCCTGTGAGACCCCCAGAAAGTTTTTTCTGCTTCTGGGGAGTTAACAGGGTGGGACTCCCTATCCACCCCGCTGAAGCTCCGGACGACTGGGAAACTCTGCTTCAAAGCAGAACAAGACAGCGCGGCAGCATTACCAATAACAACGAAAAATAAGGAAGATTTCAAACTTCTCACTAAACAGCAAGTATTGGAAGCTTTTTGGACTATTTTAAAGAGTTCTTAAAGTGAAAGTAATTTGGCTCTGAGAAAGGGGGAAAAAAAATGGCGCTTGCTTTCAGTGGAGAAAGCTGAAAGCGAAAGTAATCTGATCAGTGTATCCGGCTACATTTTAAAGTAACAAATCCGGCTGGAAGAGGCAGAAAAGTATCCAAAAAATAAAATAAAATAAAATAAAAATACCAATTGATTTTTATAGACCTGATTGAATCTGGAGAACTTTTTGGGAAAAGTTGCTAGAGTTTGTGGAAAAGGAAGATCCTTAAGAGGTAAAATGGCAACAAAGCAACCGGGGGGGGCTCCCCCACACATAAACAGAAACAGCCTCAAACAGCGCAGTTGCAATCTCAGACAAAGGAAGAAAGTCAATATGACCTTATTATTAAAGAAATTCAAAGATCAGAGAAGGAGGTTAAAGGAATGGTTCAAGAGAAATATGATGCAGTTAAACAAGATATTCAAACAGTGGTTAAAGGCCTGTCTGAGGTAGTGTTGCAGATTGACAAAAAAGTGGAGAATCTTGCCTCAGAGATGGAGACCAAATTTAGAGCTTCTGACTCAAAAATTATAGAAATTGAAGAAGTTACACAAAAAATGCAAAATGAGATTACTATGATGCAATTTCGATCAATGGAATATGCTATCAGACTGAGAGGTGTAAAAGAGAACACCAGGGAAGATCTTAGGAAAATTTGTGCAGAGGCTTTGGCAGTTATGCTGAAAGTGGAACCAGATGTGGTTTTGTGCAAGATGGACAAGGTCTACAGAGTTAATTCTCGTGTGGCGGTACAAAGACAACTGCCTAGAGATGTGGTCATATACTTTACAGACAGAAGAATGAGAAATGAAATCTTGCAAAATTCTTTTGTTACAACAGTTCAAGTTGATGGAAGTGAGATTGGAGTTTTTAAAGAATTACCACCTAAAATGTTAAGAGATAGAAAGGATTTTGGATTTTTGGTGGCAGAATTGAAAAGACAGAACATACAATTCAGGTGGGATGCGCCAATAGGTGTAATACTCAGGCTGCGAGGAGTGAGATACCGCCTTAACACTATTGAAAAAGCAGAAGAATTTTATTATAACGTTTTGAAAGCGGGCTCTCCTCCTCCACGCACATCTTCACCAATAGATAAGGAAGCTCAATTACAAGCTGAGATTGATCAAGAAACAGAAGCACAAATAAGGCAGTCGCAAAGGGAGGCAAGAGAATTAATGGGAGCAGTAGGTGGTGTTGTGGTTGACCCTTTTGCACCATTTGAAGCTTCTCCTTTGGAAGAAATGTCTAAAACCACCACAGAGGAGGCGATGGCTTTGGAAGTAACAACATCCAAAGTGGAAGAGCAACGTATAACCAGAGCAATGTCTAAACAAATGAAGCACCAGCAGCAAGAATATATAAAGCCACAGCGTGAGAAAAGACCTAAAGATAAGCAGCAAGCTGAAGTCATGGGAGGAGCTAAACCGAAGATTGCTACCGTAGGAGAGAATCTTCAACAATTGCTCTCAAAACTTCAGACAGGGTCAAATGGCACTTAAATTTTTGTCTTGGAATGTTAACGGACTGAATTCTCCGCAAAAAAGAAGGAAGATATTTCACTATTTGA
The DNA here is from genome assembly GCA_012654045.1 of Ptyas mucosa. Classification (NCBI taxonomy): domain Eukaryota; kingdom Metazoa; phylum Chordata; class Lepidosauria; order Squamata; family Colubridae; genus Ptyas; species Ptyas mucosa. The sequence continues at coordinate 73,162 of WNWU01012760.1, forward strand.
GACAATTTCATAATGATGTTATTTGCTTACAGGAGACTCATGTAAAATTGCAAGATCAGAAATACTTGATAAATTCAAAATTGGGAACGCAATTTGCTGCTTCAAATCTGGAAAAGAAGAATGGAGTGGTGATATATATAAATAAGAGACTTGTAGCTAAAATTATAGAAGCAGATAAAGATGGAAGATATATTGCAATTGAAGTTATTACAGATGGTGGACCAATCTTGTTGGTCGGAATATATGCCCCAAATCAACAGCAGGAAAACTTTTACAAGTTACTTCATTTAAAAATTCTGGATTGGGACTATTCAAACATTATAATAATGGGCGACTGGAATGGAGTAATCCAACCTAGATGGGATAAAAAAACCACGGCTAAAATAGGGAATAAATTACCACAAGCTTTTTTTGAACTGAAAGAGGATTTGGAATTGAAAGATATTTGGAGAATTCGAAACCCAAATGAATTGGACTTTACTTTTTACTCAGACAGGCACAAATCCTTTTCCAGAATAGACTTTTTTCTCTTAACTTCTAATTTACTTTCTAAAGTAAAGAAAATAAAGGTATTTCCTAGGACTTTGACTGACCACAGTCCGGTCTGGATGGAAATCGAGATGGGCAAAAGAGAAAGAAGATCCTGGAGAGTAAATGAGAATCTATTTAGATATGAAAAAAATATAATTGAACTTAAAAAGCATTTAAAGGAGTTTTTTAAATTTAACCTGAACAAAGGTACCCCTATTGAAACAGTTTGGGATGCAGGTAAAGCATATATGCGGGGAGTACTAATTCAAATGAATTCTAAACACAGGCAGAATCAGCAGAAGAAAAGACTACAATTGGAATCTGAGATAAAAAAGAAAGAACAACAATTGATACAAAAACCAACAGACAGAAAATTGCAAATGGCTATAAAACTTCTGAAGGATCAATTTCAAATGCTTATAGCAGACCAAACGGCAACTAACTTACAATTTGCAAAGCATAATACCTTTTCCAATGCTAACAAACCGGGCAGGTGGTTGGCGTATACTTTGAGGAAACAAGCATCGACACGAATTATTGATAGTACTGAATATGCTGATAAAGAAGTTTATCAACAAGATTTAATTAAAAAAGCCTTTTTGGAATATTATACTAAGTTATATGCTAAAGATGACATACAGAATATTACCATAGATGAATATTTAGAAAATAAGAGAATTTCAAAAATTTCAACGACTCAAAAGAAAAGCTTGGAACAATTGATAACAGTGGAAGAGATCAGTTTTGCTATAAAACAATTAAAAACAGCTAAAGCTCCAGGGACGGATGGATTAACTGCAATTTATTATAAAACTTTACAGGAAGAAATGATTCAGCATCTTAAAGATTTATTTTGTAACATACAACTAGGAGGTAAGATACCTTCCTCATGGAAAACAGCTTTTGTTTCATTGATTCCGAAAGAAGAATCAGGTCCTAAGAAACCAGAAAATTATAGACCAATATCTTTATTAAACACAGACTATAAAATCTTTGCAAAAGTACTAGCCAACAGATTGATGCCAGTTATTCAAAAGATAATTCATCATGATCAAGCAGGATTTATTGAAGGCAGATATATGAAGGAGAATGTTAGGCAAGTCATAGACTTAATGGATTATCTAGATAAGAATAAACAGATCTCTGCAGTGCTGGTCTTTTTGGATGCGGAAAAAGCCTTTGATCGAGTGAATTGGAACTTTATAATTAAGACTTTGGAAAAAATGGATTTGGGGGAGCGGTTTATACAAGCGATTGGTGCAATCTATCAAGAACAATATGCACAACTTATTATTAATGGATGTTTAACATCGAATTTCAACATACAAAAAGGCACCAGACAAGGTTGTCCATTATCCCCGTTATTATTTATTTTAACTTTAGAAGTCTTACTCAACGCAATACGGGATTCGAATTCCTTGACTGGAATAGTTATAAGGCAAGAGGACTACAGAACTAAGGCATTTGCAGATGACCTGGTTGTTACCCTATCACAACCTATGAACTCAATAATCCAGATGAAAAATATCATAGAAGATTATGGCATGGTATCTGGTTTTAGGTTGAATCAGAAGAAAACTAAAATGATTGTTAAAAATTTGACAGAGAGCAAAAAAAAGGAATTGGAAAGAATGGCAGGTTTCGAGATTGTTTCAAAGGTCAAATATTTAGGAGTACAAATCACAGACTCCAATGCTAAACTGTTTCAAAATAATTATGAGGTTCTGTGGCAAAAGATACAAAAAGATATGCAAAACTGGAAGAAACTGCAGTTATCACTGCTTGGAAGAATATCAGCAGTAAAGATGAATGTTTTACCTAGACTGATCTTTTTATTTCAAATGATACCGGTGCTTAAATCAGACAAACCATTGCTAGAATGGCAAAAAGGACTGAACAAATTCATTTGGAATGATAAAAAACCAAGAGTTAAACTGAAAATAATGCAAGATATTCATGAGAGAGGTGGTCTTAAACTCCCAAACCTTCGACTATATTATGAAGCAACTGCATTGATACAATTAAGTGATTGGTTTGGGAAAACTAAGACTGACTTGTTGAATATAGAAAGTCATGACCTGGTTTGGGGTTGGCATGCATACTTATTTTATGATAACAAAGTGGATAAAGTGTTTAACAGTCATCTACTTAGAAATGCCTTGCTGAGAGTCTGGAGAAGGCACCGAACTAATTGGGATTATAAGATTCCGTTTTGGCTGGATTTCGCTGATACCATGTGGAATACAAATATTAAGTCACTCGGGGGTTTCTTATATAAAGAGTTACTTTACTTTGAAGAGGGCAGGTGGCGACTGAAGACTTTGGACATGCTGTTGGAAGAAGGGAAATCGTTGACTTGGTTGCAGTACAATCAATTACAGATGAGATGGAAAGAAGATCAACAAACTGGTTTAATGGAATATGAAGTAGAATTGGTTGAACAGATAAAGCGGACAGGTCCAATGCATATTAAGAGAGTTTATAATGTTCTGTTAGAAAGAGACTCAGAAAATGAGCTAGTTAAAGATTGTATGATTAAATGGGCACAAAATTTCTCTCAACCAGTTATGATGGAAACATGGGAAAAAATATGGGTTCAGAATGTTAAATTTACACAGTCACAAAATTTACGAGAAAATTTTTATAAAATGTTTTATAGATGGCATTTAGACCCCAAGAAATTGTCTTGTATGTACCCTAATGTGCAGCCAAAATGTTGGAGATGTGATTGTTTAGATGCTACATATTATCACATCTGGTGGACTTGCAGGAAAGTGAGGGCTTTTTGGATAAAAATTTGGTGGGTTATGCAAAATGTTTTAAAGAAAAAAATACAATTTTCTCCGCAATTTTTTCTACTGGGTATAATTAAAGATTTTACACTGGGTGAAACTAAACTGATTTTGTATATGGTGACAGCAGCTAGGTTGTTGATTGCCCAACATTGGAAGAGTGATGTTTTACCAACTGTTGACCAATGGACCCAGAAGATGGCTGGATTTGCAGAAATGGCAAAGGTTTCAGCTTTTTTAAAAGACCAGACGCATGAGAAGTATATACAGGAATGGAAATTATGGATTGAGTATGTACAGAATAAGTATCAGACTAGAAAATATTATATCGCTTTTAGCTGGTGATTATGTTAGTATGTTAGTAAATATAGAAAAAAGATATGGAAGTTTGAATAACATATATATTGTTTGGGAGTATTATTAATATTAATATTGCATATAATGGAAGTCAAGGGGGGGAGGGAAGAGGGAGGAGGGGGAGGGTTAGGGTGGGGACGGGAAGGATTTATATATTGTTTTTATATGTATTTTACAATGTGTGGCTAGGGAGGGGGGGGAAAAAGGGGGAAAAATTTGTATTGCTAAAACTTTTTCAATAAAAAAAAAAGAAGATTAGCAACTGGTTTAATCTAGTATGAAGAATTTAAATGTTTGATATAGTTATTAAATGATGTTTTTAGTTGATTTGTTAATATGTATAGATAAGTTAATAAGAGGTTTGATTATTATTTTTTAATTAAAAAAATTATTATTATTTTTTTTATTAAGTGTTTTAATTATAATTGGACCTTGATGGTGTAAAAGTGGAGGACGGAAGAGTTTATATAGTATTTTATTTTAAATTTGGGGTTTTTGAATGAGGTTTTTTTTGTTTTCAATGAAAGAAGTTATAAAATATCTTGTTAAACTGTATAGATCTAATAATCTGTTAAGTATCTATTAGTTAAATTGAGTAATGATAGGATTGATTAGGTAATATTTAACTGCTTTATTAACTGCTGTAATTATAAATGGATACTAATTCTGTTAAATTAGATGGAATGAGAAGAAAGAAGACTTGCTTTCCTTTTATCCATTTGTTTAATGATTATGATAAGTGAGAGATGGAGTTGAATTTAGGGGATTTAAGCTGTATTTTATATTTTGTATTTGCTCTGGGAAGTTGGGGGGGTAGTTGGGAGGGGGGAGAAAATGTATGTAAAATTTTTAAAACTTTTCAATAAAAAAAGAAAAAAGAAAAATATGATCTGTCTAAAATACCTAAACAATACAAGGAAGCACTAGAAGAAAGAATAATGATGATGGAGCTAACATAAGTGATTAAAAAACAGAAAAACTGGAAAACACCAGGACCAGATGGATTACCAGCAGAATTATACAAGTCACTACAAGATGTGCTAAGCAATGTAATGCTGGAATTATTTAATGAACTTCTAGTGAAAGCAAAGATTCCAAACTCATGGATGGAGGCGTATGTTACACTTATACCTAAAGAAGATACAGATTTGCAACGAGTTAAAAACTATAGACCGATCCCTTTTCTTAGTCCCTGGGCCCGTAATATCCATACAAAACTTTTGAAGATCGGGATCTCCTCCATGGAAGCTTTTATCCTAGGCCCTGATGCTGCCAAATCGTTGATCTTTCAACGGCTGGATGACATTGATAGACAACTAAATCTGACACAAGGATCGGGAACATGCTCACCGTTTCCCTTGGTATTGTTCCCTCGTCTCACCCTCCGCCTTACCTCTCCGAGTTACGCTCTATCAAACACAGGCTCACATTTATGAAGGCACGATTTAATGTGATCCCCTTGAATGTCCTTGACAGTAGGCTCTCGTGGGGGGGTGGGGTTAAAATCCATCTATTGTACATGTGACAGCCGATCCCCGGAATCCCTGTTCCATATTACATTTGTATGTCCCCACTACCGGGATACAAGATCAAGATTCATTTCTCCTATTTCCCAGAGATTCCCTGGTTCACCTGATATGTTCAGCCTTTATTTCCTACTCCAGGACGCAGACCCCAACATAACCTTAAAGGTGGCAAATTTTTTTTGCTGCAGTCGTGGCTGAAAAAAAATGGGGGAAGAGATGGGTAAGTCTACAGCAGAGGATCACCAGTATTGACAGTACAGATTGTATTTGAGGCAGTAGATGGTGCACTGCCACATGATCTATCTATATTTGTAAAATATACTCCCTTTCTATGTGTATTTTAATTTGGTCTCCGGCCGCAATAAAAGCTTACTATAGATCGATCTTGTTGTTAAATGTAGATTATAAGATTTTTGCCTCAATAATGGCGAATAGATTAAAGAGGTTATTAAATGAATTTATTCATATGGATCAAAATGGCTTTTTACCTAAAAGACAAATCAGAGATAATATGAGGATAATTTTGAATACCCTGGAATATTATGAAGTACACTCAGAAAAACAAATGGCAATGATATTTCTAGATGCACAGAAAACATTCGACAACGTGAATTGGCAATTTATAATAAAACAATTACAGATAATGGATTTTGGGGAGAGATTTACAAACATGATAAAGACAATTTATGATAAACAATCAGCTAAGATAATGATGAATGGAGAGATGACAGAAAAAGTTAATATAATGAAAGGAACAAGACAAGGATGTCTGTTATCTCCATTGTTATTTGTGTTGACTTTAGAAGTATTAAACAGAAATGTAAGACAAAATGAGAAATAAAAGGAATGAAAATTAAAAAGGAAGAATATAAGCTACAAGCCTTTGCAGATGACTTGGTGTTTATTTTGGAGGAACCTCATATAACAGGTCCCAAATTACTAGAACAAATAGAAGAATATGGAGAGGTGGCAGGTTTAAAAATAAATGAAAAAACAAAAATATTGATGAAAAATACTACAAAAAAACAGAGAAGAGAATTGGAGGAAAAATTAGATATACAAATTGTGAAGAAAGTAAAATACTTAGGAATACAATTAACTTCAAGATGTGTAATGATAAAAGAAGATATTATAATTTAAAAAGACAAATTGAGAAAGATTTGGAGAAATGGAAAAATTTACAGTTATCATTAATGGGAAATATTGCAATAATTAAGATGAATATACTACAGAGACTATTGTGTCTATTTCAGACAATACCGATAAAAGTGGAAAAGACTTATTTTGAACATCTTAAAATAATAAGGAAATTTATATGGCAAGGCAAGAAGGCGAGAATCAACATAAAAATGTTACAAGATGCGAGATTGCGTGGAGGATTTGGACTGCTGAATTGGGAACTATATTACCAGGCAGCAGCGTTGACTTGGATGAGAGAATGGATTGAATTAAGAAATATAAGACTATTAACTTTGGAAGGGCACGATTTACAATTGGGATGGCACACTTTTTTATGGTATGGCAGAAGCAAGATACATACATATTTTCAAAGACACTATGTAAGAAATGCATTATTATTGGTGTGGGAGAAGGTTAGAGATAAATATTATTTGAAAATACCAACATGGTTATCAACAATGGAAGCGTTAATACACCCAAATATTATTAATTTTAGGAATGTTCTTAGATATAAGGATATACTAACAGATAAGGGGGGATTGAAAGGGAAACAAGAAATAGAAGAACAAGGGATTGAGATGGATTGGTATACACATATGCAAATACAAACAAGATATGAAAAAGTTGCACAATTATATAGTTTTTATTCAGAAATGATAGATCTGGATAGGATACTCACAGGAACAGATGATAAAATAATTTTAAAAATATATAACCATTTACTTAGTATGGAATTAGAAGAAGAGCAGGTAAAAGAAACAATGATAGCTTGGGCAAAGAATTTTGGATATTCAATTGAGCTACATAAATGGCAGCAGCTATGGGAAAGGAATTACAAATTAACAATGTCCACAGCATATAAGGGGAACCAATACAAAATGTTTTACAGATGGCATATGCCACCTGAAAAAATGGCAAAAATGTTTAAAGATAAATCAGCTAAATGTTGGAAATGTCATCAGATACCAGGATCTAATTATCATATGTGCTGGACATGCCCAGAAACCAGAAATTATTGGATTAAAAATAAAATATGGTTAGAAGAAATGTTACAACAACATATAGATTTAAAACCTGAGCTGTTCCTATTGGGTATCCTACCAGAGAAAATTAGTAAAGAAAACACATATTTGATTATACATGTAATAAGTGCAGCAAGGATAGTATTTGAGCAAAGATGGAAAGCAGAGAAAATCTCTACAGAGGGGGAAGTAATTAAGAAAATATTGGATTGTGCAGAAATGAATAGATTGACTTTGACAATTAAAGAAAGAGAGGAATCGGAATATTATAAGATATGGGGAAAATGTTATCATTGGTTAGAGAAGAGATATATGTAGGGTAAGGTTGTAATGAAATGAGTGAAGAGAAGATAGATAAATGTATTAATAGTAAAGTAAGAAATGTGGGAGAAATGTTATAATAAATGTAATGAAAATATTAAGATATGATAAACATTGGAGGAGTAAGAAGAAGACACAAAAGATGTACTCAGATGATACACTGAATGAGTGATTATGTATTGCATGTTTGTTTGTCTATAAAATAAAAAAACTTTTTTTTAAAAAAAAGAAGCAGCTCCGTTCAGGTTTCCAGAGGCCTTACCCAGCCCATTGCAGGCCGAAATGGAGCTTCCAAAGGCCACATCCAGCCCTATGACACTCCGTTTGGCCCTCCATGGGCCTCCCCCGGCCCATTGCAGGCCAAAATGGAGCCTCCGGGGGCCGAAATGGAGCCTTTGGGGGATGGCTTGGGCCCTCCGGCACTCTGTTCTGCCCTCCGCAGGCCTCCCCTGGCCCATTGCAGGCCGAAATGGAATGTTCAGGGGCAGCTCCATTTCGGCCTGCAATGGGCCATGGGAGGCCCACGATGGGCTGAACGGTGCGTTGAAGGGCCAGATTCGCCCCTCAGAAGCACCATTTTAGCTGGCAACCTACCGGGTGAGGTCTGTGGAGGCCGGAATGGAACTACAGAGGGGCGCACAAGGCTGGAGAGGAGACTGCTTGCCAGATCTTCACAAGTTAAGTGACCCAGAGCAGAAGGTTGCGGGGGGAAGCAATTGTGGGGAGCATGAGGTATTTCAGTGTGTCGGGGAGGCCTTGGGTGGTCTTATGCAGGTGGCCTGTTCCATCAGTAGCCCCCCGCATGGCCTTTCCCACACTGAAACACCTCATGTGCACTTAATGAGCCTCACATTCGATTAGCGGATACGTGGGCGAAAGGAGGGAGTGATCCTGTTTAAGGTACGAGATTCACTCCCATGAATCCTCGGGTTACGAATGGAATGGGCAGGCTCCATTCCATTCGTAACTCAAGGACTACCTGTATTCTAATAAAAGCCTGCAGGGGTAGTCTGATGAATCTTCCTCCTGCAATCTTCTTTCAGTCTTAAATCCATCTTTCCATCTTAGAGCAACAGAAAAGTATTCAACTTACTACCAGTATTGAACCCAAAATTTCCATTGCTAAGCAAGACAGTTGTTAAGTGAATCATGTGGTCATTAAGTGAAACTGGCTTCTCCCATTGACTTTGCTTCTTGGAAGCCAGCTGGGAAAGTTACAAATGGTGATCACATGACCTTGGGACAGTGCAACTGTCATAAATACATGCCAGTTGCCAAGCACCCAAATTTTGATCACATGACTGTGGGGATGCTGCAATGGTCATAAGTGTAAAAAACAGTTATAAGTCACTTTTTTCAGTGCTGCTGTAACTTCGAACTGTCATTAAATGAATGGATGCAAGTCGGAGACTACCTGTATAGGACTGATTTTCTAATCATGCTTGGTTTAGGACTACCGTATATACTCGAATATAAGCCAAGTTTTTCAGCCCGTTTTTCAGGCTGAAAAAACGGCCCCTCAGCTTATATTCGGGTCACGAAAAAAATGCCTTTTTCCCTGCAACCGTTTTGGCTCCCGGGGTTGCAGGGAGGCTTGATAAAGCCAAAATGGGGTGTGGGGGGTGCAGCGCCCCTCCCCCGGGCCCCTTTTTGGCTGTAGGGGTCAGGGAGGCTTGCGCTGGCAGCGCCTTCTGCTCCTCTTTTGCCCCTTAGCGGCTCCCAGCAACTGAGCAGAGAGGCGGCCGATGCCTAACGAGCGGAAGCCAAAGCGCCGCCGCGGCATGTTGCTGGGAGTTGCTGGGAGCCGCTGAGGGGCAAAAGAGGAGCAGAAGGCGCTGCCGGCGAGCGAGCGAGCAGCCAGCCATGCCGGGGGCGCTTTGGCCACCGGGCCCGCCCGCCGCGGCTGGAGCTCGCCACTCACCGAATTTGGCCTCGGTCGCAGCCGCGGCTCCAGTGCTGAAGAGGGTCGGTGCCGGGCGACGAAGAAGAGCAGAAGCAGCTGCTGCCAGGCAAGCGGGAGCCGAACGACCCCATGGTCATGCGTGGCCCATGGCAAGTGCCCGCAGCTGCCTGGTACTGGCCCCGAATACCAGCGCCGTCCCTCGCCCGCCTCAGCTCCCCGCTCTTTCCTTCCCCCCACAGGCGCCTCCTCCCTTTCCTCGCCCCGAACGGCCGGCGGGCGAGGCTGCTGCGGTCGCCGTGAGGCTGCCAGAAGCGTTCCTTTCCGACGGGCTTCTCGGCACCCGCGCCTCAAATTCAGTTCAGCCGGGGGAGGGAAGCGGGGAGTTGAGGCGGGGTGGGGGACCTGCGCCCCTCTCCCTCTCCCACATCGGAAAGGAACTTTCTGCTTCAGCTCCCCGCTTCTGAGAAGCCCCTCGGAAAGGAACGCTTCGGGCAGCCTCGCGGCGACCAGAGCAGCCTCGCCCGCCGGCCGTTCGGGGCGAGGAAAGGGAGGAGGAAAAAAAGGGGCGAGAAAAAAGTTTCCCAAAGTTTCTTTTTTAGCGAACGCTTCCCCTAACCCTGCCTTCTCTTCTCTTGCTGGGAGTTGCTGGGAGTTGCTCCGAGCGCGGAGGGGAAGCGTTCGCTGAAAAAGAATGGGGTGAGAAAAAAGTTTCCCAAAGTTTTAACAGGCGAGAAAGCTGAGAAAGGGTAAGAGCCTCCGCTGGAAGAGCAAGGGAGATGCTAACTCCGCGCTCGGAGCAACTCCCAGCAACTCCCAGCAACATCCAAAGTCATCCTTTTTTCTCGCCCTGTTCTTTCTCGCCCGGTCCCCTGACCGAAACAAGAGAAGGCAGCGGGCGGGGTTAGGGTTAGGGGAAGCGTTCGCTAAAAAAGAAACTTTGGGAAACTTTTTTCTCGCCCCTTTTTTTCCTCCTCTCTTTCCTCGCCCCGAACGGCCGGCGGGCGAGGCTGCCCGAAGCATTCCTTTCCGAGGGGCTTCTCGGAAGCGGGGAGCTGAAGCGGAAAGTTCCTTTCCGATGTGGGAGAGGGAGAGGGGCGCAGGTCCCCCACCCCGCCTCAACTCCCCGCTTCCCTCCCCCGGCTGAACTGAATTTGAGGCGCGGGTGCCGAGAAGCCCCTCGGAAAGGAACGCTTCGGGCAGCCTCGCGGCGACCAGAGCAGCCTCGCCCGCCGGCCGTTCGGGGCGAGGAAAGGGAGGAGGAAAAAAAGGGGCAAGAAAAAAGTTTCCCAAAGTTTCTTCCCCTCTCGCCCCCCGCCCTCTGGCCCTCTGGCTTTCCCCCCCACACTCAGCCTTCCCCCCCCTCCACACGTTCATGCACACATACACACTCACCGACACACGCAGCCACACACCTGCACACAGACGGCTGGGCTAGCCAGCACTAAGCAGAGTCAGATGTCCTCCGGAGCTGAGCAGATCTGCAAGGGAATCTGCTTTGGGATCCCCTCGGGCTGTTCCTGTCACTTTCTATAACTAAAACTTGGGGGGTGGGGAAGTCTCTGCTGGGATGAAGGGAAGAAAAGAAGGAAGGAAAGAAAAGAAGGAAGAAAGGAAGGAAGGAAGGAAGGCAAGAAAGAAAGAAGGAAAGAAAGAAGAAAAGAAGGAAGAAAGAAGGCAAGAAGGAAGAAAGAAAGAAGGAAGGAAAGAAAGAAGAAAGAAAGATTTCTTTCGTTCTTCTTTCGTTCTTTTGCCTTCCTGCCTTCCTGCCTTCCTTCCCCTTCTTCCCAACAGGGACTCTCCCCCACTCCCCGAAGTTTTTAGTTGGTTTCAAAGAATTCAACAGCTGGAATGCAAGCGGAGGGGAGGGGAGAGAGAAAGAGAGAATGAGAGAGTCAGAGTGGGGGAGAGAGAGAGAAAGAGAATGAGAAAGAGTGGGAGTGACAAGATAGGGCAAAAACGTAAAATGTGAGGACAGTCGTAAGTTCGAGGACTGGTCACAAGTGCGAGGACCAGTCAAAAATTACTTTTTCAGCCCTCTGAGTAGTCCATATGCACAAAAGGACTACCCAGAGGGCTGAAAAAGGTGATTTCTGACAGGTTCTCGCACTTTTGACCGGTCTTTTTTTATTTTGAAATTTAACAGTAGCCGCTGCATTTCCCACCCTCGGCTTATACTCGAGTTTTCCCACTTTTGGGGGGTAAAATTGGGGGGGCTCGGCTTGTATTCAGGTCGGCTTATATTCGAGTATATACGGTATGTTGGGAATGATTAATATTAAGAAATAAATGGGGAAACACCCTGGAAGAGTACAGTTGGAAATAGTGGATTAATAGATAACATATGGAAAAGGAAATTTTTAATAAGTTAGTAGAATAGAAGTTGGAGTTAATGGAGGAGAATATGCTGAGAAATCAGCCAAATAATGAAATGCTGTTAATCAGCCAAATAATAGGTGGAGTTAAGGAGGAGAATGCTGTTAATCAGTCAAAACAAAATATGCTGGAAATCAGCCAAAACAATGGAAAATGCTGGTAATCAGCCAAATAAAAGGCGGAGTTAAGGAGGATAATATGCTGAAAACTCAGCCAAAATATGCTATGCTGGAAATCAGCCAAATAATGGGTGGAGTAATGGAGGAGAATGAGGAGAATATATTGAAGAATAATTATTAATAAGAGGTGAAAAAGAAAATGTCGGGTGATAATTAAAATGAAATGGTAAATTTTGAAATTTCTGTGTAAATGTTTAAGAACATGATAAAATAGATTGGGTTTAGAAAACGAGAAAAATAGAAAGAAATTTTGATTAAAATTGAAATAAGAATTTAGTTGTATACACTTGGAAATTAAGATTTGTGGTGATAAAATTGCAAGGTAAATATATAGATTAATAGAATAGATTGTCTTTGTGTTTAATGTTGATGCTAAAAAGAGCAAGGGATAAAAAATTTAGATAAAGCGGTATTGAATTTTGATTTATAATTGAATTTATAATTGAATATAAAAAAGAGTTTTGCCTTAGTAGGAGATTAGGATGTATGATGAGATAATATAAAATTTTATTAAGATGTTGGAATTTATGTTAAAACTGTTTGTTTTTCATTTGTTAAATTAGTGTACCCATTTGTGACCGGACCAAGACTTCATTCTTGAAAAAAATTTCTTTTTTATGTTTATGTTGGAAAAAAATAAAAAATTATTTACAAAAAAAAAAGTAGTGTTCAATCATGGCGTTAGCTCTTTCAACTGCTCCATTGGTGCCCCTGGGTGGAGCCGATCAGCCGAATGAAATCACGCCAAACTCTGGTAGTAAATTGAACCCCTCTATCTGAGATGATACGTTGAGGTACTCCATGGAGGCGATAGATAAGTTCAATTAATAACTTAGCTAGTCTCCATGCTGAAGGGATTCCCCCACAGGGTATAAAATGGGCCTGCTTTGAAAATAAATCTATTACAGTCCATATAACCATGTTCCCGTTACTATCAAGCAGATCTACCACAAAGTGCATGGCAATCTCCTCCCATGGACGAATGGGGTTAGCCACTGTCTGTAATAGACCGAGTGGTTTTCCAGGTCGTGCTTTCATCATGGCACAAATCGGACAGCTCTGGACATATTCCTCTATCTCTGCCCTCATACGAGGCCACCAGAATTGCCGTTTGGCAAGATGTAAGGTTTTAAGAAACCCAAAATGGCCAGCCGGTTTGACATCATGGCACTGTTGTAGGACCATGACCCGAAGGGCCGTTGGGATATATATATTTGTCCCCTTTCCATGCTACTCCATTTCACATCATGCACAGCCCTTGATTCCCCTTTAACCATGGGTCATTTATCAACATCATTTTTAGCTCCTCAGTGAGACGTTCCCCTATGGCAGCCCTGACCACCCGGCGTACCTGTTGATTTGGTGGGATGATAGCCTGTACCACGTCCTCCCTGCGGCTATGGTACTGCGGCATATGTGATAATGCGTCAGCTAGGAAGTTCCTCCCAGCTGGGACATACTTGAGGGTAAAACGGAACCTTTGGAAATATTGTGCCCATTGGACCTGTTTTGGTGATAGGTGTCTGGGTGTCTGTAAAGCCCCAAGATTTTTATGGTCTGTCCACACCTCGAACCTCTTTGGGCCCCTTCCAAGCAAGTGCCACCATGTAAGGAGTGCCCACCTTACCGCAAAGGCCTCTTTTTCCCAGATGGCCCAACCCCTTTTCGTAGGTGTTAGCTTCCAAGATGTATAGGCGCAGGGTTGTAAACTGCCATCAGTATTCAATTGTAATAAAACTGCTCCCACTGCAACATCACTGGCGTCGGCCTGAACAACGAACGGCTGTTCGGGATCAGGGTGTTTTAATATGGGCTCCCATGCAAAGAGGGCCTTTAATGTCTCAAACGCCCATTGACATTCCACCGTCCAGGAAAGGGGTTGGCCTGGCCGGGGTTTGGTATTGGTCTTCTTTGTTTGTAGTAAGTCAGTTAACAGCAAGGCGACCCGTGCAAAAGATGGAAGGAATTGCCGATAGAAATTGGCAAAACCTAGGAAGCTCTGTAATTGCTTCCTAGTCCAGGGAGCTTGCAATTCCGGAACGGTCTGCACTTTATGTGGCTCCATCTCCACCCCTTGGCTAGAAATACGGTAGCCTAGATAATCCAACCGGGTTTGATGGAATTCACATTTGGAAAGCTTCACGTACAACTTGGCCACTAGGAGTTTCTGAAGCACCTGCCTCACTAATCGAGTCTGTTCCTCCATTGTGGTGGTGTATATAAAAATGTTGTTGAGGTATACAAGGACCCCCCGGTATAGGTGTTCATGCAGCACCTCATTGATGAGCTGCATGAACACCGCCGGGGCCCCTTGCAGCCCAAATGGCATCACCTAGAACTGGTAGCTCCCTAACGGACAGTTGAACGTGGTTTTCCACTCATCACCTGGTCGGATTCTGACCCGATAATACGCTTCCTGTAAATCCAACTTGGTAAAAAAACCAGCCCTTCGCAAGGGTCGCTAACAGATCTTTCATCAATGGTAAGGGGTAGAGATGTTCCACACAAACACCATTGAGACCCCAGAAATCAACACAAAGATGTAACCCGCTATCTTTTTTTCCCTGAAACAGTACAGGTGTGGCTAACCAGGACCTACTGGGCATAATAAAACCCCTCACCTTCGAGCTAAGAAGGTACCTTCGAGTTAAGAAGGTATATCTATATACCTTCTTAACTCGGTCATTTCTTGTGGCGTCATCAAATACATCTAGGGTTTTGGTAACCTTGCCCCAGGTATCAACTCGATGGCGCAGTCTGTGGGCCTATGAGGTGGCACGTTCTCGCATTCTGCCTCACTGAATACATCCGCCAGATCAGCATAAACCTGAGGGAATGTGGGGTCCTGGGTGGCTTGACACACAGGCTTATCACAGGTTACAGACCCCTGTTGTGGTCTGCCAGCAGCCTGCGGAGCTGGCAGCTGAGTTGGACAGCGATGAGGCTGAGGAAGAACATGGGCCAGTCCTGGAGGCTGGGGAAGGCCCGGATGAGGGCTCTGTGTCAGAGGCAGTGATGGGGCCAGGGCCATCGGGGAGTGATGCGTGGACTTTGGAGCCTCCAGAGGCTGACAGTAGAGAGGCAGAGGAACAGAAGGAGCCTGTTCCTAGCGCACGTATGAGAAAAGCTGCCAGAAGGCAGGAGCAGCTAAAGCAGAGAGGACGACTTGGGAGTAGGGCCAAGAGATGATTGGCCCCTCCCATAAGGCTTAAAAGACCAGCAACGGCTCTTGGCCTCTTTACCGGAAAACAACCGTTGAGAGATTTGCTTCGTGTTTGGATGTATTTCTTTCTTGTCAGTGTTTTCTGTTCCTGAACTGTTGCCAAGAAAAGCCTTTGGCAGTTTGCCTAATTATCCCAAGGTCAAAGATAAACTGAAGGTGTTTTGAGAACTTTGCTTTCATTTAATTTGGAATAAGGTGAGAATGAGTTAATTCTAAGATGTTTTAATAAAATCTGTTTGTTTTTTGGAACTGTTTTGCATTTAAAACTGTTTTGCAGTTTTTTCCCACCCCCACATTTACCTACATCTTTTTTGAACAGAGCATTGGCCATATCTTATTTTATACAATTAAACAAATTAGAATACATTTTACTCAATTACAGTTTTTGCCAAAATCTTTTCCCCCCTTTTTTTATCATGTCTCAATATTTCTATGCTTGCTTACATAAACATCTTCATTTGCCCTTAAATTCTAATTATTGCTATTTATTCATATTTGTTCTCTTTTATCCTTTAAACAATTCATTCTTTATCTTATTTATTTATTTATTTATTTATTTATTTATTTATTTATTTATTTATTTAATTTTTATACCGCCCTTCTCCTGCGGGACTCAGGGCGGTGCACAGCCGAGATAAAAACATAACATATAAAATTTAAAAACAATTTAAAAGACATTAAACAATTTCAGCCCAGCAATTTAAAAACAACCCAATTAAAACCAATTTCAATTAAAACTGGGAGGACAGGATCAAGCCAGTCCTGCTAGATGGAATAAGTGCGTTTTCAGGGCCCGACGAAAAGTCCGGAGGTCTGATATCGTGCGTATCTCAGGGGGTAGGTCGTTCCAGAGGGCAGGCGCTGCCACAGAGAAGGCTCTTCCCCGGGGGTTGCCGGCCGACATTGTCTGGCCGACGGCACCCTGAGGAGGCCCTCTCTGTGCGAGCGAACCAGCCAGTGGGAGGCTACTGGCGGCAGAAGGCGGTCTCGCAGGTACCCCAGCCCTAAGCCATGGAGCACTTTAAAGGTGGTTACCAACACCTTGAAGTGCACCCGGAAGACCACAGGAAGCCAGTGCAGCTTGCGCAGGAGAGGTGTCACATGGGAGCGCCCCGTGGCTCCCATAATCCCCCACATGGCCGCGTTCTGGACTAACTGCAGCCTCCGGGTGCACCCCAGGGGGAGCCCCATGTAGAGAGCATTGCAGTAGTCCAGGCGGGAAGTGACGAGTGCTTGAGTGATCATGCGTAGGGAGTCCCGATCCAGAAAGGGGCGCAACTGGCGTATCAGGCGAACCTGATAAAAAGTCCCCCTGGCCACAGCCGTCATGTGCTCTTCTAAAGACAGCCGTGCATCCAGGAGGATGCCTAAGTTGCGAGCCCTCTCCGTGGGGGCCAATGATTCGCCCCCAATAGGCAGCAATGGCACCAGCTGGCTATATCGGGACACCGGAAGCCACAGCCACTCGGTCTTGGAAGGGTTGAGTCGGAGCCTGTTCTCCCCATCCAGCCCCGCACGGTCTCCAGACATTGGGACATCACTTCAAGGGCATCGTTGGGGTGGCCTGGGGTGGAGATGTACAGCTGAGTGTCATCAGCGTACTGATGGAACTCCACCCCAAAGCCACAGATGATCTCGCCCAGCGGCTTTACATAAATGTTGAACAGAAGAGGCGAGAGGACCGACCCTTGTGGCACCCCACAAGTAAGGCGCCTCGGGGTCGACCGCTGCCCCCCTGTCAACACAGATTGCAACCGGTTGGAGAGGTAGGAGGAGAACCACCGCAAAACGGTGCCCCTCACCCCCAACCCCTCCAACCGGTGCAACATGATACCATGGTCGATGGTATCAAAAGCCGCTGAGAGATCTAACAGGACCAGGATAGAGGAACAACCCCTATCCCGAGCCCTCCAGAGATCATCCACCAATGCGACCAATGCCGTTTCCGTGCTGTGCCCAGGCCGGAAGCTGGACTGGAGTGGGTCCAGATAGACAGCTTCATCCAGGTACTGGGGAAGCTGCCGCACCACCACACTCTCAACAACCTTCGCAACAAAGCGAAGGTTGGAGACTGGACGATAGTTAACCAAAACAGCCGGATCCAGAGAGGGCTTCTTGAGGAGGGGCCTCACCACCGCTTCTTTTAAGGCGGCCGGCAGGACACCCTCACTCAAGGAAGCGTTAACAATCCTCTGGAGCCAGCCTCGTGTAACCTCCCGGGAAGCCAGTACCAACCAGGAGGGACACGGGTCCAATAAACATGTGGTTGCATTCAGCCGTCCCAGAACCCTGTCCACGTCCTTGGGAGCCACAGGATCAAACCCCTCCCAGCTAACACTCTCAAGACCAGCCTCAATCATCCCGTCCGAACTTACCCAGTCAGAGGCCAGACATTCCCAAATCTGAGCGATCTTGTCATACAGATACTGCACAAAATCCTCAGATCGACCCTGCAAGGGATCATCCCGCGCTTCCAGATGGAGGAGGGAGCGGGTCACCCTAAACAGGGCGGCTGGGTGATTATCTGATGACGCGATAAGAGCGGCAAAATAGCTAGATTTTGCCACTTTTATCGCCACTAGGTAGGTCTTAATATGACTTACCTTAATATGAGACCTCACCAGTGTTCGGTCGGATTCGGAGCGGCTGGTCCTCCAACCACTCTCTAGGCGTCTTTTCCGGCACTTCATCTCCCTCAGCTCCTCGGAGAACCAAGGAGCTAGGTGAGTTCGGTGCCGGGTCAGAGGCTGCAAAGGCACGACGCGGTCCAAAGCCCCGGCGGCCGCACTGTCCCAGGCGGCCACCAAGACTTCAGCCGAGTCATGAGCCAGAGTCTCAGGAAATGGCCCAAGCTCCATCTGGAACCTATCAGGATCCATCAGGTGTCTGGAGCGGAACCACCTAGTCAGTCCCACCTCCCTGCAGCGGGGTGCAGCGGTTAGAAAGTCCAGTCAAAGGAGCGAGTGGTCAGACCATGACAAGGGTTCGATGACTATATCCCCCATATCAAGGCCACTCGACCACTGACCAGAGACAAAAACTAAGTCCAGCTCTCAGCTGATGGAATGCACGGAAGCCTGGTGAGCACATATCTACGAGGGGAACCCCCCCTCCTGGCCCAACCAGGTCTCCGTGATACCTGCCAGGTCCGCTCCCCCCTCCTGAATAAGATCGCAAATGAGGGGGGCTTTATTTACCACGGACCTGGCATTACACAACAACAGCCGAAGGCTCGGGCCCTGAGAGTCTGCGCAGCCTGGTGCGCGAGAAGGGCTATGGGGACTGGGGCGTGCCACCGCTCAAAGATAGCGAGTGCGCACCCCCATCACATGATATGGCCCCCTGCTCCCACCATATCTGCCCCTCCCACTCAGTGTATTGATAGAAAAGCCCTCAACAGGATGGACTCTGATGTCCCCCTTACCCCCGAAATCCGCACCCTCCGTGGCCCAACTGACAGCTGGACCGGACCCCTCCCCCCGTGGGTTAACCCCCAAACCCACACAACCCTCCCGCCCCTTAAAATCCTTTAAAAATCTATCAAAAAGTTTCCCTATAAAACCCCTCAATCCCCTTTTTGCGCCATGCCACCTCTCGGGGCACCAAAGCCCGTCATAAAGGTAGGCCCTTGATAAAGTGGAGGGCCACACCTGCGAGAGGGGGGAGTCTCGCAGAATAAGAAGTTCTGTTGATCTTAATATCTTTATATTTGTTCAGGATTGCCTTTCTTCCATTTCATCTTTTTTATTGTACAGCAATCTTTCTCCTCAAACCTACCACCTCTCTCCTTTCTTTCCTTCTTACTTTCTCTTCCCCTCCTCTTCTTCTCCTCCCTACATCCCCTTCCTTTCTCTTTCTCCTCCTCTCTTCCTCCCTCTCTTACCCTCACTCCTACTCTAATTTCCCTTCCCTTCCTTCCTTCCTTCCTCCTTTCTCTTCCTTCCCTCTCTCTCCTTCCTTCTCTCTTCCATCTGTCTTCTCCTTCCTTCATCCCTCTCTGTTGCTGTATTCATTTTCAATTTTATATTTTCCACTATGGAGTCCAGGCAACACCGATCTTTCTTTCATTTATCAAGTATATTTCTCAAAATTTCCCCTCATCTTTTTAATTATTAGCAGTATATTTCATCTTATTCTATTTTTTCTTTTAAATCTTTACTCAAACAATCTTCCAACCCTTAGACTTTTAAATTTTAACAATATATTTTTTCTACTTTACTTCTTACAAGTATGTTATTTAAATCATTTTTTGCATTTCAATTTCATTCAATTTTACATTTAATTTCCATTTTCCATGTTACTTTCAATTAATTCTTGTATTATAATTTATTCTCTCCTTTTAGTGCTTCTTCCAATATCATTCTTTCTTTCACATTGCATTGTTCTATTTTTCATTTAACAGCATTTTCACATACAATTTCTACAACTAGCATCCTTCTCTTTATTGACAAATTAATGTTTTCACTGACTCTTAACCATTTTCTCTTAGTCTCTCTGGGTTTAAAACGTTTTTCTATCTTCTTTTCCTTGTCTTATTTTTTCCTCCCAAATCCAGTTTTAACTCTGAATGGAAGATTTTTTCCAGGCTTTAGGTTTGTTTTTTAAAGTTCTGGGGGTTTTTTTCCTCTCCACTTTAGTCTCTGTGCTAATTAGCCACCAATCTTTCGCTACAATCTTTTCAAGCTGTCAAAGATTTTTTTTCTTTTATCTGTGAATTGGCCCATCACTCACCCGGTGATAATACTCCGTTCAATTACCACTCATTACATTCCCTCTTTCTGATCGTGGCCGTTCTGGCTTGTGACAGCTCCTTAATGGCTGCCTTCCTTCGCCGACGGGTCGAAGACTAACGCCAGCACTTCAGGGAACTTGCTCATTCCCTATCCATGCCAACCAGCATCTTCTTTCTTTGCTGTCTCCACAAGACAGCTATGATCCCTGGGGATCCCCAAAATCGGCTAGGATATTGGTGTTCTCCTGGAGCCCCAAGAATCCACACCGTATCGCCTGATGCCAGCCACGCCCATCCACTATCTTTTGATTGATGGGACACCGAGTACACCCTGAGTCAAGTAACGCCCCGTATCAGGCCCCTTTTTGTGTGTGTAACTCCCTTATCATAACTGGGATGGTGAAAGGCTGAATTGGTTCGATTACCATTGGATCCTCAGATTCATCATCATCACTGTCGTACACCACCAGTGGTGCCTTTGCCGTTGCTGGGGAACCCTCCTGCTGGGTCATCGGGACAGTGTTCACTGGTGTTGTGTGAACTACTCCTCGAGTCCATTCGGGAGATTGCCGGAGTCGACCCGAACTCTTCCCAGGCGTTCCTGCAGGCGCAGGGGGTTTTGATAGCTCTTCTGGACCCGGCATTGTACATTCTACTGCCCTATGACCCAAGAGGTTGCACCAAAAGCAACGTAGCAATGGCCGGCTGGGCTGGGCTGGGCTGGGCTGGGCCGTGAAAGTCGAGGTGCCAGGACCTGGACGGGCCATGCTTTGGGTCACTGGCCAGTCAGCGGCCTTCCAAGGTCCAGGACCCACCTCCCCTCTGGGCCTGAACTCCTGCAACCCGGTGTCCAAGTCCACGGCCACGTGAAACCAGTCTTGTAGTCGATGTGGGAGACCCCGGTATACACAAGCCTGCCGGATATCGCAGTCCAGGCCACGTTGAAATTGCTGCACCAGCATACGTTCTGGCCAAGTGCACAGTCTACCGGTGAGTCAATGAAATTCACGAACATATTCCCTCGCTGGCCGGCCCCGTTGCTTCACTGCCATTAACTCCCCTTCTACTTGTTGGGTATGGGAGCCATCCTCGAAATGGGCCCTCAATGCCTCCAGGAATAGGCCCGGGTCTGCTAACTCCTTGGTGTGTTCCAAGTGGAGGTCGGCTACCCAATCTGCAGCTTCGCCCTCCAGCACAGCTGTCACCGCAACCACCATCGCCCATTGTGATGGATATAGTTGGGTGTAATAGTCTAGGTGGCTAATGGCTTGACTGATGAATAATACCATCCAGTCTAGGTCGCCTTCAAAAGATCCCTGCAGAGGTGGGGGCCCTCATGCCACTTGTGGAGGGACCCAACCAGGACCCCAAGCAGGCCCTGGGAATGAAGGTCTCTGGCCTATGACTGGAGGAGGGGGATCTGGTTGTTAAAATCCTGGATGAAGTCTCTCCCCTGGGACCTTGTGGGCCCAACTGTGGTAGCCACATGGGTTGCCCTTTCAGGGGGTCCCATAAGGTCAGCCAAGGATGCCCCAAATGCCCACAGTCCCGACTGAGCTGGGCCGTGGGGGCACCTGGCCACGTTGTCCAGTCTCAGCTTCAGGCTTGCCAGATGGAAACGTGTCTCTGCATGTGCTCCAAGCTTCTGAGTCGGCCATGATTGCGCCTGCTCTTGTCTTGCCTCCCATGGTTGCCATGTCTCTGAAGCTAGCGTCCCCAAACCTCTCACACAACACATCCATGGTGGTGCTGCCAGGGGCAGTGGAATAACTCCACTCGCCAACTTCATCCCCTGTTAATCGCCTCTCCCTCCATTCATGTGAGTGGCTCCTTGGGCGTGGTGGTGTTGGAGGCCTCGTCACAGAAGTCCCAGTAACTGCCGAACTGTGCCACCATTCCAGGGCTGAAATCTAAGATTTGTTACTACCGGTTCTGTGAGCGTGGCTGGGGGGGTGATGTGACTGGGTGGGCGTGGCCAACTTTTTTTTTTACTTTTAAAAGCATTTTCTCTACAACCTTAAGAGAAAAAAATGCCTTTAGAAGCCTCTGACGATCAGGCAACTCAGCTGGGATCGCCAGAGGCTTTTAAAGGCATTTTTTTTCCTACAACCTCTTCAGCCGAAGAGGTTGGAGAAAAAATGCTTTTAAAAGCCTCTGACGATCCCAACTGAGCCGTGCGATCATCAGAGGCTTTTTTTTTCCTTTTAAAATCATTTTTTCGGCCGAAGAGGTTGTAGAAAAAATGCTTTTAAAAGTAAAAAAACCAACCTCTGATGATCACGTGGCTCAGCTGGGCATGGGGGGAGGGGCGCAGGGATTTTTGCTACCAGTTCTCCGAACCAACCGCCGCCATCGCTACCGGACAGGGAGCATTTCACCCTTGGACAATTCCCCTTGTCCCGAGCCAGCCCCTGTCTGGGCCTCTCACTTCTGGCTGCACCACAGGCTGCACACACTTCCCTGGTACCTCAGGCGTCGGTCCTGCGGTCTCCTCCTCCGTCACCATCTCAGGTACCTCCAGCACAGTGCCCTCCGCCATTACAGACTCCAGCCGTCCCTTCCAGAAAGGAACAGCAAGCAGCGAGCAGAGGGAACTGTTGAAAAGAAATGGAGCACTGACTTTCTCTCAGCCTGTCAGGGCTGACCTGGCTGGAACTACAATAAAGCCAACACGACATGACCACAATGGTAGCTGGAGCTGTGTCTTTATTTCATCCGTTACAGGCAAGCCACAGAACTCAGTGAAAATGCAATAAGACATGTGAAGTCAGGCGGAATCCTAGTCCCACTATTAGTAATCATGGGAATAGGAATTGCAGTTGGAACAGGTATAGGTGGAATGACACACTCAATAATACAGTTTCAGCAATTATCAGAGGAGCTTCAAGAAAGCCTGAACCAAATTGCTGGAACCCTGGTAGAAGTCCAAGACCAGATAGATTCATTGGCAGCAGTGGTCCTACAAAATCGACGTGCCTTAGACCTCCTAACTGCAGAGAGAGGAGGTATGTGTGTATTTCTGGGAGAAGACTGTTGTTTCTATATGAATAAATCAGGTGTGGTCAGAGAAGTTGCCAAGGAATTGCAGGATAGGGCATCCAAGATAGGTCAGAGGTTACAAACAATGGACCTGTGGTTTTCTTGGGTGCCTGGATCCGGGTGGATTAAACAAATGTTATTCTTGTTGATATGTGCTGTGGCAGGCCTAGCTTTTATTCCTTGTGCAATCCCTGTGCTGAAACACCTATCTATCAGAGCAGTGAAAGAGATACAGACTGAGAAGGAGTTAATTTTGACAGGGCACTTTCTTGAAAATAAAGACTCGGAAAAAGACACATATGTAGATATGGAGTCTGGGAAAGAATGGAGGGAGTACCTCCAAGGATTAAGAGAGTGAAGATCAAGAAATACCTATCTCTTGCCTAGATTAGTCATATTTTGTTAGATATTATATGTTAGCTTTGTTTATTAAAAGGAATGGAATGATATTTACTAAAGAGTTGAACATGTAAGGAGTAGTGGAAGCTTCTGCATGGGGGGGGGGAATAATGTGAATAAAGTAGGAATCATACAGGATCAGCTACATGAACACTAAAGGACCCTCTCTATCCACATTATTATAAGGGAGAAACGTGCTTGTTTGGAGTCAGCTAAACCCCATTAGTCTAAACCCCATATCTTCTAAGGAGGCCTAGCTGTCACGGAAGGACAGCCATATGGAGAACCTCTGA
>WNWU01012760.1:112030-139379 GCA_012654045.1 Ptyas mucosa
TAGAAATATTGATTGTGTGATAGAGAAGTAGGATTATACACTAAAGAAATTTACCCATTAAGGAGACAGGAGTATTAACACAGATAAAGTCACAATATTACTCCTATCGGTTAACACCTTAAGATCTTTATACTTTATAAGTTAAGTATTAATATAGATATATAAACATAAAGGTCTCAAAAGTAAATAAGTGTATGAAATTTTGGGAAAAAGTAACACAAAGAGTAAAAATGACAACTACAGGTTCATCAACGATTACTAAGATAGACAAGAAAATAGCCTCAAATCAGGCGACACTTTCAGCATCCCCTGCACAGCAAAGGTCAATTGACACCATGTTAGGGGCAGAGAAAGAAAAGACAACCTCCACCTTTAATATGCAAAATATTCAATCAGTGCTAGCAATGATACAAGAAGGAATGAACAAAACACAAGAGTCCATTGCAAACAATCACAAAGAAACAAGAAAGAATCATGACGAATTGAGGATAGACGTGGGAGAAATAAAGGATAAGAGTTTCCCAGACTTATTGTTCTGGGGGACTTCAATCTGCCATCCTTGGGTGTGGCATCGGGGGTGGCTCAAGAGTTCATGGCTTCCATGGCAGCTATGGACCTGACTCAGATTATCCAGGGCCTGACTCATGGGGGGGGGCACACGCCCGATCTTGTTTTTGTCTCGGAGCAGTGGCAAAATGAGTTCGGTGGGGGGTTGCCTTCTATTTATCCCCTGTCATGGACCGACCACTATCTCCTTCGGCTAGGCTTCTGTTACGCTGCCGCTCCTCGCTGGGAGGCGGAACCGACCATCTGGTTCTGCCCCAGGCAACTGATGGACCCTGAGAGGTTCCAGAAGGAGCTTGGGATGATCCCTCTCTCTCTCCCACGCCCCGGCCATGACCCTGGTGGAGGCCTGGGAAGAGGCTGCTGCCGGGGCTCTGGACTGGGTCGTTCCTTTGTGGCCTCTGACTCGTGGCAGACCCCGGTTGGCTCCCTGGTTTACCGAGGAGCTCTGGGGGATGAAGTGGCGTAGACGAGGCCTAGAGAGCTGTTGGAGAGCCAATCATTCTGAATCTGACCGATTTCAGTTAAGGTCGGCCTCACGGGCCTACCTTTATTTTTATTTTATTTTATTTTATTTCAAATTTATATACCGCCCTTCTCCCTGAGGACTCAGGGCAGTGTACAGCCAAATAAAGCATACAATACAAACATTAAAAACAATTTTAAAAAATATATCTGTTTGGCCCCAAATTTAAAAAGACAAACCAATTAAAATTGTTAAAAGAATTTGTTAAGCCAGTCCGGCTTGCTGAAATAAGAAAGTTTTAAGGGCACGGCGGAAGGCACCGAGGTCTTGGATTCTCCTTATCTCTGGGGGCAGCTGATTCCAGAGGGTATGTGCCCCCACAGAGAATGCCCTCCCCTGGGGGTCACCAGCCTACATTGTTTGGCTGATGGCACCCCGAGGAGGCCCTCTCTGTGGGAGCACACGGGTCGTTGGGAGGTCGTCGGTGGCAACAGGCGGTCTCAAAGGTAACTAGGTCCTATGCCATGGAGCGCTTTAAAGGTGGTAACCAACACCTTGAAGCGCACCCGGAAGACCACTGGGAGCCAGTGCAGCTCACATAGGAGCGGTGTTATGTGGGAGCGCCATGCAGCTCCCGTAACTACCCGCGCGGCCGCATTCTGGACCAGTTGGAGCCTCCGGGTGCTCTTCAAGGGGAGCCCCATGTAGAGAGCGTTACAGTAGTCCGGGCGAGAGGTGACGAGGGTGTGAGTGACTGTGCACAGGGAATCCCAATCAAGAAAGGGGCGCAACTGGCGAATCAGACGAACCTGAGAAAAGGTCCCCCTGGCTACAGCCATCAGATGTTCCTCCAAGGACAGCTGCGTATCCAGGAGGACACCCAGATTGTGCGCCCTCTCCGCGGGGGCCAGAGACTTGTCCCCAATAGTCAGCGATGGAGTCAGCTGACTATATCAGGATGCCAGGAACCACAGCCACTCAGTCTTGGAAGGGTTGAGCTTGAGCCTGTTCCTCCCCATCCAGATCCGCACAGCCTCCAGGCACTGAGACATCACTTCAAGGGCATCGTTGGGGTGGCCTGGGGTGGAGATGTACAGCTGGGTGTCATCAGCATACTGGTGGTACTTCACCCCAAAGCCACGGATGATCTCACCCAGCGGCTTCACATAAATGTTGAACAAAAGGGGCGAGAGGACCGACCCCTGCGGCACTCCACAAATGAGAGGCCTCGAGGTCGACCTCTGCCCCCCTGCCAACAGAAACTGCGACCAGTCAGAGAGAAAGGAGGAGAACCGCCATAACATGGTGCCCTCCATCCCCAACTCTTCCAACCGGTGCAGCATGATACCATGGTCGATGGTATCAAAAGTCGTTGAGAGGTCTAACAGGGCTAGAACAGAGGAGCAACCCCTGTCCCGAGCCCTCCAGAGATCATCCACCAATGCGACCAATGCCGTTTCTGTGCTGTGCCCAGGCCTGAAACCGGACTGGAACAGATCTAGATAAGACGTTTCCTCCAGGAATTGTGGAAACTGTCGTGCAACCACACTCTCAACAACCTTCGCCACAAAGTGAAGGTTGGAGACAGGATGATAGTTGGCCAGTACTGCCGGGTCCAGGGACGGCTTCTTGAGGAGAAGCCTCACCACCGCCTCTTTCAAGGCAGCGGGGAAGTGACCCTCACTCAACGAAATGTTGATAATTCCCTGGAGCCAGCCTCGTGTAACCTCCCGGGAAGCCAGTACTAACCAGGAGGGACACAGGTCCAGTAAACATGTGGTCACATTGAGTCTCCCCAAAATCCTGTCCACGTCATCCGGAGTCACAGAGTCAAACTCTTCCCAGATAACGTTCTCAAGACTATTCCTCGTCACCCTGCCTTGATCTACCCAGTCAGAGTCCAAATCCCCCCGGATTTGTGCGATTTTGTCATACAGATATCATCCGAAATCCTCAGCCCTTCCCTCCAAGGGGTCCTCCCGCACTCCCAGTTGAAGCAGGGAGCGAGTCGCCCTGAACAGGGCCATCAGATGATTCTCTGATGATTCAATAAGAGCGGAAAAGTAGTTAAACTTTGCCACTTTTATCGCCACTAGGTAGGTCTTAATATGCGACCTTACCAGTGTTCGATCAGATTCAGCGAGACTGGCCCTCCAACCACTCTCCAGGCATCTTTTCCGGTGCTTTATCTCCCTCAGTTCCTCAGTGAACCAAGGAGCCACGAGGGATCGGCACCAGGTCAGAGGCCGCAAAGGCACGACTCGATCTAAGGCCCCAGTAGCGGCCCGATCCCAAGCCACCACTAGGTCCTCGACCAAGTCATGTGCTCGATCCTCAGGAAATGGCCCAAGCTCCATCTGGAATTTATCAGAATCCATCAGGCACCTGGGGCGGACCCATCTTGTAGGCTCTGCCTCCCTGCAGCGGGGTGTAGCGGTTTGAAGGTCTAGGCGAAGGAGCGAGTGATCTGACCATGACAAGGGTTCCATGTCTATATCCCCTATAACAAGACCACTCAACCACTGGCCAGAGACAAACATCAGGTCCAGAGTGTGACCCCCCCTGTGGGTGGGGCCATGAACTAACTGGGTCAGGTCCATGGCCGTCATGGAAGCCATGAACTCCCGAGCCATCTCAGACGTTTCACCAACGGATGGCAGATTGAAATCACCTATGACCGTAAGCCTGGGTGTATCAACTGCCACCGTGGCTATCACGTCGAGTAGTTCGGGCAGGGCCGTTGCTACGCAGCAGGGAGCCAGGTACGTGAGCAACAGGCCCATCTGAACCCCATGACCCCATCTCACAAAGAGGGATTCACATCCGACAATCTGTGGCACAGTGGTCTCCCTCGGACCAAGACCATCTTTAATAATAACCGCCACCCCCCCACCCCTCCCCTGGGCCCTCGGCTGATGGAACGCTCTGAAGCCTGGTAGACACATCTCGACGAGGGGGACCCCTCCCTCTGGGCCCAACCAGGTCTCAGTAATACCCACCAGGTCCGCTCCCTCTCCTGTATAAGATCGTGGATGAGGGGGGCCTTATTTACCATGGACCTGGCATTGCATAGCATCAGCCATAGGCCCAGGTCCTGAGTATCTGAGCCACCTAGTATCTGAGTGGAGTCTTGGGGACCAGGGCGTGCAATTGCTCTCAAACAGCGAGTGCGCGCCCCCAGCACATGATATGGCCCCCTACTCCCGCCATGTCTGCCCCTCCCATTCACCGTGCTGATGGTAAATTCCTCCTTCGGATAGCCTGCCAACCCTTCCCCAATCCCTCATCCTGCACCCTCCAAACCGTTCCCCTGTACCTGGTGGAGTTGGCGGCGGCAAAGCACCGCTACTTCGCCGAT
Source organism: Ptyas mucosa (assembly GCA_012654045.1). Classification (NCBI taxonomy): domain Eukaryota; kingdom Metazoa; phylum Chordata; class Lepidosauria; order Squamata; family Colubridae; genus Ptyas; species Ptyas mucosa. The sequence continues at coordinate 116,419 of WNWU01012760.1, forward strand.
GTCATCACGTCTGCAGAGAATCATCCAGCTGCCCTGTTCAGGGTGTCCCGCTCCATTTTAAATCAGAGGGTGAGGGAAGATCCTTTACAGGGATGAGCCGAGGAGTTTGGTCAGTACCTGTCGGACAAAATCGCTCAGATTCAGGACGGCTTGGACTCTGACTGGACAGAGTCAGACGGGGGTGAGACAGCGGGTCTTGTGCTTTGGGAAGAGTTTGACTCTGTTACCCCAGAGGAAGTGGACAGGATCATGGGGAAGCTGAGTGCGGCCACCTGTGTGTTGGACCCGTGTCCCTCCTGGCTGATTTATTCAGCTCGGGAGGTGACACGAGGCTGGATCCAGGCGGTGATAGCAGCTTCTTTGAGGGAGGGAAACTTCCCAACCGCCTTGAAGGAGGTGGTGGTGAGGGCTCTCCTCAAGAAGCCAGCCTTGGATCCAGCTGTTTTAAGTCATTTTCGTCCAGTCTCCAACCTTCGCTTTTTAGCGAAGGTTGTTGAGAATGTGGTGGCGCGTCAGCTCCCACTGGTCCTGGATGAAGCGGATTACCTTGACCCGTACCAATCGGGTTTCAGGCCCGGGTACAGCACAGAGACAGCATTGGTCGCACTGGTGGATGATCTCTGGAGGGCCTGGGACAGAGGTTACTCCTCTGTTCTGGTCCTATTGGATCTTTCGGCAGCATTTGATACCGTCGACCATGGTATCTTGCTCCGTCGCCTTGAGGGGCTGGGAGTGGGAGGCACTGTTCTACGGTGGTTCTCCTCCTACCTCTCGGGTCGAAGATGAATGTTTTACCCAGATTTATTTTTTTGTTTCAAATGATACCGGTGCTTAAATCTGATAAACAATTGTTAGAATGGCAAAAAGGAGTGAACAAGTTTGTTTGGAATGGGAAAAAACCGAGAGTTAAACTGAAAATTATGCAAGATACTCGTGAGAGGGGTGGCCTTAAACTCCCAAACCTTCAATTATACTATGAAGCAGCTGCATTGATATATGCTAGTGATTGGTTTGGGAAAACAAAGAACGGAATATTGAATATAGAAAGCCACAATTTGGAATGGGGTTGGCACGCATATTTATTTTATGATCATAAAGTGGACAAAGTATTCAATAGTCACATATTTAGAAGTGCCTGGATGAGAATATGGAAAAAGCACCGATTCAAATGGGATTATAAAATACCGCTTTGGCTGGATCTTGCTGATACCACGTGGAATACAAATATTAAGTCACTCGGGGGGGTTTTATATAAAGATGTACTCTTCATTGAAGGGGGTAGTTGGCAGCTGAAGACACTACAAACACTGTTGGACGAAGGAATTATTTTGACTTGGTTACAGTATAATCAATTACAAATGAGATGGAAAGAAGATCAAAAAATTGGTATAATGTTGTATGAAGCAGAATTGGTTAGACAGATAAAAGAGAAAGGACTGATGCATATTAAGAGAGTTTATAATGTTTTGCTAGAAAGGGACTCAGAAAAAGAGCTGGTTAAGGATTGTATGATTAAATGGGCACAAAATTTTACAGAACCAGTTATGATGGATACTTGGGAAAAAATATGGGCCCAGAATGTTAAATTTACACAATCGCAGAATTTGAGGGAGAATTTTTATAAAATGTTTTATAGGTGGCATTTAGATCCTAAGAAATTGTCATGTATATATCCTAATGTTCAACCAAAGTGTTGGAGATGTGATTGTTTAGATGCTACATATTATCATATATGGTGGACTTGTAAGAAAGTGAAGGCTTTTTGGATAAAAATATGGTGGGTTATGCAAAACATTTTGAAGAAAAAGCTACAATTTTCTCCACAATTGTTTTTATTGGGTATAGTTATGGATTTTACAAGGGGGGAAACAAAATTGATATTGTACATGGTGACAGCAGCTAGATTGTTGGTCACCCAACATTGGAAGAAAGATGTCCTGCCTACTATTGATCAATGGACCCAGAAGATGGCTGGATTTGCAGAGATGGCGAAGATTTCTGCTTTCTTAAAAGATCATACACAAGAGAATTATGTGCAAGAATGGAAAAAATGGATTGACTATATACAAAATAAATATCAAACTAGAAAATATTATATAGCTTTTAGCTGAAGGAGATTAGACAAATATGATTATGCTGATTAGAGTAAAGAGGATAGAATATGAAGGGGTTGAACAATATATATTGTGTTTGTAGTTATAATAGACTCATATAGTGGAAGTCCAAGGGGGGGGGGCAAGGGGAGGTTGGGTAGGGATGGGGAGGGAAGTGGGAAATGTATTTGATAGTTTATATGTTTTAAATGTATAACTTGTGGGGGGATGGGGGGGGAAAAGGGGGAAAAATTTGTATTTGAAAAATTTTTTCAATAAAAAAAAAATTACAGGCCAATATCATTTCTAAAAGTAGATTACAAACTATTCACGCTGATCATCACACAGAGACTGAAAAAAATCATTAATGAATGTATTCACCCAGGCACCAAAATGGCTTCATTCCAAGAAGAAAAATAAAAAACAATATGAGACTAATAATTGATGTCTTAGAATAATATGAAAAAAAATCGGATAAACAATTGGCATTAATCTTCTTGGACACACAGAAGGCTTTTGATAATCTAAATTGGAAATTTCTTACGCTACAATTGGAAAACATGAAATTCGGTGATAAATTTTTAAATATGATAAGGAAGATTTACTCCTCTCAAACCGCAAAGATAGTGATAAATGGTGACACGACAGAACGATTTGAAATATCAAAAGGAGTGAGACAGGGATGTCCCCTATCCCCCTTATTGTTTATAATATCCTTAGAAACGTTACTAAACGAAATTAGGAAAGATAAAGAAATAAAAGGATTCAAAATCATATACAACATATCCAAAATGTTCTACAGGTGGCATCTCCCTCCAGCGCGCCTAGTAAAAATGTTTCCAAATACCTCCCCAACGTGTTGGAAGTGCAAATTGCAAAAAGGAACTTATTATCATCCTTCCAGAAAGCAAAACAGTTTTGGCAGGCAATCAAGATACAAACAGAAGAAATTACAAACCAGAAATTAGAAATGAAGCTAGAAACTTTCCTATTAGGAATAATCACGGGTCAGTACGAAAAAGAAATAAAGTATCTAATTATCCACATACTAACAGCAGCAAGGATAGTCTTTGCTTAGAACTGGAAGCACGAAAATACACCAACAGAAGATAAAATAATTGCTAAAATTATGGAATGTGCAGAAATGGACAAACTTACGAAGGAAATACACAAGAAGGAAGAAACAGATTACTATTTAGCATGGCAGAGATGGTATAACTGGTTGGAGAATAAGAAAGGAAAATAAAAATAGACACACAAAAGAGAGGTCAAAATTCATAGACAAAAATTGAGTATCAAGCAAGAAATATAATTGATTAAATATGGAGTTTAAGATATTACTATGTAAGTAAATATGTAGCTATATAGATAGGAATATAAATATAGTTTACCGATGTGATAAACTTGGAAAAGAAGTCGCAAGACTTGATTTATGTTTATTTGTGATGTTTGTTGTATTGTTTGGAACCGGGAAGGGAATCACGGGTCTGCCGCCCGAAAATGCTTTCCTTTGACATCAGGATTCCAAAGGAAAGCGTTTTCAGGCGGCAGACCCGCGATCTCCTTCCCGATTCCAAACAGGTGTGCAGAGGCAAAAAAAGTGCATCGCGTTTCAGGCAGCAGATCTGGCCAGGAGGAAAGAGAAGGTGAGTCTGCTGAGAAGGAGGATGAGGGCGCGCGACTCTGCAATGTGCAATGGGAAGAAAAGCACTTTCAGGCGGCAGCACTGCAATCCCCTCCCTGAATCCAAAATGGTTCCCAGTTCCCCACTGCACATTGCAGGGGAACTGGCCGCCTGCCGCCTGAAACGCGGCTCTGAGAATTGCATTGGGGAATCCGGGCAGCGGTGGCTGGAAAGGAGGGACGTTTCACTTTAGGAGCTCCCGTTCAGCTCCTGGGCATGGAGAGGGCTTAGGCGGTGGCTCCTCACATTGCTGTGGAGTGAAGTCATTGCGACCATTGTCTGCTCTAAGCTGCCTGCTGGGCGGCCAGAGGGGTGACCAGCTGCAAACCATGGGGCCCGCCTTGTTCCCCGAAGCTGCCGGGCAGATTCCCTCCCCAGACTGTCCCGAAGAGGGTTGTTCCTCAGGATGTGCCCCGACCCAGATCCCTGCCGCCTGGAACTGCCCGAAAATGTCCAAAGGGTGGGGGCCAGTGGGTGGGCGGGGCTACATTCAGAGTATAAGACGCACCCAGATTTTCACCCTCTTTTTGGTGGTAAAAAGGTGCATTTTATACTCCGAAAAATACGGTAATTTAATAGTTCTAATCCTGGTCTGTGTTTGTTTTCTTCCATCCCAGGAGCGATCTCGGTGGGAGGGGGGAAGAGGTGAATGTTAGCATGTTTGAGTCAGCGGATGGGCCTTAAGTATCATTTTTATTAATCTAATCTTTGTGTCAGCTTTTTCCAAGTTTTGCTTTTAGAGCTAATCTTTTCTTGGTGTTTGCCTCTTGCCATGTCCCAGATCCTTTCTTCCTGCATGTCCTGTATATTGTTGTGTTTTGGTAATGTTGCTGGTCTTTTTAAATGCTTTCTTTTCTAGTATGCCTAGCGTTTTAATTACTTTGGATTACAGTAGTTATTTTCTTTGGGATATGTTTTTTCTTATTCTAATGTGTTTATATTTTAATTTCTTTAGCAGTTTCTAGTTTTCCTATTCTAATGTGTTTAAGCTTCTGGTCTGGCTCTGTTTGGTGATATTGCTTAGAGGTTTCTGGTCTTGCTTTCCTTGTGACTACACTGTCTTAGTGTGGTTCCCTTCCCACAATCCCTCTTTTCCCCCCTATTCTCTGGGGTTTTCCTTACTGCCTTCACCATCGGAGGTCCTATGTGAGTATATCTGATATTCGTGGTCAATTTGGACCAACATTAGAGCTGCCTGTTTCCTGGAGGGTCCAGTTGGGAAGGGGAAGGACTACAAATTTTTAGGCAACTGAGGCAAGGGGGAATGCAATGACAGAGACAACACAGGAGGGCTCCGAAGGCACAGACCATGACGATGCTTGCAATGAGGATTTTTAGCCAATGAAAATCAGGTAGCCATGAGACGAGCCAGGAAAAGTCCAGGGATGGTTGGTTATAGCTGATATTCTGGGCCAGCTCTTTCAAGTGGCAGATATCCTTTTCCACCAGTTTAGAGTTTTGTTCGAGATCAAAGCAACACAGTCCCCTAAATTCCTCACAGCCATGATTATGCCTTAATAACAAGTAATCTATTGCCACCCTGTTCTCTAGGGTGGCCTCTCTGACCTGTCTTAGTTCCCTGTTGAGGGCATCCAGAGCATGGGGAGTCGAATTTAAACTTTTGGCTAGGGTATATGCCAGGCTATTTATATTTCTGGAATTTCGTACTGCAAGCCCTGGCACTCCCACTAGCGACACAGCCAATGAAACATACTCTGCTGTGGTAAGCAGGGAAACATTTGAGTCACAGTCAGGCGTCAGGATGTGGAAAGCCCTCCGGAATCATCTCTGCAATGAAGGCATCAACATGGTTAATTTGCCTAAGGTGCAGGGTCCCCCTGAGGAGTTGGCAGGCAGGTATGAATAGGCCTGTAGTCCACATAGTATGAACCAGCCCTGGGGAAGCCTCATGTAATTATAGGAAAAAGGAATGGGTTCTGTGTGGTTGCATCCGAGTTCTGTGTTATTTAAATTGATGTAATTTGCGACCTTTGGTGACTGGCATCCATTAATTTCAAAACGTTGGGATGCATTGGTAGTAGCAGCAATGAGGAGGGTGTACATACTTAGGTCCTTTGAACTTAAAATAGTACCCCAGTCACAGATGTTGGAGTATGTTGGCGTGACATGAAAGTGTCTGAGCCTGGTGTCATTAAGGATAGATTGGGGTCCCACTGCTACTCCCATTAAGCACGTTGTGAGGATATCCTTTACTGACTTTCCCCCAGCTAGACAAAAGTTAGTAGTATTTAGTATCTACTTTGCTAGATACTACCAGTTTTTTCCCTTTTCTGGGATGAGGTTTGGTTCCAGGAACGCTGCTACAAGTGTTACAGTTAATAATATACAGTATAAGTTACACAGTATGTTTCCACTGGGTTTCCTATTTCCCACTCCCCCCCTTTTTTTAACAAAAGGCAAATCAATAAAGGTATCTAGAGTTCAATCCTCCACCAAAGGGAGGGAAAAGAAAAAAAAATGAAAAAATGAGTTTTTGTTTATGAAACTTATAGTTTGGATCCTTGTAGTTCAATGTGTGCACAGAAGGTTTGCTGGACAGCAAATTGCACACACAAAATTACTCAATTACTTGAAGCCATTCAACTACCAAAAGCCTTGGCAGTCATCCACTGCAAAGCCCACCAAAAGGATGACTAAGCAATGGGAAGATAAGTTAGGGGCAGTTTTTAAAGAAGGATTTTGGAGAGTCCCAGATGGCAGACCCATAGCCCCACGCCCCCTCCTTAGATTAATTTGCCAGAGATTACATACTAAAGGACATCGTGGGACACAAGCTATGGTTGATGCTATGAGGAGGGTATGGTATGCGCCAGGAGCCTATAGCGAGGCAACAAGGGTAGCAAGCACCTGCAAAACATGCCAGGCAAACAACACCACCTCCAGAAAATCCATCCATGAGGGAGGGAAACCCTGGGCACAAAGGCCCTTTGAAAGAGTGCAAATGGATTACATACAATTACCAAAGGCAAATGGGTACCAATATGCCCTTGTATGCAGGGACCGATTAACTCACTGGGTGGAGGCCTTCCTATGCCGCCATGCCACAGCCCTTGAAACAGCCAGACACCTCCTAAAGGATATTGTACCCAGATTTGGAGTACCAAGTGTCTGGACATGGATAGGGGCAAGCATTTCATAGCTCAGGTTCTGACCCACATCTTCCCATTGCTTGGCTTCCCCATTACCCAAGAATTCTGTGTAAGGTACTTCTGGATTGACAGTTAATGCTGGTGCCAGGAGGGTTTGTGGCAGGGGTTTTGTTGCTACCCATTTCGCCATTGCATCTGCATACTAGTTCCCTTTGGTTACCATGGAGTCATCCTTTTGGTGGGCTTTACAGTGGATGACTGTCAAGGCTTTTGGTAGTTGAATGGCTTCAAGTAATTGAGTTACTAATTTTGCGTGTGCAATTTGCTGTCCAGCTGATGTTAAAAACCCTCGCTGTTTCCACAAAGCTCCTGTTGCATGGCAAACCCCAAAAGCATATTTGGAATTGGTAAAAATGTTAGTAGACCGGTTCCTTGTAGTTTCACAGGCTTTTGCTAAAGCCACAAGTTCTGCCGCTTGAGCACTATGCGAGGGAGATAGGGGGGATGCCCAGATGACCTCATGGAGGGAAACTACAGTGGCTCCTGCAACTCTGTTGCTTTCGTGTATGTAAGAGGAGCCGACAGTGAAGAGTTCTAGGTCTGGGTTTTGCAGCCTACCCTGACCCTCGAGTTAGAGCATCCCATATTTCCCTTTCTGATGTAGGGATTCACTTTGGCCCTGCCGGGTCCCAGCGAATGGAGCCTCCAAATGAGATTCCTGCCCCGCCAGCAGTTTTCGGATCAAAAAAGGGTCCAGGGGGACTCTGGTTCCCTATCAGACTAAGAGCCCCCCTTTGTAGGGAAACACCCGCCATCAGTTTGCAGACCAAAAAGGGGTCTGAGAGGACTCCACTGCTCCCCGCAGTGAGTAAGGGCACCTCCTTCCACCGGCTTTACTGACACAGTTTTCGGACTCTCTAAAGTCCTGGGGGACCTCTGCTTGCTTCCCAGAGGTAAGGACCCCCCCTCCTTTTTTAAAAAAAAAATTTTATTTATATTTATATGCCGCCCTTCTCCAGAGACTCAGGGCGGCTTACAATGTGTTAAGCAATAGCCTTCATACTTTTTGTATATTTATACAAAGTCAGCTTATTGCCCCCACAAACTGGGTCCTCATTTTACCCACCTTAGAAAGGATGGAAGGCTGAGTCAACCTTGAGCCTGGTGAGATTAGAACTCGCAGTAATTGCAGGCAGCTGGATGTTAAATGCTGCCTTAATAGGAGGCATTAGCCTGCTATGCCACTCAGGCTCTTTTAGGGCTTTGCTCAGTGACTTCCCAGCAAGTTGCCCAAAGTTCAACCCTCTCATTCAATTTTCCATTCCATTTTCACACACTCTCTCCTTTCCCTAACAGAAGGTCCTGTGCTCTGGCCTGACGCCTATACTTTCCAGGCTCTCTTGGTAAAAGACACAGAGGAAGAAAAATCCAGCTGTGATTGGGAGAAGGGTCCTCTCACTCACTCACACACACACACACAGGTATACACACAGTTCTGATTCTTTTCTGGGCTATAAAATTAAAATTTAGAGGTACTCACCTTCTTTCCAAGCAGCCTTTGAGCTCAACACTCAAAACCACTTTAAAACCTTTGTTCCAAATGGCCAAGGTCCAGGAAAACTCACTCACAGACTCAATGGATCTGCTGCCATCAAGGGAGGATTACCTGGGCCAGGTCCATTGGTCGGGTTAGCTTGGAGTCCCATCTTTGGGTGCCAAATTGTTGGAAGAAATATCCATCTGGGTTCAGTTCCAAGTGGAGAGAAAGACACTGGAAACATGGAGACTGCTTGGAAGGATGGTTTTAATGGTAGACAAGACCACATGGTTTGGTCCTGGGCAAAATGAGCACATGGGTGAGAGAGAGAGGGATAGATTTATACCCTCTCTTGGGCTATGACCTTGCTTCCTGTTCCTGTGGCAAGGGCAAGTATCCTGATTGGTTGTAGGCTCCTGTGTGGGCATGTGGGGTCGTGGGTCATGATTCTGATGCAATGATGGGCTTTGTTTGTGCCATGTGGTGAGTTGGGCAGAGGGCTAATCTTATTATATCCTGAGGGTGAGGTTCTTTTGTTTTGTAGATGAGCTGGCCCAACCTTTTGTCTTGCAGATAGGTTGGCACCAGGGGTGAAATCCAGCAGGTTTTGACAGGTTATGGAGAACCGGTAGCGGAAATTTTGAGCAGTTCGGAGAACCGGTAGCGGAAATTTTGACTAGTTTGGAGAACCGGCAAATGCCAGCTCTGGCTGGCCCCAGAGCAGACCTCATTGGCTGACTTAGTTGCTATGCCTATTCATTGGCTGACCTTGTTACCATGTCTTCCCAGTCATGAACTCTTATACACATTGACACTCCTCCCTTCATGACTGGAATAGACATAAATCCAATTACCTTAATATTCTTCAGATACCTGTATTTGAAGACCCTTATTACAGTGGTTATATCTGCTGTGTTGGCAGGATTAGTCTGAAATGCATTCCCTGCCTCTCGAGGAGCTGCCTTCAGCTGTTCCTGTGAGGTATTTTCGGTTCCTGTCATATGTAGATATATACTTGTAATGATGGCTTATTGGGCATCTTCCTTACAATTAAACTTCTTGAAACAACCCTCATTCACAGTTCCCTTCAAATACCTGAGAACCCTTTTTACTGTGATACATCCTTTGCAATGAAACAAAGATCATCCACAAATGCTAATAGTTGACAATCTTGCAACTTTCCAGTGTATATGCAACCATCAACCTTGCAACTCTTGAACCCAAGACCCTTCAATGCAGTATCTAAACATATATTCCAATTCCTGGCTTCAGCCCATAAATGGCCTTGTTCAATTTATACACCGTGTTAGGCTTTTCACTTTCATACCCTGGTGCTTGAACCATGAAATGTATTCCTCTAATTCTGCATTGAGGAATGCAGTGGTTATGTCAAAATGCCAAATTTTATGGCCACGTGCTGCTGCCAACGCTAGTGCCAGCCTTATGCTTTCACTCTTTACAGTTGGTGCAAATACCTCATCATAGTGCACATTTTTCATCTGTGAAAAACCTTGTGCCACTAACCTTGCTTTATATTGTACCTCAGTATTGGGTAGTACTTTCTTCTTGTACACCCATTTGTATCCTACGGCTTTGCTACCCTGTGGCAAAGTCATAGATGTGAACACTTTATGTTCACCCATGGATTTCATTTCCTTGTCCATGGCTTCTTTCCATTTTACTTGTTCAATTTTCCAAAAATTTGCAGCAATTCTGTTCCAATTTTGCTTGGCAAAGCTTGCAGACCTGGAAATGACTATTCTTTTGCTCCCATCGCTAAAGTGATAGCCTTTTGAACCTGGCTCATAGCCCATAAACCTGAGCTTTCTAGCCTTTGGTTGTCCTTTTCTTCTAATTGCTTTTGGAATATGAACCCACGCATTACTTCCAAAAACCCTTAAATGTGTCAGAGATGGCTTCCTCCCATATAGCACTGCATATGGAGTATCATTAATGGATGAACTCCACAGCCTATTGATTAAATAATTAGCAGTCAACATGGCTTCACCCCAATATGACCTGCTCAGACCAGAATCCTCCAGCAGTGAGTCCTTCATGGTTTCTAAGACTCCATTCCACCTCTTAACAACACCATTCTCAGCTGCTGTGTGTGGATTAGTGTGTCTGTGTTTTATACCTAACTGTCCCATCCACTCTTGAAAACGTGTTGACATGAATTCTGAACCTCTGTCAGTTTGCAGCTGACATACCTGTTGTTTATATCTCCTTTCCACAAAGCTTACCCATTGCTTACATTTCTGTAGCACCTCTTTTTACTCTTTAGTAAATAGCAGAACCCAAACCTGCTGTAGTCATCAACAATGACCAGCGCATACTTTGCTCCTCCCAAACTGGCTTGCATTGGCCCAACCAAATCTGCATCTACCAGCTCTACAGCTCTTGTTGTCTGCCTTGTGCTACTCTTGCTTACTGGGAATGCTTTGGACTTTGATGATTTGCATACTGCACACTCCAAATATCCCTTACATCCCTTTAAATTTAACCCTTCTGCAAACTCTTACATTTTTTGCAAAACTCTGAAACTGGCATGGCCAAGCTTCCTGTGCAAGAGAAGAACACATGAATCATGTGGTGCCTCATTTCCAAATGTTTGGGCACAGTGAACCTTTTGTCCCTGCAACACATAAAGATTATCCTGCTTTATGCCCTGTGCACATACATTCCCATTTCTCTTTATGAGACATCTCCCATTTGCAAATGTGGTATCAAATCCTTGCTTGTCTAAACTAGAGACACTCAGCAAATTATGCTCCATTTCAGGCACACATAATATATCACTAAACCTCTTTTCCAGATATGGAATTTGCACACTGCCACTTCCAATGACTTTAGCCTTCTGGCCATTTGCCAAGGCTACTGCATCTCCAGTAGCTGGATCCATTCAGTAAAACAATTTAGAATTGTTAACAATTGTTTGACTTGCCCCACTGTCTATCAGCCATTTGTCTCTGCTATTGCAATAACTAACTTTTGCCACAGCAATTTGTCCATCTCTGTCTTGCAAACAGCTTTTTCTTTGCAAACAGTCCTTCTTTAAATGTGTCTTTTCACCACAAAGGAAACACCTCCATTGTTCCTGTTCTTTCTGCTTAGAAAGTCTTTGTTGGGCTGTAATCTGATCTCTTCTGCTGCTACATTTCTCTTTGCAGACACCTTGTCTGCTGCTCTGCTCCTTGGGCCTCCACCTCAGGAATTTCTCATCGTGGCTTTTTCTAAAATGGTGCTTGTTCTCCTCAGCAATCAAACAAGCCTTTAAAGCCTCCAAATGAAATTCCTGCTTTGGTTTGCATTCAAATACTGCAGAAACAATGTCCCATGTTTCATCAAGATTATTTAACACCAGCAGCACCTTCTGAGACTCAGGTAACTTCCTTCCATGCTGTTCTAACTCCACAAATAAAGTTTGCATTTGTACAAAATGCTGTTCTACAGATTCACCTGGTTGCAAACAGGCTCTGTATAATTTCCTTGATAACTGAACAATATTGCATGCTGACACACTCACATGCAATCTTCTCAAGTTCAGCCAGACCTCCTTTGCAGTCTTTAAATCAGCTACATTGAGAAATTGTTCATCTAGACGTCCAGTTGATGTCGCAGCGAGAACGGACTTGAAAATAGCGGGCTCTGATGAGCCGCTTGAAATCCAGCTGGACGAACCGCTGCTGGGAGGCACCTCTGGCTGGCCCCAGAGTGGGGTGGGAATGGAGATTTTGCAATGTCCTTCCCCCAGAAGTGGGGAGGGAATGGGGATTTTGCAGTATCCTTCCCCTGGAGTGGGGTGGGAATGGAGATTTTGCAGTATCCTTCCCGTCACGCCCACCAAGCCACACCACACACACCAAGCCACACCCACAGAACTGGTAGCAAAAAAATTTGGATTTCACCACTGCTTATGACCATGTTTCACAATCATGAGCACTGCAGCATCTCCGTGGTCGCATGATCAAAATTCAGACTCTTGGCAACTGTCTCATATTTATGACAGTTGCAGTGTCCTGGAGTCATGTGATCAGCTTTTGCGACCTCCTGACAAGCAAAGTCAATGGGGAAGCCAGATTTACTTAATAACCGTAGTTGTATTTGTAGTTGTAAGTTAACTGCTCAATTCAGTCGTAAGTGAAGGACTACCTGTATCTTACACTTCCATTGGTAGGTTTCTAGGTTGAATTCCAAGGGCTGGTTTTGACTTCAAAAGACATTTTGAAGTCGACTTATGTCCACAATGTAGCCCAAAATTTCTGTTGCTAAGCAAGACAGTTAAGTGAGTTTTGCCCCGTTTTATGACCTTTTTTGCCACAGTTGTTAAGTGAATCACTGCCTTAACGGCAGTGGTAACACAGTTGTTAAGTGAATCTGCCTCTCCCATTGATTTTGCTTGTCAAAAGTTCACAAAAGGTGATCACATGACCCCGGGACACTGCAACCATCATAAATATGAGTCAGTTGCCAAGCATCTGAATTTTGATTATGTGACCATGGGGATGCTGCAATGGTCAAAAGTGTGAAAAACAGTCACAAGTCTCTTTTTTCACTGCTGTTGAAACTTCAAACGGTCACTAAATGAATGGTTTTAAGTCGAGGAGTACCTGTATTATTACATTTTTATGCACCCCTCTCTCCTATAAGGTGACGCAAGTTATAAAGGGGATAGAAAAATGTATGGCTTGGCACACAGATTTCTGCAGGAATTCTGCCATGTAAGTGTGTATATATTGCTTGTTGTGTGTGTGTATATCTACAGTCTTGAATAACTCTGAGCAGTTTACTTTCCCCTCTTTCAGTAAGAAGAAATGGTGAAACACCCAAACAAAACCATAGCATAACAAGATAACCATGAAATGAATCTATATACAGATAGTCCTCGACTTACGACCATCATGGAGCCTGGAATTAAGGTTGTAAGTTATGCTGGTCATCAAGTGAGTAATTACATGACCGATTTTATGACATTTTTGTGGCGGTTGTTAAGCAAACCATCATGGTCGCTAAGTGAATCTGCAGTCATTAAGCGAATTCATGGTCTGCAATGGGCCAGACAGGAGCTGAGAAACAAGTCAAATGGTTGCAACATGGTTTACAGAGTCCTGCTCTGTCTCTGCAAAAAAGCCAGGGGATTTACTGGTAATTATCACCTGAAGGATCTGCCTTCATGCTTTAAGATGGATGGACTGCTGTCACTGACGTTTGTGGTATCCAAATAAACAGTCCTTCTTTCCTACCAGTCTCCATTTTATTTCCAGCGTCTTTCTCCTGGTTTGGAACCAGACTGGATTTTTCTTCCAACTGTCATAAGGTGGGAGGACATTAATTGAAATTCATTAAGTGAAAGAGCCCTCATCCTGGAACACCCCAATACATATGTTAAATGAATGCAGGGGTAGTTAAATGCACATGGGGTGCCTCAGGAATGCCTGCCTTGGGCCTCCCAGGGTTTCCCCCACCCCCTGAGATACCCTTGTGCTCTGCTTCCGATCCTTGGGGTCCCCACAACCATCTCCACCCCTCACAATCCCTTGCTTACCTTCAGGAGATCTGCAGAACTCAGGATGGGGGTGGGGAGGGAAGGAAAGTACTGTAGGCCATTCTTACTGGGCCACATGGAGTTTGAACTGCAAGAAGAAATCATCAAACACCCCCCCATTATCCCCAATAAAATATTAACCATTATGATGATGATGATGATGATGATGATGATGATGATTATTATTTATTAAATTTTTATACCACCCTTCTCCTGTGGGACTCAGGGCGGTGCACAGCCGAGATAAAAACATAACATATAAAATTTAAAAACAATTTAAAAGACATTAAACAATTTCCGCCCAGCAATTTAAAAACAACCCAATTAAAACCGAATTCAATTAAAACTGGGAGGACGGGATCAAGCCAGCCCTGCTAGATGGAATAAGTGTGTTTTCAGGGCCCGACGAAAAGTCCAGAGGTCTGATATCGTGCGTATCTCAGGGGGTAGGTCGTTCCAGAGGGCAGGCGCTGCCACAGAGAAGGCTCTCCCCCTGGGGGTCGCCAGCCGACATTGTCTGGCCGACGGCACCCTGAGGAGGCCCTCTCTGTGCGAGCAAACCGGCCGGTGGGAGGCTATTGGCGGCAGAAGGCGGTCTCGCAGGTACCCCAACCCTAAGCCATGGAGCGCTTTAAAGGTGGTTACCAACACCTTGAAGCGCACCTGGAAGACCACAGGAAGCCAGTGCAGCTCGCGCAGGAGAGGTTTCACATGGGAGCCCCCTGTGGCTCCCATAATCCCCTGCGTGGCCGCGTTCTGGACTAACTGCAGCCTCCGGGTGCACCCCAGGGGGAGCCCCATGTAGAGAGCATTGCAGTAGTCCAGGCGGGAAGTGACGAGTGCTTGAGTGACCATGCGTAGGGAGTCCCGATCCAGAAAGGGGCGCAACTGGCGTATCAGGCAAACCTGATAAAAAGCCCCCCTGGCCACGGCCGTCATGTGCTCTTCTAAAGACAGCCGTGCATCCAGGAGGACGCCTAAGTTGCGAGCCCTCTCCGTGGGGGCCAATGATTCGCCACCAAAAATGCTTTTAAAAGTAAAAAAAAAAGCCTCTGATGATTGCCCAGCTCAGCTGGGCATGGGGGGCGCAGGGATTTTTGCTACCGGTTCTCTGAACCACCTGCCGCCATCGCTACCGGATCAGGTGATCCGGTCCGAACCAGGAGCATTTCACCCCGAACCTATGCCTTGGGCAAGACCATTATCAGTAAAAAAGGAACATCCGCCTAAGGTGTTGTTAGGCAGGAAATGTCAAGATGACCCTTTTAAAGTGTAAAACAACTTGAAGAATGATTTAAGAGAATAAACGGGAGTTGGGAGGGCTTCTTAGGCGTGGCGTGCATTGTGTAGGAGTATAAAATGTATAGCTTGAAAACTACTTTTTACGCTCTTTGAACTCAGTCCATTTGGGAAGGGTCTAAGAGGCTGTGCTTGCAACCGCTTTTTATTTTTCTTCATTTTATCGCCAAAAAACCTTTGATTTTGTGAACCAGACTTGTTTATGAATTGTGAGGATTAAAATATTTGGGTCTTATATCTCACACCCCTTACAGCAATTTCCACAGCTAACAAAAGCAGAGTGATAGGATTAGAGCAAGCAACCCCTCACCCAAAAATCTAACACAAGACATAGCCATCAGCCACAATAAGAATTACCCAACACCCTTTCAGAACACAAAGCCCATATTGCACAAAGCCCAAACTTCAAAATTACAGAAACTATAAAGATCCATCCATTTGCTAATATAGGTGTAGGAAGTTAGCACCCACCCCTTTCCCGGAAGAGTGAAATATTTTGGGAATTATTAAAAAGGCAGAATATTATATTTCCCTGGATGAGAAATGGAGAAACATGTTTTAAAAGAAAAGCAGCTTCCTGCCTCCCACCTTCCTTCCCCCACTCTTTTGTTAATGGGCCAGAGGCAGAAACTCAATCTTTGTCAATGGACCATAATCTGCAAAACAATGGGGCCCCATCTAGCAACCGAAACTCACCACATGTGACCTGGGAAGCACATGTGACCATCGGCCAGCAAGGCTAGCTAAGACCCCCACCCCCTGGGAGTCTGACAACCAGTCAGGATACTCTTTCGGGGCCCCAAGAAATGCAAAGCCAGAGAGAGCATAAAAGCCCGAGGATTTACTGTATCTGCCCCTTTTCTGTTCAGGAACTCAAGCCATGTGATCCTGTCCACCATTAAACCATCTTTCCAAGCAGTCTCCATGTTTCCAGTGTCTGTTTCCCCACTTGGAGCAGAACCTAGAGGATGTTTCTTCCAACAAGGGAAACAATAATAAAGATAGAATATGAAATACTGATATACTAGATTTAGTAAAAGCTTGTTATTCTGTAACCATTAGGTTCCTGTAACATATATATTGTGCCTTTGTATTTGTATCACATATATTATTCCTTTCTATTTGTATCGCCTGTTACAAACATATTGTTATTAGACCTCTGTAATGTATCTGGTATTTGTCAAACGTATGTCCCTGCCATTTGACCTGAACTCATATCAATCTCTTTCTGTGCCACCTAAAAGCATGGTACGTATCTCTGTTGGAACTACAGCCATCAACAAAGGGATAATTTACACCTCAGCCCTAATTTATGTTTGATCTGGATAAGATCCTGTCTTCCAGAGCCGGGGCTAAATGGCCAATTAAGTAAACAAAGAAATGCTTAAGATAAGACTAATTGGAAGTTTAGATTCCTTTGCAGGGCAACAAAGAATACACAAACATAAATTAGGGGGCCAGAGTTGGGGATTTAACTGGTGTTTTAAAGGTATAAAAAGAGGTTACATCTTCTCTGAAGGTGTGAGCCCTCCCATATACATATCTCTTTGTATGTGTTTGGAATGGTTTTACCCAGCCTTTTGTCTTTGATCAAAGATTAAATGTTGATTCTTATTCAAGCCTCCGTTTAAGTCTTTCTTTTTGGTTCACCGAGAGCTTAAGCGTATAGCCGGACCTTACACTAACTCACTGGTTACATTTTATTTATTTATTTTTTATTTATTTATTTATTTATTTATTTATTTATTTATTTTGTCAAGCATATATAAGATAACAGATAAAAGTATAAACATGATTAAGAATACATGAAATGGGTACAAATAAAAAAGGACATTAGGACAGGGATGGTAGGCACATTGGTGTGCTTATGCACACCCCTTACAGACCTCTTAGGAATGGGGTGAGGTCAACAGTAGATAGTCTAAGGTTAAAGTTTTGGGGGTTTGGGGAAGAAACCTGTTCTGCCCCAGCTCCGGATTCCCAAGGATTGTGACACACACCAACGGTCCTTATCAAAGTTATAATGTACCAAGAATAAACAAAGTCCAGTAAAGGTTGGCAACCAGCCCAGAAAACAAGATATGATAAGACACTCACTCTCCAAAATGCTCTGTAATAATCACACGTTGTTTCCAGCAAGAAATTAGTAACTGCGTGTGACTTAAATAGGCTAAGGGAGTGGCCAATTATCCTCAAAGGATAATCCTTACAATTTTCCTTACTCTCAAGGAGACCTCCTCCTCCTGAGTAGCCACTCCTGCCTTTTGGCAACCCTGTGTGCTCGAGCATTGAGGAGAGGCTCCTCCACTTCGCTCTCTCCACTTGAAGGAGCCTCTGAAGGTTCTGAAGGCCAAGGCTGAGTCTCTGCCTCTGGCACCACATCTTCTTCAGCCTCCTCGCTGTCCGACGTGAGCGCCGACTGCGCAGGCTGCTGGCGCGACCCCACACCAGCCTCCTCGTCATCGGGATCAGCCACGATCCGCGCAGGCCGCTGGCAGGCCACAACAAAACCACAGAGTCAGGTAGTGCATTCCAGGCATTGACCACTCTGTTGCTGAAGTCATATTTTCTGCAATCGAGTTTGGAGCAGTTTACCTTAAGTTTGTATCTATTGTTCACTTGTGTATTGTTGTGGTTGAAGCTGAAGTAGTCATTGACAGGTAGGACATTGTAGCAGATAATTTTATGTACTATGCTTAGGTCAGACCGAAGGCGACGTAGTTCTAAGTTGTCTAAGCCCAAAATTTCAAGTCTGGTGGCATAAGGTATTCTATTGCGAGCAGAGGAGTGGAGGACTCTTCTCGTGAAATATCTCTGAACTCTCTCGTGTTAATTTAATTTAATTGTGTTAAGCATTTGAGATCTTTTCTGAAGGAATTATTTTCTATTCTTCCTTTCTTAAATTAAGAAACATCTGCATTATATTTGTGGGTGATGGCTTTAGAGATTTTCTTTCTTTCTTGGTAAAGTCTGAGTGTGATTTCTTTCTGCCAAAGACCGAAGGGATGTGGTTAAGATTAACTGCTGGACAGCAGACTCAAGGTAATGCAAATTTCATTTTGCATTTGAAATTGTATCTGAATAGGAAAGGGGGTGTGTGGGTTTTTCTTCTGTTCCTTTTCACTATTTTTTTCTGTTTACCCCTTTTGCTTGAGAAGGGAGGGGCACAGTAGCATCTGATCTCTTCTTTTACACTTACACACACACACACAGTACTTACAAGACAGAGAAATGAGCAATAGCTGGAAACTAATCAGGGAGAGAACAAATCTAGAACTCAGGAAGATTTCCTGTTTGTGAGACTGATTAATGGGATGATTGTCTCCAGGAGCTGTGAGTGCTTCATTATCTGAAGGTTTTTAAGAGGAAATTGAACAGGGCTTCCGCTTCCGGTTCCGCTGGCGACAGACTTTGATCGGGCTAGCTCTGGCCCCAGAGTCTGATCCCCCCCATCTGGAGGCCCTTTGGGCCAAGCGCCCCATTATTGGGGCGTTTGCCGTTTGAGGGCGGCTCGCCAGGGGTCCCCTGCCTCACTTCCAGGGGCCGGGAGGCCGATGCTGGCGCGCCCGAGGCTCCAGAGGGGGTGGGAGGCGATCGGCGGCTTTTTTTCGAGGCCGCGGAGGCGCCACAGCGCCTAAGGGGACCGGTGCTACCTAAGAAGGCACAACGGACTGCACTGACTGATTGCAGAGTGGAGCAGGCATCCTGGAGGCGAGAGGGGGGGGTTGGAGTTTCCCCCCCCTTGTAGCTGGAAAGGTGCCGTGGCAGAGAACTAGGGGGAAGGAGATGGGGTGAAACCCCTTACCTTTCTGACTTTTCCTTGGAGGATGGCTGTGGCAGAGCTTCTTGGAGAGGTCTGGTGGCCCCTCCCCCCGGCAGGCAATGGCGGCGGTCTGACTTCCTGCTTCTTTATTTATGATTGAAGACAACATTCTCCTCTGGCTTCCTGTTTGACCTACTCTATACTTCGGACTCGTTGCTCCTGTGAGCGCCCACTGGTGGACAGTTGAAAAATTACTTTGATTGCTAATCCCTCTTTCTTCTCTGGAGGTTTGCCCTTTGATTTCTCATCTTCTATTGATCTAAGATGGCTAAGGGCCACAAATCAGCAGCAACTGACATGGGGAAAATTTTGGAAAGACTGGCGATATTGGACCAGAAGTTGGACAAGTTAGATGACGTCCAAAAAGGATTATCTGAAATTAAATCTGAAATGACACTTATGAAAAAAGATTTAAATGATGTTCAACAGCTGGCAGAGCAAAACAAGAAGAAGATGGGGGGTCTGGAGGGGGAGGTACGGGCACTCCAGAAGGTGGAGGATGGGAGAGGAAATGCAATGTTAACCTTACAATTGGATAAGATGTCTTATTTTCTCAGGTTCCAAAACGTGGAACAACTTGACCAGGAAAATTTGAGAGAAGTGATGGTTAAAATGTTGGGTGAATTTTTAGAAAGAGATTTGGAGTCTATTGGAAGGGATGTGGACTTGGTGTACAGAGTAAACTCACAATTTGCAATTTTACATAATCTACCAAGAGAGATTCATATTAAATTTGTGAGAAGGGAACTGAGAGATGAGATATTGAGAAAACAAAGACTGGGGGCGCTGGTGTACAGGGGCAAGGAGATCACCATCCTGAAGCAGATTCCCAGACAGGTACGAGAATTAAGAAGAAAATATTATTTTTTATCAAATAAGCTGTACCTCAAGGGAGTAGGTTTTAGGTGGCTGATTCCGGAGGGTTTGATGATTTTTTGGGAGGACAGTAAGAAGAAAATTAATAATGTAACGGAAGCTAAGGCTTTTTTTGACCAACATAAATCCTTCCTAGGTGGAGAAGATACAGGAGCCGAAGAGGGGGAAGTATTAGATGATCAAGGAGCGGAGGCGGACGGAGCTGTTGCGGCCCGGGAGGGGGAGGGAGGCCAGACCATGGTTTTAAGAGCCAGAATTAGGAAATGAAGAAAGGAGGGGAATCTATTGTTTAAGGTTTTTTTAATTGACATTTTTTTTTCTCTCTCTTCTTTTATTGTATTTTGTATAACACTCTTTTTTTTGTTTATATAATTTTTATATAACCTGGTTGTTTGTTTTGATTTAAGATAATAATGTCTGTTGTGTGAGAAATTAAAAAAAGAAAATAATTGAAATATCTTTATATAAAGATATTGAAAATTCAACATATTGTAAACTATAATATTGTATATTTTTAACCAATAAAAACTTTTTATTAAAAAAAAAAAAGAGGAAATTGAACAAAAAATTTTTCAGAAGAGGATTGGGCCAGAAGACCTCCAAGGTCCCATCCAACTCTGGTCCTCTGTTTTTGGTATTGTGTGTGAGTGTATGTAAAATTTCAGTGATTTTCCTTTGCATTTTAGTTTGGATTTATCCTAAATAATGCATTGGAGGGCATTCTTGTCAAAGGAACAATCCTATGAAATTTTATTTACAGCATGTGTTTTTGGAACTCCTTGCTACTGCAAAGAGGTGATTAATTGCTGTGTTGAATCTCCGCAGAGGTTTCCTCAAAAAGGATTTGAATCTCCCGGCTGGGAGAGCATCTCAGGCACGATGAGTCAATTGATGAGTGAAGCGAGCTGCATGAAAACAGGATTCTCTTTATTATGTTTCAGGAAGACAGATCCGGCAGGCACACGAACCAGCGTTCCTGGGTGAGCTGACATCTTTACAAAGTAAGCATACATTTTTATACTTAGCTAACCATATAATATATCATTAATAGCCTTGATCTTTAACTTCTAATAAAAAATTTAAAAAAAGCCAAAAGAAAAAAAAAATTAAAAAATTAAAAAAAACCCACACCAAATGACTATCTCTACTGCATATGTCATTCATAAGCTAACTGAAAATTCTTATTCCGATATTTATTTTGAATATAGTCTATCCATTTTCTCCATTCCTTTATATATCTTTCATTCGAATAGTCTTTAAGATATGCGGAGATTTTTGCCATTTCTGCCAAATGCACAACCTTTATTGTCCATTCTTGAATCATAGGTATTTCTTGTTTCTTCCAATACTGTGCCACCAGTAGTCTTGCCGCTGTTATTAAATTTAAAATCAATTTTATTTCTAGTCCAGTACAATCTGTTATAATACCCAAGAAAAAAAACTGTGGCGTAAATTTAATCTTTTTCTTTAATATATTTTGGATTATCCACCAAATTCTTATCCAGAACGCCTTAATACTTTTACACGTCCACCATATATGAAAATATGTGGCGTCCTGACATCCACATCTCCAACATCTGGGCTGAATATTTGGATACATACAAGCTAATTTCTTTGGGTCTAAATGCCATCTATAAAACATTTTATAAAAGTTTTCTCTTAAATTTTGAGCCTGTGTGAATTTTACATTTCTCACCCATATATTTTCCCATGTATCTAACATTATTTCCCCTACATTTTGTGCCCATTTTATCATACAATCCTTAACTAATTCTGTCTCCGAATCTATTTCCAATAATGCATTGTATAACCTTTTTATGTGCATTTGGCCCTGGTCTCTTATTTGCTTAATCAAGTTCTCTTCATATTGTAAAATACCCTTTTTTTGGTCTTCCTTCCATCTGGCCTGTAGTTGGCCATATTGAAACCAAGTTTTAATTATTCCTTGATCTTTTAATTGTTGAATAGTTTTTAACTGAAACCCCTGTCCTTCCTTCTCCAAAGGTTGCTCATATGAAATCCCATCTTGCTTTTGCTCTATATTTATATTTTCAATCGCATGTCTGGGTATTGCCCAAATCAGAATTCTATCGTTTAATTTATAACTATACTTTTTCCATACTCGTAACAAGGAACTTCTCAATATATGACTTTTAAAAATATTATCTACCTTTTTATCATACAGTAAATATGCATGCCAGCCATAAACCAGGCCATACCCTTCAACATTTAATATCCTGTCTTCTGTTAAGTTAATCCAGTCACTAACTAGTGATAAAACAGCTGCCTCATAATAGAGCCCTAAATTGGGCACTTTAAGTCCACTTCTTTCTCGAGAATCCTGCATTATTTTCTGTTTAACTCGAAGTTTTTTCCCTGCCCAAACAAACGTTGTTATACCTTTTTGCCATTCTTTCAGTATTTTATCAGTTTTAAGTATTGGTATTGTTTGAAAAAGGAACAAAAACCTTGGTAAAAGATTCATTTTTATGGCAGCTATCCTTCCTAACAGTGACAATTGTAACTTGCGCCAATTCTGAATCTCTAATTGCATCTTTTGCCACAATAATTCATAATTATAGTGATATAGTTTCGAATTGGTTGTCAGGATATTTATACCTAAATACTTGACCTTTTTAACTACTTCAAATCCTGTTTGCTTCTCCATCTCTTGTTTTTCTTTAACAGTCATATTTTTAGCTATTGTCTTTGTTTTGGCTGCATTTATTTTAAAGCCAGATATTAATCCATACTCTTTAATTATATCCATTAATATTCTAACAGATTGTAATGGTTGAGTTAAGGTAACAACCAGGTCATCCGCAAAAGCACGCAGTTTATATTCATATTGCCTAATCTGAATTCCTTTTATTTCTTCTGAATCTCTTATATTATTCAACAAAATTTCCAATGATAAAATAAATAATAATGGAGACAAGGGGCATCCTTGCCGTGTACCTTTTTCTATTAAAAAATTATCAGTTAAGCCTCCAT
>WNWU01012760.1:149379-193008 GCA_012654045.1 Ptyas mucosa
CCAGGGCACCCAGCCCCGAGGGGCCTCCAAGCGGGGGGGTTCAGACGTTGGGGCAGGAGCTCGCCCAGGCAGTGTCTGTCGCCATCCAGAACCGGAAGTCATTGCTGTTCTATTTTTTTTTCTCCCAGCTCTTCCTTCAACACCTCACTACTAGATTGCAACTCAGTATTTACATCTGTTTCATTGTTTCCAGCTTGATAAGCTTGAAAAAAGATATCAATTTTTTCCAGTAGAGCAAAGGTAATTGAGTTCAAAGCTTCTTCAAAATCAGACCATATATGAGGGTTAATTAACCCTTCCTTGTTTTCAAAAAAGCCAGCCATCTTACCCCCCTTCTTCTTTCCCTTCCAAGAGGACAGGAAAAAAAAGAAAAAAGAATATCAGAAAGAAAAAAAAACCCCTTGCAGTTTGTAGTTTATATTGCTGCTTCAATTATTACAATTATTTCTTTCCTTGATTAATCCACTTTTCAAGATAGAGTTTTAGGTTTCAAACAGGGACATTATTAATAATTACTTTTAACTTTCACTTCTTCACGCCCTGTTGAAACTCAAATGCCATCTTGCTTTCTCTTTCTCCCCATAAAGAAAATTTTTTAGAAAGAAGGTAAATCCTTGGAGTTAAGAAAAAAAAAATACTTGCTGTTTTTATTCTTGCTGCTTGTGCTCCGCCAGCTCGAGTCAAAGATATTTATTTAAAGTTGGTTGCTGGGATGGCCGCGACATCTGGCTCTGCATAAGCAGAGACATCCAGGGTCCGGAGTACTGACAGGCTTAGCGGGGAGCTCTCATCTTCGAGCACCGGATTATAAGTAAACTCCGGTGCTCTTAGGGAGCTCTACCCCACCCGTCTACTCACTTTCCTCCCTCATACTGGGGGGAAAGTTTCCAAACCGCAAGACAGCTGGTTGTCGCTGTTCTTGCGGTTCTACGGATTCCTGGGTCGGCGCTTCAAAAGAAGCGTCTAGCGATGTCGGCGGTCCCACCGGAAGTCTATTCTGCTGTTTCAATAGTTTCTTTCCTGGCATGTTTTGTGTCTTTGTGTGTGTCATTTTCCAGGATCTTCTTTTATTCTTAAATGGCCCTGATGCTTATGTGTTCTATTTTGGGAAGGTCGTTTTCCTATGCCTGGGGCTTCTCCCTTCCTGAGTTGGTCCCATGTTATGTTTTGCTATGTATCCCTGGTCTTGACACTGTCTTGGTGGTGTTCCCTTCCTCCAGCTGTATACTGTGTACGCAATTTGTTTTCCTTTTCCTTAGAGTCAAGGAGTGGGAGGAAAACCTTTATAGCAAACCAATTTGGTCTCATGTTTACGGTCACAGGCTACAAAGCTGGAGAACTGTAAATTCAAATCCTGCTTTGGCCATGAGGGCCAGCTGGGTGATTTTGGACTAGTTATTTTTTCCTCCCTCAGCTCTAGGAGGGAGGCATTGGGAAACCATGTCTGTATCTCTTGCCAAAGAAAAACTGTTGGTTCCACCTAGGCAGTTGTTTGCAACATGCTTTCCCTAGTAGAGGTTACAACAGGGGAGAAGCCCCAAATTTAATTTTTCAGGAAAATGTTTTGGCAATTTTCCTCCTGTTTTCTGCTTTGAAGGCTGTTCTAGTCCCCTAAAAGTAACAGTTTTGCATGGGGAAAGGGGGAGGCAATCTTTTGTCTTCCTGGTATCCTCTTGTTTTCTTGCTATGCTGCCCCCAAGAGTGATTTGTATATCATCTGCCTGAGACAACAGGCATTCCAGATATGGCTCACTGCTGGTCACTGAAGCCAGTGTGCTTTATTTCTTAAAATCCTGAAATGTGTCAAGTTTCTTGAGTTACATTTTCCCCCTTAACATGGCATCTAATCAGGGTGAAAGGGGGGAGGAGACATTAACATTTGACAATCTTTGATAGAGCCTCCATGGACAAGTATAGTCTATCTAACAAAGGACAAATGATTTTTTTTCTTTCTTCAACCTTTAGCTGTGGAAGCAATCCAGAAAATGATGAATACATTCTCATTTAGCTTCCCAACTTTGTAGGACCTTATTCTGGGTATTATCAAGAATTTGGAAAGTATTAAATGCTTTTGCTTAATATTTAATATTTTAAATATTAAGTAATGGTGGGTCCCAGTCTTGCCTTTGGCTATAGGTGACTGCATATAGTCCTATCCCAGTATGGGATTGTCGGAAGAAATTTCCCCAGTTCGTTCCCAGCTGAGAAGAGCCACGGATGCTGAAAAGAAATGAATTTAAAGCCAGCTGCCAGAAAGTGGGACTCTTTTAATGAAGGAAGGGAAGAAGAAAAATGTGATTCAGCTCAAGCGTTCCTGGCGTGCAAGCAAGGTCTATCTGTAAGTTTTTTGGTTTTTATACTTATTTTCCCTTTGAAGTGTTTTGTGTTCCCTTGGCTAAAGTGATTACTCTGAGTTTTCCTTTCCTGCCCTAATGGTTTAATGCTGTTTCTGCACCTTTGTTTTTCCTATCCTGTGGTTAATCTTGTCAGAGAAGAGGAAGGGGGAATTCTTGGTGAATTATTTTTAGTTAAATTTTAAGTATTGTCAGGATCTGAGGCTTTGTCATTTCTAGTGAGAGCCTTTGGCAGTTTGCCCGGCTCTCCAATGTACTTAGCTATCTACTTTGTTATTCTTAGCGAGTAGGTGTTAATGAGAAGCTTCAACAGGAAGTTCTAAGCCAAAAGCCACACCCCTGAATTCAAAAGCAAGACATTTTATACACCCTAACGCGACACCCCATTGGATAGGTCCTCTGGGGTTACAATTATTCCGAGGCGCCTATTAAGAATACATTAACCCCCTTCCCGCTGTAGGTGGGGAACACCACCAAGACAGTGCCAGCCCTGTAAGAACATAATAAAACTTCATAGTGCAGGATCAACTCAGAGGAATAAAAGCCACACAGATATAGGAAAACGACCTTCCCAAATAAAACACATAAACATCAGGGCTATTAAAGAACAAAAGAGGACTCACAAAATAACACAAAGACCCAGGATATGCTAGGAGAGCAAACAAAGGGATGATTAGCTCAGGGCAAGGAAAGAGGATTTAAGCAATAGCTCAGCGATCTGATAAGAGTTAAGCCGGGCGTAAGAGCTTATTTGATAACAACATGATTAGTTTAGAGTGAAAGACAGAGCAATAAGACATAGGAAGGACAGGAACACACGTCCAGATAACACTTGAACTGAAGCCTCACCCAGCATTAAGTAAATCAAGGAAACTAGAATAAAGAAAACACAAGACGATCAGCAAGCACACACACAAAAGGGACACACACAAAAGAACAAAAGAAAACAAAGAACTGCCATTGTAAAATAGAGTATAAAAATATATGCTTACCTCATATTGTTGTCGCCCCACCCAGGAATTCTGGTCCTCACCACGACTAGGTCGGTCTTCCTGAAAAAAATAAAGAAACCTCGCTTTCACGCAGCTCGCTTCAATTGCAAATTCTTTTGTCACACCTGCGACGCTCTCCCAGCCGGGAAATTCGAATCCTTGGGGGAAACCTCCCCAACGATTCAACACCGCCCTTCAATTACAGCCCGCTCGGCTTTCCCTCTTATATACTGTTGGAAGAAATAGCCTTCTGGGTTCAGCTCCAAGTGGGGAAAAAGACACTGGAAACATGGAGACTGCTTGGAAAGATGGTTTAATGGTGGACAGGATCACATGGTTTTAGTTCCTGAACAGAAAAGGGAGGAGATGCTGAATGTGCCTTGGTTTTATGCATTCTCTGAGCTTTGAACTTCCTGGGGCACAGGAAGAGTATCCTGATTGGTTGTCAGATTCCCAGGGGGTGGGGGTCTTAGCTAGCCTTGCTGGCTGATGTAATCTTCCCAGGTGCCATGTGGTGAGTTTCTGTTGCTAGATGGGTCCTATTGTGTTGCAGATGATGGTCCATTGACAAAGGTGGGGGGGGGAGATTGGGTTTCTGCCCCTGCCCATTGACAAAGGGGGGGGGGAGGAAGCTGCTTTATCTTTAAAACATGTTTCTCCATTTCTCATCCAGGGAAATATATTCTGCCTTTTTAATATTTCCTAAAATATTTCATTCTTCTAGGAGAGGGGTGGGTGCTAACTTCCTACAATCCCTCCTTTTTCTTTTTTTTTTCAAAACGTGTGTCAGCACTCCAAGCTACATTCACTCCGGTGCTGACATAAGCAGGAGAAGAGGACACTTGACTTTTCACCTACTTATTTTCCTTGGAGATAATATCCCCTAGGAGATGGGATGGGAGGGGGGACATTCATGTGAGCTGAAGTAGTAGATATGGGGAGAGTGATTTGGAAGATGGCCAATGAGACACAGAGAAGAGGCCAAAGGATAGGGAGGGTTTGGGGGCAGGAAATTAGTGTTGGCTACGACGGAGTCGGGGACAGATTGTTGTGCTTAATAAATGAAAGATTTCATCAAAGACTGTTTGGAAATGCAATTTATTTGAGACGACATCGAAACCTGACAGATAGCCAACACTCCTTTCCAAGCCAAGCTGGCTGATCTCCAAACCTCCAGCTCCCTTCCAGATGTATGGAGTGAATGGAGAAGCAGTCCGGACGTCATGGCGGAAAGTAAACTGTCTGAAGAGAGTTTAATTCAGGCAACTGGAAAAGAGCCAGCCTTGACCCCAGCCAGCTTGAATGCTACGAAGCCTCAACCCCTCCCTCCTCCAGCGAAGCTGCAAGACAGCCAAGGTCAGACGATCGTGCCACAAACCAAGAAGAGAAAAGATGACTATTCGGGGATTTTGCCAAAATCCACAGAGGCTGAGTTTCCCTTCCCGAACGTTCAGGGGAAGGGGAAACCCCTAAGTGAATTGGGGAGGGCAGACTGGCTATGGGACTGGCAGCAGGCCAGGCACCAAAAAGCTTCAGGGAAGCCACTCGAGAGCCCCATAGATGAATTGGAGAAATTTGACCATGCCATCCTTTTGGAGGAGGGGCAATCATGCAGGCCAAAGGAGAGGGGGGAGCCAGCTGAGCCTGCTGAACTGAGACGCCATAGACTGAAGCACAGCCCTCCCTCCCCCATAGCAGAAGGAGAGGAAGCCCTCCCGGACTGCTGCAGCCAGTAGCTGAACCAACAAGACCATGGGAGGAGATTGCAATGGATTTCATAGTAGAAGTGCCGAGGAGTGGTGGAAACACAGTGATCTGGACTGTAATAGACTTATTCTCCAAACAGGCACACTTTATACCCTGCAGCGGGCTACCCTCAGCCCGCCAGTTATCCAAACTGTTCCTGAAACACATCTACCGCCTGAATGGAGTACCCAGAAGAATCATCTCCGACCGAGGGGTCCAGTTCACAGCAAAATTCTGGAGGGAGTTCCTACGATCCATAGGGTCATCCCAAGGCCTCAGCTCAGCGTTTCACCCGAGCACCAATGGGGACGGGGGCGGAGAGACTGAATGCCATGATAGAGCAATACCTAAGATGCTACGTCAACTACAACAGTCCAATTGGTCAGACCTCCTATCTTTTGCGGAGGTCGCGTATAATAATGCTGTCCACAGTAGCACGGGATTAACCCCATTTAAAATAGTGAGTGGTATGGATTTTGTCCCCATGCCAGAGTACCCAAGGGAGCCCCCTTCCTCAGTCAGCTTGACCGATTGGATGGCAATGTTGAGAGAAACCTGGGAGAACGTTAAGAGGGTGTTGGCCAAGGTGGCACAATCCTATAAGAAACAAGCAGACAAGCACCGAACTCCCCAAAGACCATTCTGAGTGGGAGAGAAGGTCTACCTCTCCACCAAGTATTTGAGACTTAGACTCCCGAGCAGGAAATTGGGCCCAAAATTTATAGGACCATTCCCTATAGTAAAAGTAATCAACCCAGTTACAGTACAATTGCAGTTGCCCCGACTACTAGGGAAGATACATCCCGTTTTCCACAGTAGCCTCCTGAAGCCTGTGGTGGGATCAACTTTAAGGCCGGCGCCACGTGACCCCCCAGGGCCCCTGGTCATTGGGGACCACACTCACTATGAGGTACAACAAATTCTCGATTCGAGGTGGCACAGGGGGCGCCTCCAATACTTAATTAAGTGGAAGGGTTACCCCTTGTCAGAGGCTTCCTGGGTGAAGAGCACAAACATCCAAGCTGACCGCCTTATAGCCAAATTCCATGCAGATCACCCGGACAAGGCGGGAGGGGGCAGGGCACGCCCTCGGATGGGGTAACGGTACTTAACTTGTTGTTTGTCTTGCAACAGGCCTCCCTGGAAAAATGAAGGGGGAGGGGCCGGATGTCTTTAGTGTATAATCCTACTTCTCTATCACACAATCAATATTTCTATATAGGTTTCCGTATATTTATTCACAATTTTAAATATTTTCTAAATTTCAACTTTTCAGTATCCTTATATAAGGGAAAGGAAATGGGGGGGGGGGAGATGAGGGAAAAATTTAAAGTTTCAGCAACTCATTAGTTTGTTCTTACTATAATTAATTACTATACTTGATATACTTAATACAATATATATAATGAGTCTAAACTAATAAAAATATAATTCTAGATGTTTAAGGTAAATAACTAGATAAATAGGTAGATCACTACAATAGATATAATACTAAGCAATAATTAATATATGTAACAATATAACCGGTATATCTCAATAGTTAATTAGTGAATGTCAAACCAAATTCCCACAATTTCTTCTTAATGGTTGATAAATAACTCTATTCAAACTTAAACAACTATATATATACTTCGCTGGTTATTATTCGTTATCCTTCTGTTTGGCAGTCCTTTTTCACTCTTGCATCATTCCGTCTTCTTTTCTCCGTCAGTTATTTTTGATGTCCCTTATTTTAAGTGTCCAAGTATCCAAGAGTCAAAATATCCAAAAGATACACCTTAATATAATTGGTTCAGCTTTTCCAATTCGTTAGTTTCCAAAAGTGTTCTATATATCTCTCCGTTGTTAACACCACTTTTCCGATCTCCGTTGTAAGCCAATCACCCAATCACTGTCTCCGTTTATAATAAGTTCCGTCAGTCTCACCGTCTTCTTTCCTTAGAATACCGTCCTCTTTCACTAACAGTTTATTTTAGAGTTTAAAGTTCTTTCGAGTCTAATTTCTAGTTGTAAGTATTGTAAGTTTCCATATCAGCCGTCCGTTCAACTTTCTCACTGTCAAAATCACCTCTCGCCCCTCGCTGTTTCTTCTAATCTTCAGCTTCTCTAGCTTCTCTCTCCACACTCACAGTTCTGGTCTCTGTCACTTTCCTCTATGCAATCAGTTTATTTTATAATCCACAGCTCTTTTAATGGTAAATCTTTTGGAGTTTCTCCGTTTCTGCCGCACTTTCTCTTTCTGCGCTGTTACTGTCAAGTTAGCTTTTCCACTCCACTCACTGTTTCCTCGCCGCTTGTCTGGCTGTCGTTTCGCCACTTGCTTGGAGTCTCACTCTCTCCACTTACTGTTCGCACTCTATAACTGTACCACTTTCGATTTTCTCATTCTCTCGTTCGTTTCTCCTACCGATGTGTTCTCTTACTTTGATTTTCGCTTCCCACTGTTCGGTTGTCAGCATTTCAAGGCCAGCCAAAATGGCTGGTTTTTTTCTGACCGGAATTAAGAGGTTTCCCCTGAACCTTTGGAGGGATTGCTTTTCTCTCCGAGGTCCTTGAGGATTCCTCTTTTTTCTATTGATCTCTCTGGGATCAATAGTGCCTGGATTGGCTTCCTGGTCAGAAATATTGGAACTTCAAGAACAGAGCTCCGTTCTCTTCGTTCCTGGCATGTTGACGTCACCAACGGAAGTCAATCCCCAGAAGACAGCTGGAAATATTATGGGGGAGGGTGGAAATCCATTGTAAGGTTTTCTTTCTTGTCGCATTTATGTTATATTCAATTAAATTGTTATGTCCTTATAAGGACATCCGCCGGGTGATTGGCCCATCCACCAGCGGGAAGTTTAAACAACTGTCATTGGACAGCTGAGTCTGCCGGAGCGCTATAAAAGGGCTCTGGCAGCACAGCCATTCGTCTTGTTCTTGAGCTGAAATAAAGTGCTGAACGGACCACGCTGGTCGCGTCTTCTTTTCCTGTGCCTGATCTAACACTGGCAACGAAGGACGAGCAAAGAACCACAGCGAAGACCTCGAGGAAAAGAGCTACCGAAGAGCAGTCACTTAGCTGAAGTCACTAGAGCTGAGCACTGAAGCCATGGCGACATTGCAAGCTCCGCTAGTCTCACTAGCCGCTTTCAACCCCAGGACGGAGAAATGGAGATCTTACATGGTCCGGTTCCGCCAGTTCCTGCAAGGGAACGACTACCAGGACCTCAACGACAACCGCAAAAGAGCCCTCTTCCTGGCCCACTGCGGTTCCGAAGTTCTGGAAATGGCCATCGACCTCGTGGCTCCGAGGAACATCGAAGAAATGTCATGGGAAGATCTCCAGGAGGTCCTACAAGAGCACTATGCCCCAACAGGAACTCCAATAGCCAACCGCTTCACCTTCCAGCAAAGGAACCAGCGGGATGGAGAATCGATCAAGGACTTTGTAGCAGCCCTTCATCAAATCGCAGCAAATTGCGAATTTGACAACGTGGACAATGCGATCAGGGACTGCATCGTATTCGGCATGAGGGATGTGGCCTTACAGAAGAAATTCTTAAGCCGAAAGAGGATCGCGCTGGAAGACGTCGTCGAGGAGGCACTGGCTGCGGGAACTTCGGAAAAAGTGGCAGCCGCGATGATACAAGCAAAGGCTATCCACAAAATTCAAAGGAACCCCAAAAGTTCCACAGACGACTCAACTGCAGGATCTGACTCCGACGAGGAAATGGCCATCCACAAGGTCTCCAGACCCCCTAGGTGGGAAACCGCTCAAAATGGCGACCGGGGGGGAGCGCTGCACCAGCTGCAAAGGAGACCATGCCAAGGCCAGATGTCGTTGGAGAGATGCGACCTGCAGACGCTGCCACAAGAGGGGCCACATCGCTGAGGCCTGCAGAGCAGAGGATCCAGCCCCAGAACCCTTCAACCACTGTCTGCGCGAAAATCGGCAAGATAACCAGAGATCATCCAGACAGTCCTCGTACCAGCCCGGACGAGGAGGGAGCGAGTTCGCAAGGAACGGGATAGTCCACCAGACGACCATCGCTCGCACCCATGACGACAGCGCCACCAAATTCCACGTGACCGTGCATGTGGAAGGGATCCCCTGCTCCATGGAGGTAGACTCGGGATCGAGCTACTCCATAATGGACTGGCACCAGCTGAAGCGTCTGAAACCCGACTTCAGCATAAAGGAATTGAAACCCCTGTGATCGAGACTCATTGATTTTGGAGGAAACCCCATCGGAGTCTTAGGAAGAACATCACTCCGGGTCACCTACCACAATTTCCATGGCAACCTACCCATCACCGTCGTCGAGCACAGCCGCCCGAACCTCTTGGGAGTGGAGTGGTTCAAGTCCTTAGGGCTCTCAATTGGAGGGATCCACCAAATTCTTCAGGACGAACTCGACAACCTCATCGAAGAGTTCAAGGAAGTCTTCAATGGTAAACTGGGAAAATTTGTGGGAAAACCCATTTCCTTTAATCTAGATAAGACAATTACACCGATTAGACTTAAGCCTCGCAGAGTTCCATTCGCCTTGCGGCCCAAGGTCGATGCCCAGCTAGATAAGCTAATTGCCCAAGGCGTCTTGGAACCGATCGATCATGCAGCTTGGGAGATAAAGAGGCGTTGGCCATCGTCGCTGGCATCAAGCGCTTCCACGAGTACCTCTACGGAAGAAGCTTCACGATAATCACTGATCACAAGCCACTATTGGGACTATTTGCGGGCGACAAACCCACACCAGCTTACATGTCACCCAGGATGACACGCTGGGCAATTTTCTTGGCCGGGTACTCATACGCCTTAATACATAGGCCTGGCAAGACAATCAGCAACGCAGATGCCCTGAGCAGATGCCCATCCGAGGAACCAGTGGAGGATCCAGCCCCCACACTTGGACTTTTCCACATAGACAATGACCTGGCTTGCCCGGTCACGTCTGCAGACGTGGCAGCCCACACCCGAAAGGATCCACTACTGAAGCAAATCCTATCATGGGTCCTGAGAGGCTGGCCAACGGAGAAGCCGGCAGAAAAATTCAGCCCGTTCGCATGGAAAAAACAGGAGCTGTCCACGATGAAGGGTTGCCTCCTATGGGGAGACCGAGTGCTGATTCCCAGCGCCCTGCAACGGAAGACGCTGGAAAGCCTTCACAACGGGCACCCTGACATCATGCGGATGAAAGGGCTGGCGCGGAATTACATCTGGTGGCCATCCCTGGACAAAAATATCGAAGAATGGGTATCCAGATGTGACCCATGCCAAGAAGTGCGCCCCGCCCCTCCCCATGCCCAACCGTCAGAGTGGGAGACACCAAGCAGCCCCTGGGCAAGGGTACACATCGACTTCGCGGGCCCGATGCCAGGGAAGTACCTCTTGATAGTTGTGGACGCCTTCTCAAAGTGGCTAGAGGTCGTTCCCATGGCATCTACCACATCCGAAGCAACCATAAGGGCACTCCGGTGCTTATTCGCAACACACGGGTTGCCGGATGTTTTAGTTTCTGACAACAGGCCCCAACTTATGTCCAAGCCCATAGAGGAATTCCTGGCGGGACTGGGCATCCGTCGTGCCCTCTCAGCGCCCTACAGACCAGCTGGAAATGGCCAGGCAGAGAGAATGGTGAGGCTCACCAAGGAGGCTCTCACCAAGATGGGCCCGGGCGACTGGCAGGAAAGAATTGATAACTTCCTCCTCACCCAGCACATCACGCCGCACGCTACTACCCGCAAGAGCCCAGCCGAACTGTTGATGGGCAGAAGGCTAAGGTCACCCCTGGACCGACTGCACCCTCAGTACAACCCAGAAGTGCCTGAAACCGCCAATCGCCCGTTTCGCGCCTTCGCCGCAGGAGATCCGGTATTTGCTCTCAATTTTCACGGACTTCCGAAATGGCTGAAAGGGAAGATTGAGAGCATAACCGGCCCGAAGTCCTATCGAGTGGAGCTGGAAGACGGACAGGTCTGTAGACGTCACATCGACCAGCTCCGGAAAAGGTGGAGGGAAGCAGAACAAAACCAGCCAGACGAGGTAGGCCTACAACACCCCGACGAGGTAGGCCTACAACACCCCGACGAGGTAGACCTGCGCCACACCGGCGAGGTAGGCCTACCACACCCCAACGACATAGACCTACCACACCCCAGCGAGGCGAGCCGTCGGCGTTCCATGGCAGTAGACCGGTACCCTGGGGTCGAGGGGAGTCAACACCGCCCTGGCAAGGAAGTCCTACACCACCCCGGGGGCAGAGACCTCCATCTCTACCATGAGGTAGACCGGGGACAACCCAACGAGGGAGGCCGTCCCACACCAACCCAGTGAAGGAGACCAACACCACCAGAATGAGGTAGACCGGGGACAACCCACCCAGAGAGGGCCGCAACACCCCAGCAAGGTCAGACCGCACCATCCCGGTGAGGGAGACCTCCAACGCCACTACACAGTAGACCGGGGACAACCAACGAAGGAAGGCCCGCAACAATCCGGCGAGGTCGGCCTGCAACCCCCCAGCGAGGGAGACCTCCATCGCCCGGAAAAGGGACGCCGGCAACCAGGACAGCGGCCATCCACACAACAGCCCGTCGAGGTCGACCAGCAACACCCAGGCAAGGTCGACCAACACCAGACCGACAAGGTGAGCGGACGACACCCCGGCGGGGTTGGCCACCAGCGTAGTCAACATCAACGACAACATCACAGAAAGGACACTTAAACCCAATGGACTTACCGGTCAGCAGTCGTCACCCACTGATTGACAGCAATGTCCAGCCGCGAGGTTCTGAGATTCCAGGCCGGGGAGAAGACCAGCAGCACCAGCAAAGTAATCCCAATGACAGGGCCGGAGGTGCTGGGACTGGGCCAGCACACTCGACGGCCGAGCTCCGGACAGCCCCAGGACGAGAGCCGAAGGGAGCAGGAGTTTCACCTGCCCGGGTAGGCGGCGAAGTGAAAAATGAACTGCGCAGGTCAAGTAGGACTACCCGACGCCCCGCCTACCTGCAGGATTACGTGACCTTGATTGATTTGGACTCTGATGGACAGACTAAGAACTAGGAGGGGAGGGGTGTTATGTCCTTATAAGGACATCCGCTGGGTGATTGGCTCATCCACCGGCAGGAAGTTTAAACAACTGTCATTGGACAGCTGAGTCTGCCGGAGCGCTATAAAAAGGCTCCAGCAGCACAGCCGTTCGTCTTGTTCTTGAGCTGAAATAAAGTGCTGAACGGACCACGCTGGTCGCGTCTTCTTTTCCTGTGCCTGATCTAACATAAATGAACTCTGGAAGATTGCATTTGGGAGTGGTTGACACAGCAGGTTCTGAACACCTTGGACTTCTGTCTGGTGGGAGGGAAATTTGACTAGCATGTTTTCTTGCCTGTATTGTAAAAGTAGCTGCATACACAAGCACACACACAGAGACACACCATTCAGAATTAAACTGAGGTTATCCCCTTCACCTACCTCCACACAAAGCTTCTCCTTTTTCCTCTGTGGCATTAAGGCCCAAGCAGTTATATCTCCCTGATAATCCCATGGGGGAGGGGGCATGCCCCTCAGGCAATTCCCTCACTTGAAGAGATAGCAGAAAAGAGATCTCCAAAACCCAAGCCCTGATTGTGACTCACAAATGAAGCTGCCCAGCTGCCCAGTAAAAGCAGGATATGTTGCACTGGTGGTCTCATTAGTAGGAGTCCCAGAGCTCATTGTTTGTAATTTTAAAAATACTAAAAAGCCTGGATTGCACACTGGCTAACCTCAATTTGGCCTGGAAACTAAGAGCTAAGGCAGGTTCAAGAAACAACCCTTGAAATGGGCAGCCTGTAATTTAAAGCAAAACCATGGCTGTGAAGAATTTTGGGGCAAACCTGACTGGAAGCTCACAGAAATTGACATCAAACCTCTGAAAATAATTGGCATGAAAAATTGGCTACAGTAAATTTCTTTCCAGAACTTTTCCCCTGGCTGCTAGACCTTCATGGTTGAAAGCTCTCCTTTTGGGAGCCACTGAAGGAATCCTATTCTGCTGCCTCTATCAATGCCTTCCCCTTTGCATCAGAAAAATTAAAAGCACCCATGAAGTCTCCCTGATCAGAACAATTCCTAATCTTAGGCCAGAAAAAGTGTTCAACTTTTAAACACTTTTATGGCCCAAAGTGGGGTTTGTAGAAAGTTAGCAGCCACCCCTCTCCTAGAAGAATGAAATATTTTAGGAAATATTAAAAAGGCAGAATATTATACCTCCCTGGATGAGAAAAGGAGAAACATGCTCTTGGAAAGCAGCCCCCACCTTTGTTGATCACCCCAGCAGATATTCAGGTATCCAGACATCTTATCTGGATCCGTTCCAGTCGGGTTTCAGGTCTGGGCACAGCACGGAGACGGCATTGGTCGCGTTGGTTGATGATCTCTGGAGGGCTCGGGACAGGGGATGCTCCTCTGTCCTAGCCCTATTAGATCTCTCAGCGGCTTTTGATACCATCGACCATGGTATCATGCTGCACCGGCTGGAAGAGCTGGGGGTGGGGGGCACTGTATTACAGTGGTTCTCCTCCTTTCTCTCCGACCGGTCGCAGTTTGTGTTGACAGGGGGGCAGAGGTCGACCTCGAGGCCTCTCGTTTGTGGAGTGCCGCAGGGGTCGGTCCTCTCGCCCCTTTTGTTCAACATTTATGTGAAGCCGCTGGGTGAGATCATCCGTGGCTTTGGGGTGAGATACCATCAGTACGCTGATGACACCCAGCTGTACATCTCCACCCCAGGCCACCCCAATGATGCCCTCGAAGTGATGTCCCAGTGCCTGGAAGCCGTGCGGATCTGGATGGGGAGAAACAAACTCAAGCTCAACCCGTCCAAGACGGAGTGGCTGTGGTTCCCAGCATCCCGATATAGTCAGTTGACTCCATCACTGACTATCGGGGGCGAGTCTTTGGCCCCCGCAGAAAGGGCTCGCAATCTGGGAGTCCTCCTGGATAGGCAGCTGTCTTTGGAGGAACATCTGACGGCTGTAGCCAGGGGGACCTTTTGTCAGGTTCGCCTGATTCACCAGTTGCGGCCCTTTCTTGATCGGGATTCCCTGTGCACAGTCACTCACGCCCTTGTCACCTCTCGCCTAGACTACTGTAACGCTCTCTACATGGGGCTCCCCTTGAAGAGCACCCGGAGGCTCCAACTGGTCCAGAATGCGGCCGCGCGGGTAGTGACGGGAGCAGCATGGTGCTCCCACATAACACCGCTCCTGCGCGAGCTGCACTGGCTTCCAGTGGTCTTCCAGGTGCGCTTCAAGGTGTTGGTGATCACCTTTAAAGCGCTCCATGGCATAGGGCCTAGTTATCTCCGAGACCGCTTGCTGTCACCGATGACCTCCCATCGACCCGTGCGCTCCCACAGAGAGGGCCTCCTCAGGGTGCCATCAGCCAAACAATGTAGGCTGGTGACCCCCAGGGGGAGAGCCTTCTCTGTGGGGGCACCCACTCTCTGGAACCAGTTGCCCCCGGAGATTAGGAGAATTCATGACCTCAGTGCCTTCTGCCGTGCCCTAAAAACACATTTTTTCCAACAAGCCAGGCTGGCTTAAGAAGAAATTTTAAATACTTTAAATATTTTAATTGGTTTGTGAGTTTTAAATTTTGTAGCCAAATTTATATATATTTTAATTGTCTTAATATTTATATTTCATGTTTTTATTTCTGGCTGTACACCGCCCTGAGTCCTCAGGGAGAAGGGCGGTATAGAAATTGGAAATAAAATAAAAAAAAAATAAAAATAAATATTTTGGTGCCAACCTATCTGAAAGACAAAAGGTTGGGCCATCTTATCTACAAAACAAAAGAACCTCACCCTCAGGACATGATAGGATTAGCCCTCTGCCCAACTCACCACATGGCACAAACAGGCACCAGTTTGGGTAGTGCCCTGCTGACTCACCCACTCACACGGAAGGAAGCCTGGCTACTCACGAGCTGCGCCTTCCCGGAATTTGGCTGCAACCCTCCCCCTCCAGTGGCAGAGATGGCTGTCCTCTTTCAGGAGCGGGCAGCCAAGTGGGAGAAGGACAGGCAGCCAAGCAGCAGCAGGGGGGGGGGGGGGGGGGGGGGGGGGCGGTGCCCCCCCCCCCCCCGTAGCCCGCTCGCATCTCACCAGCCCCACTTTGCCAACAGGTGCACGAGCTTGGAACTGAGATGGGGCGGGGAGGGGGGCTGCAAGGCAGAAGGCTGCCTTCAGTCCAGGGAAGGGACCGCAGGAGGAGCTGTGTCACTGGGGCAGCACCCCAAAAGTGCTGTGGAGCTCACGCAGGTCCATTAGGCCAGTGCCATCGCCGAGGCAAAGCAACCAGCTAGAAAGACTGAGTAGAGGTGGTAAAAGCACGCCCATTCCCAGCATGCAAAAGGCAGCCACTGCGAGTGGGGAAAGCTCGATCCCCATCGGCACTATGGCCGCCCAAGCCCTGTCCTGTGAGGCAGCAGCTCCACAGTGCTTTCAGGGCGCTGCCCGAGTGATGCAGCTCCTTCAGACAGAGCCCCAAGGCTGCAGTCCCTTCCCTGGACTGAAGGCAGCCTTCTGCCTTGCAGCCCCTGCTGCATCTCTATTCTGAGCTCGTGCACCTGTTGGCAAAGTGGGCCTGGCAAGATGCGAGCAGGCTATGGAGTGGGCACCGCAACAGCCACCGCCTTCTCCCCCTCCCTGCCACTTCGCTGCCTGTCCTTTTCCCGCTCGAAGGGGGACAGCTGTCTCCGCCACTGGAGAGGGAGGCGGGAAGGGCTGGTTGGCCAGCAGATCAGCACTGCTGAGATCCCGTCTTGGGGCTTCCTTGCCACATCCACTCCAAGTGATCCCTGCCCGGTCCGATTCTGCCTGCCAGATGTTCAGAGCCCTTGCCCGGGCCTGGTGCGCGTGTTCGGCATGTGCGGAGGAAGCTCCAGGCTGGTCAGCGAGATTCCAAAAGTGGATTGAGATCGCCGTGATGCGAATGGAATGGAATTCAGCAAGGTTTCTCTTCCCCACCCCTATTTGCTCTTCTAGCACACTTTGAGAGAGAGAGAGGGAGGGAGGGAGGGAGGGAGGGAGGGAGAGAGCGATGTTGATTGTAACCTCCTTGGGGTTGAGAAGAATTGCGGCAAAACTGAGTTTTCTGAAGTGGACCACTAGACTCATAAACAACTTAAAAATGATCTAGTAAAAAAAAAGTCAAACAAAAGAAAATAAAACACCCCCAGGAGGAAAACAAATTAAAGTTTAATTTGTGTGTAATTTTGAATGGACTGCTAAATTGGCAAAATGGACTGCTAAATTGGCCATGCCCGCCCAGTCACATGACCACCAAGCCACACCCACCCAGTCACATGGTCACCCAGCCACATCCACCTAACCAGTCCGGCCCCCCAACAATCTGAGGGACCGTGAAGTGGACCCCTGTACTAATGGCTTACCCTGTCAGTGTTGTTCAGTTGCTTCACAGTGTTTTGATTTGTGCCAGGTCTCTACAGCCTCAGGCAGAGAAGGGCTATTCTGCACCCCTCGCTCAAATGTTCTTTAAAATACAAAGTTTCCCAGCATTCCTTTAGGAACCTCCAACATGCAAACTGTGGTTACTCATCCTAAAATGAATCCTCTTTATCTGGAGCTTCAAAATTTGCTGTTTGCTAGGAAGGTGTGTAGCTAAAAGTCAGTCTACATTTAGTGTACACCTGACTTTGGGGATATTTCTTCATAACCAAACAAAAGTGTATTTTCTGTGCAGTTCAACATTTTGGGCTGTATGAAGAAAAAAGAGCAAGAGAGGAAATAGAAGAAAGAAAACAAGAGGAAGCTACAGGAGGGGGAAACATACAACAAAAAGAAGACGAAACAGAACTAGAGGAAAGAACAAAACAAGAAGGCACAAGGATAAAAGAACAGAGAGAAACGAGTGACTAGAACAACAAGACCTATCTACAAGTAAAATTATGGAAGAAGAAATAAAACTACTGTCAATTAACATAAATGGACTGAATTCTCCTATGAAAAGGAAAAGGACTTTCAATAAATTAGGAAAATTAAAGTTAGATTTAATTTGTCTTCAAGAGGTCCATATTAAAAAACAAAACAATCAATTAATGGAGTATCCGAAAATTGGGAAATTATATTCTTCTTTAGCACAGCAAAAGAAAAGAGGAGTAGCTGTATACATAAAAGAAACAACAAACACTAGGCAAATTTTTGCAGATGAAGATGGGAGAATTTTGATGGTGGAGGTAACAATGAACTATAAACAGATACTTTTGGTAGCAATATATGCACCAAACAACAAACAAGAAGACTTTTATGGAAAATTCCATAAGAAAATTATAGAATTGGAATATGAAAATATATGTGTGGTAGGAGATTTTAATACAATTGTAGATGCAGAACTGGATTATAAAAGTAGTAAAGTAAGCAAAAAAGCTAGGAAAACACTTCCAAAGACCCTTTTCAAAATGGCAGAAGAATTAGGCATTCAAGACGTATGGAGAGAGATACAGGTGAAACACGAAAAATTAGAATATCGTGCAAAAGTTCATTTATTTCAGTAATGCAACTTAAAAGGTGAAACTAATATATGAGATAGACTCATTACATGCAAAGCGAGAGAGTTCAAGCCTTGATTTGTCATAATTTTGATGATTATGGCTTACAGCTCATGAAAACCCCAAATTCACAATCTCAGAAAATTAAAATATTGTGAAAAGGTTCAATATTCTAGGCTCAAAGTGTCCCACTCTAATCAGCTAAGTAAGCCATAACAGCTGCAAAGGGTTCCTGAGCCTTTAAATGGTCTCTCAGTCTGGTTCAGTAGGAATCACAATCATGGGAAAGACTGCTGACCTGACAGTTGTGCAGAAAACCATCATTGACATCCTCCATAAGGAGGGAAAGCCTCAAAAGGTAATTGCAAAAGAAGTTGGATGTTCCCAAAGTGCTGTATCAAAACACATTAATAGAAAGTTATGTGGAAGGGAAAAGTGTGGAAGAAAAAGGTGCACAAGCAGCAGGGATGACCGCAGCCTGGAGAGGATTGTCAGGAAAAGGCCATTCAAAAGTGTTGGAGACTTTCACAAGGAGTGGACTGAGGCTGGAGTCAGTGCATCAAGAGCCACCACACCCAGACAGATCCTGGACATGGGCTTCAAATGTCGTATTCCTCTTGTCAAGCCGCTCCTGAACAACAAACAACGTCAGAAGCATCTTACCTGGGCTAAAGACAAAAAGAACTGGTCTGTTGCTCAGTGGTCCAAAGTCCTCTTTTCTGATGAGAGCAACTTTTGCATCTCCTTTGGAAACCAAGGACCCAGAGTCTGGAGGAAGAATGGAGAGGCACACACTGCAAGATGCTTGAAGTCCAGTGTGACGTTTCCCCAGTCTGTGTTGATTTGGGGAGCCGTGTCATCTGCTGGTGTTGGTCCACTGTGCTTCATTAAGTCCAGGGTCAACGCAGCCGTCTACCAGGAGATTTTGGAGCACTTCATGCTTCCTTCCGCAGACGAGCTTTATGGGGATGCTGACTTCATTTTCCAGCAGGACTTGGCACCTGCCCACACTGCCAAAAGTACCAAAACCTGGTTCAATGACCATGGGATTACTGTGCTTGATTGGCCAGCAAACTCGTCTGACCTGAACCCCATAGAGAATCTATGGGGCATTGCCAAGAGAAAGATGAGAGACATGAGACCGAACAATGCGGAAGAGCTGAAGGCCGCTATTGAAGCATCCTGGTCTTCCATAACAC
This sequence comes from Ptyas mucosa, assembly GCA_012654045.1. Lineage (NCBI taxonomy): Eukaryota > Metazoa > Chordata > Lepidosauria > Squamata > Colubridae > Ptyas > Ptyas mucosa. The sequence goes on from WNWU01012760.1 coordinate 168,209, forward strand.
CTCAGCAGTGCCACAGGCTGATAGCATCCATGCCACGCCGCATTGAGGCAGTCATTGATGCAAAAGGGGCCCAAACCAAGTACTGAGTACATATGCATGCTTATACTTTTCAGAGGTCTGATATTGTTCTATGTACAATCCTTGTTTTATTGATTTCACGTAATATCCTAATTTTCTGAGATTGTGGATTTGGGGTTTTCATGAGCTGTAAGCCATAATCATCAAAATTATGACAAATCAAGGCTTGAACTCTCTCGCTTTGCATGTAATGAGTCTATTACATATATTAGTTTCACCTTTTAAGTTGCATTACTGAAATAAATGAACTTTTGCACAATATTCTAATTTTTCGAGTTTCACCTGTATATAGGAAAGAAAAATAAGAAGAAACAAAACCAAAAAATATTAGAATAAGTGTATAAAAGACTAGAAATAGAATTACAAAAAGAACCACAAAAAAAGAACCTAAACAATCAAATGGAATTAACAAAATATAAACTGAACTTACTAGATAAAGAAGAATTGGCACAAAAAATTAAAAGCGCTAAACAGAACTTTTCTGAAAATGCAAATAAACCAGGAAGATGGTTGGCATATAAATTGAAAAAGGAGAAAGAAAAGAAACTGATACATCAGTTAGTAGATGAGAAAGGAACTCTCCATTATCAAAATGATGATGAAAAATAATAATTCAAGATTACTATGAAAAGCTGTATGATCAGGAGAAAATTCCAGAAGACAAAATAAAACAATATTTGGAAAAAGCTGAATTTCCCAAAATACCTGAGACAGTGAAATCCATGTTAAATGAACGAATAACAATGATGGAATTAACAGAAGCGATCAAGAGGCAAAAGAGTAATAAAACACCAGGACCAGATGGGCTACCGGCAGAACTTTATAAAGATTTACAAGATATTTTAGGCCCATCAATGTTGGAAGCTTATAATGAAGTACCGTTAGATGCAAAGGTACCAAATTTGTGGATAGCATGTATTACTATTATACCGAAAGAAGACTCAGATTTAATGCAGATAAAAAACTATAGGCCTACTGTATATCCTTACTGAATGCTGATTATAAAATATATGCCTCAATAATAGCAGAGAGATTAAAAAGGGTTTTGAATGAATTGATATATTCACATCAGAATGGATTTCTGCCTAAGAGAGAGATTAAAAACAATATAAGAATGATCTTAAACACACTGGAGTATTTGAAGCACACCCTGGACAACAAATGGCGTTGATTTTCCTAGACACGCAGAAAGCATTTGATAACGTAGACTGGCAATTTATGTTATTACAATTAAAAACTATGGATTTTGGGGAGAGATTTATCAATATGATTAAGGCAATATATCACAAGCAAATGGCAAAGGTGATTTTAAATGGAGATATGACAGAGAACTTTAGTATAAAAAAAGGCACATGACAAGGATGTCCACTATCCCCTCTACTATTTATATTGACATTGGAAGTGTTAAACAGAAATATTAGACAAGATATAGAAATAAAAGGCATGGTAATAAAAAAGAAAAATATAAGCTACAGGCATTTTTTTAAAAAAATTTGATTTATATGCCGCCCTTCTCCAGAGAGCCTTCATACTTTTGTATATTTTATACAAAGTCAGCTTATTGCCCCCACAAACTGGGTCCTCAATTTACCTACCTTAGAAAGGATGGAAGGCTGAGTCAACCTTGAGCCTGGTGAGATTCGAACCTGCAATAATTGCAGGCAGCTGGTGTTAATAACAGGGTGCTTTAGACCACTGTACTACCAAGGCTCTGTAAATCATTTGCAGATGATTTGGTTTTTATTTTGGAAGATTCACTAGAAACAGGACCCAAATTAATTTAAAAAATAGAAGAATATGATGAAGTTGCAGGACTGAAAATAAACAAAGAAAAAACTAAGATTTTGGTCAAAAACCTTACAGATACACAGAAAAAAAGAGTTAATGAAGAGAATAGATATTCAGATAGTTAAGTACCGGTAAGTAAAATATTTAGGAATTCAATTAACGACAAGATGTGTAACTATTAAAGAAGATAATTACTATAAACTGATGCAACAAATTAAAATAGACTTAGTGAAGTGGAAAAACCTGCAACTGTGGCTGACAGGAAGAATAGCTACTATAAAAATGAATATCCTGCCAAGACTACTATATCTATTTCAAACAATTCCGATAAAGCTGGAAAAATGATATTTTGAAGAACAAAATAAAATAATATTAAGGATATATTTGGCAAGGGAAAAAAGCAAGAATAAGTTTGAAAATGTTGCAAGATTCGAAAAATAGAGGTGATTTTGGGTTGCCAGATTGGGAGTTGTATTATCAGGCCTCGGTACTTACTTGGGTGAAAGAATGGATTAGTTTGAGGCATAAAAGATTATTGACTTTGGAGGGACATGATCTTCAGCTGGGTTGGCATGCCCTTTTATGGTATGGGAAAAACAAAATACATGGTTATTTTCAAAGACATTATATTAAAAAGGTAAAGGTTCCCCTCGCACATATGTGCTAGTTGTTCTCAACTCTAGGGGGTGGTGCTGTTATGGAAAGAAAGACTGAAAAACATTCTGGGTCAGCCAGATGCAGTTTATTGCGCAAGGTTCAGAGCAGTTGGGTACTTGCAAATCTGAACAAACAAAGAGCTCTGACACAACTGTCATATGTTTTCAAGACAAAGGATTTGGTGAGCTCATACAGTTTTCCATATATGGTTAACATACATTTGGTATAAAATAAATGAGCTCATGCAGTGTTCCATATATGGTTAACATACATTTGTTATATGAAAATGGACACTTCCTAATTACTAAACCATTACTTTCTAGTTTATAAGATTGTTTTCAGCTAGACTACTTTTCCTAAATTCTGTAAGTACCAATGGAGTTTTTATTGCTGTCCTTTGCCCCATACATGTCTTTGCCCCATACATGTCTTTGTGTCGTTGACAGTGAGGCCCCTCAGAGGTTCTCCATATGGCTGTCCTTCCGTGACAGCTAGGCCTCCTCAGAAAATATATTACCACTAATGGGGTTTAGCTGACTCCAAACAAGCACGTTTCTCCCTTATAATAATGTGGATAGAGAGGATCCTTTAGTGTTCATGTAGCTGATCCTGTATGATTCCTACTTTATTCACATTAGTGCTCATCTCTATTTCAAAGCTGAAGAGCCAGCGCTGTCCGAAGACGTCTCTGTGGTCATATGGCCGGCATGACTAAATGCCAAAGGTGCACGGAATGCTGTTACCTTCCCAACAAAGGTTGTCCCTATTTTTCTACTTGCATTTTTTACCTGCTTTCAAACTGCTAGGTTGGCAGAAGCTGGGACAAGTAATGGGAGCTCACCCCATTATGCGGCACTAGGGATTCAAACCGCTGAACTGCCAAATTTTCAATCGACAAGCTCAGCGTCTTAGCCACTGAGCCACCATGTCCCTTTTAGACATTATATTAGAAATGCATTATTATTAGTATGGGAGAAAATCAAAGAACAATATTATTTGAAAGTACCAATCTGACTGTCCACAATGGAGTCACTGATCCATCCAAACGTTATTAATCTGGTAAATATTACTAGATACAAAGATATTTTGAATGAAAAGGGGAGCTCAAAACTAAACAGAAACTGAGTGGTCAAGGGATTGATATAGCATGGTGGCCACAGGTGCAGAAACAATCTAGATATGAGAAAGATGTTAAAATGTATGGTTTTTATAAAGAATTAACAGAACTAGATCAGATACTAACAGGGACAGATGAAAAACTAAGAAAGAAAATGTATAGTCAGTGGTGTGATTCAGCCGGTTCTGTCTGGATCGCGCAAACCGGTAGTGGTGACTGCAGGAAGCTCCGCCCACCCACCCAGACATAATGCACGACTACTGCGCATGTGCAGAAGGCCATGCGCATGCGCAGAGCGCGCTCACATTTGCGAACCGGTAGGGAAGGTAAGTGAATCCCACCTCTGTGTATAGTTATCTATTAAGTATTAAAATGGAAGATGAACAAGTAAAGGAGACAATGATAGTATGTGTTAAAAACTTTGGATATAGAGTTAGATAAATGGCAGAAATTATGGGATAGGAATTATAAATTAACGATGTCAACTGCATATAAAGAAAACTTATATAAAATGTTTTATAGATCGCATTTCTCACCCTCAAGGTTGGCAAAGATGTTTAAGGATATGTCGGTTAAATGCTGGAAATGCCATCAGATACCTGCTTCGTACTATCATATGTGGTGGACATGCCCAAAAGCAAAAAAATATTGGACAAAAATACATACATGGTTGGAAAAAATGATAAAGCAACATATTGATTTAAAACCAGAAATATTTTTGTTGGGTATTCTACTGGATTAATTATAATAAGGGGAATACATATTTGATCCTACATGTATTAACTGCAGCCAGAATTTTATTTGCACAACAATGGAAAAGTGAAGAGATCCCTAGAGATGAAAATGTGATTTAAAAAAATATTAGAATGTGCAGAAATGAATAGATTAACACTTGCAATTAAGGAAAAGGAACACAGTGAATATTTTATGGTATGGGATTTATTTTATCAATGGTTAGATAACAAAAACAGAAGTTAGAAACATGGAAATATACGAAAAAGATTAATGAAATAAGGGAGATTTGTTAAAATAGAAAAGTAAATATTATGATTATTAGTTTTATTATAGAATTAATATCAATGTAATGAACATTGTTGTAAACATTACGATCTTTCAAATTATTTATACCCAGACAACACAGTTTAATTGAAAATGACATGTTAAAAAATTTAAAAAATATATGCAACCCCCCCCCCCCCCCCAGAATGTTCCTAGTGGTTCCTTGATTGGGCTGTTGTTTATCACCAAGAAGACTCCTACCAACACTGACAGGGCAAGCCACTAGTATACCAAATGTCACTCACTCATAGCACTGATGATGTTGCCTTGTTGGGTCATGAGATGTCTTCAAGAAAATCACCAAGCTCAGAGAGCAATAAGGACCCCCCAGAGGTTTCCCAGCTTTACCACTCAATTAGAGATGCTTCAGAAGGACTAATAAAGTAGGATGTAAAGTCAAATTTGGATATAAGAGTGAAATGATACGGTGTTGGCTTGGATGATCTCTAAAGGTCCCTTGACTTGTTATTGTAAGAGACAGTTGCTGAGTTCAAAAAGTGAAACCGCAGACTTAGCTAACGTTCTCCTTCCATGTCAAAATGCAGAACTAAAAACCACATAGGTCAGCATGAATCAGCCTTTTTGCCCAGCAACAAGGGGCCTAGACATAAGGACTGATTTCACATATTTCCATGTTTTGCTGCTTTAGGAGACTATAAGAATGTGTGTCTTAAACAGAACGTTGTTCAGATGTTAGATGATTATATTTCTGTCTGAACCTTTTGGCCAAAATAAAGCTTCTCTTGATTTCGAAATCTGAGTCCTTTGATTTTCTGCAACATTTCATGGCGACCGCGGCCGGACTTGGAGTGATATTTTGCTGAGGACGGCACAGACCAGCCAGTGCCCAATTGAGGCCGTCTTGCCCAACTTTCAGGCGCCACTGAGAGTTTTCTCAGGAGGGAGGCAGACGGTCCCTCTGGGGTATTCGATGGCTTCCGACCGATCCAAGAACTGCACGAGATCAAGACAAGCCAATAAATAATGCCGGTGTCAAGTGCACGCAACCCTCGACACCGGACAACTCCGTGGACTCCTTTGTGGCGTGGGGGCTAGCGTGGGGGGTTGGCGTGGGAGGATGAGAGGGAGGTGATGGTGGCACGGGTGCTGGTAGATGGGATAGACTGCGTATAGGTGTTATGACTCACTAGCGGTGCATAGAGGGGTCAGATGCAGGAGACGCTGACAACCGATGTCGGAGGGATCGGAGCCGCTGGAGAAGGCTGACGTCATTTCCCCGCGACGAGGATAATCAGCGGCAGATACAAACCGCTCGCCAGCTGACAGTGATTACGGGACTGCACCTAACGCCGGAAAGAAAAGCGACCCTTTAAAAGAAAGCCGGGTGGTGTTCGGCCCCAGCGCTGATTTTGTTTTGCCATAGGCAAGCCGGCACCGAGTACGAGCTGTCGTGTAGCAGGAATAAACCTAGATTGACTCACATCTTATCGGTTTTTGTGTTATCTCTGGGTCCCAGCACCGGCAGCCTAGCGGTGTGAGCCGAGAGAAAGTCAGCGCCCATACCCCTCTGGCGGTGTTCTTGTTTGAACAAAGATACAGCAGCACGGAGAAGGATGGCGGAAGGGGTTTTGGATGGCGCACAAGCAACGGAGACAGCGGTGGCGGAGAGAGAGGCGGACAAGGAGGAGGCGGATACGCCAGCTGACGCTGTTCTCCCGGTAGTACGCCCCAAACTACGGGAGGTACGGAAAGAAGCGGGAGTTGGCAAGCAGGAGACCCACGCCCAGGCAGGCGTAGGACACTGGTGGCATAGCTCCGCATTGACGGGGAGAACAGTTTCGCGGGCACAAACACCTCCCTATGCAGGCGCCCAGTTTCAGGGCTGGAGGGAAAGGCAGTGGGCCGAAGATGACGACGGGGACTGGAGTTATTCAACCGGGGCCAGAACAACGACTACGGACATCTTGTGAGAACGGTTTGGAGAGGCAACTTTCCGGGATGCGCCCTCCTGGCAACCATGGGCGCCCAGTGTTGACTCTTCCAGTACCTGGCAGGGGCCAACAGGGAGTGGCTCAGATAGCAAGCTTCGGTTAGCGAGCCCTAAGTTTAGGCCAGATATGGGCCAGGGCCGGCCACGGGGGGATGAGTACCAGGTTCCTGGAGGACCCACCCAGCCACAGGGGGATGTCACGCGTGAGTTAGGGCGGCTTCTTTCGCAGCCACAGAGAGAGAGGGAGTTGGGCCCTGGGAATAGGAGACCACAGGACGGTAGTGGGGCCGATGACAGGCCAACAACATCTCGACGTACAGACCCCCTATCCATGTGGGGACCAGGGTTGCCTCCACCACTGTGGGGTACACAGACACCCTGGGGCCTTCCCCCCATGCAAGCCACATTCAATGGGGTGTTGGAAAAGGTGGCTCTTTTCCTGAGCCAAGTAATCAGTCATATGGACCTTTACGGTCGTTTATATCCCTCTCAGTGGTCCATGGTTGTTGCGGTGACAGCTGTCTTCACAGGCGAAGCAGTGAATTGGGTTGCTGACTTGCACAGCAACCACGCCCGGGAGTTGACTGATCTTGGTCTTTTTCTGGAAGCGTTGCATGCTTGTTTCGAGGACGAAACCCAAACCCAAATAACGGAAGGAGAGCTAGTGGCTTTGAAACAACAGGGCCAGCCAGCCAAGGACTATGTCAAGGAGTTCAGAACGCTGGCTGGTAGACTACGATCATGGCCAGAAAGACTTCTCATACATCAATTTCATATGGGCCTTGACAGAGAACTGAGACAGGCATGTGTGTACCGGGGCTTAGCATCCCAGCTGGTGGAGTGGTTTAAAGCTGCGGTGGAGCTGGATGTCGGCTTACGTGAATTCCGGACGCGAACCAGCACCCTGAACCAACCAAGACAAGGGGGCGTTCAGGCCGGGTACAGGCCGATTTACTGTGCAACCATTGATTCCTGCTGGTCCTGGGCCCGTTAACCAAACAAGGAAACCTTTCCGATGTTACCATTGCAACCAGGAGGGGCACAGGGCGGTTGAGTGTCCTCTGCCACTGCCCCGTATTTCCACGCCAAGGGCGCAAGGGTCGAGCAGTGGAACCAAGGACAGATCCCAAAGAACCCCAGAGCGAACACGGGTCGCGGCCCAGATGTCTTTGGTGGACACTTCAATCCGTACTGCTGTTGGTGGTACGCCTGGGACAGCTCGTGTTCCTGAGATGACCGGGAACAGTGATGATGATGAGGAAGCCCAGGACCCCATGGTAAGTGATCCTATCAGACCTTTCTTAGTCCCAGTAGCTCAAACACCCACACACGAGTAGGAAAAGCGATCAAGGGGCACTCATAGATTCCGGTTATACCCACTGTCTTATCCGGCAGTCTATATGATGAAGTTGCAAAAGCCCATCGTCTTCAAACAAATGGATGGGTCAACATTGGGGGGTGCACCAGCCACACATGTGACAGAGCCAGTTATTCTTACGATGGGGGGGCACTGGGAGCTCATTCGATTTGTGGTAGTCCCACACATGATTGAACCAGTGATTCTCGGCCTTCAATGGCTCGACAAATGGAGGCCAACCATTTGGTGGGAAGGGGGTTTCTGTAGATTGAAGCTACCGGTGGGACCCCGTCCCATACCAGAACAACAACAGGGCACTTGGAAGGGTGAGATGGCTGCACCAGTAACTGAACGGGGCTATCCGGCCATCTACGAGGACCTATCGGCAGTGTTCAGTGAAGACAAATGTGAGACCTTACCGCCACACCGGGATACCGATTGCGCCATAGAACTGATACCTGGTGCGAAGTTACCAAAGCCCCATATGTACTCTATGACACCAAGAGAGCTCACGGAGCTACGTCAATATATCGATAAAAACTTGGCAAGGGACTTCATAAGTCCAAGCAGATCATATATGGCGGCTCCGGTGCTTTTTCGTGAGAAGAACGATGGAGGCCTTCGTTTATGTGTCGACTGTTTTGGATAAGCTTTTATTAACAATGTAAAAGTAACTAACGACGCTTATAAAGCGTCTTCCAAGGGAACACCCAGGAACCAGAAACACCTCATAGAGGCACATAGAAATAAAGATTAAAAGCAAACACAACCCCATAACAACTCCCCTTTTCTAATAACAGCAACCCTTTCTACAAATTGAGTCTATCAGGGGGGCGTGAACATCTCCCACTCCTAGTAACGACTGGTTCTCTCACGACTGACTCTCTCACGCAGGCCAGATCTCTTCGCTCTCTCACGCCGGCCGGATCTCTTCGCTCGCCATTTTCTGAGGCCTCGGATGTTTGGCTATCACCCGACACACCAATTAGCTCAGGACTGTCCTCAATGTCAGACGGGCATTCATTATTATCCTTAAGTAGGTTTGGCTTAGCAACTGGGTCTGACCCACCCACTAAATGTGAGGAGTCTGGTTGCTCAGTCACACGCAAGTCCACATGGTTCTGCCAATATCGGGTTCCTCCAACCTCCACCAAATAGGAGCGAGGTGCCACTTGTTGTAAACAGGTACCCTTTTCCCAACGGCCAGTCCGCTCTCCAGGCAGTGGTCTCATCCGAATTCGCTCTCCCACCCTTAGCTCTGGCAGGTCTCTTGCAGATCTATCATATTTGGCCTTTGCCACTTGCCTCTTCTGTCGTAGCCTTTCCGGGACCCCATGTATCATCACGGGCTCAAGCAACTTATTTGCCATGGGTAAGGACGTCTTTAATCTCCGTGACATTAATCTTTGTGCTGGGCTACTGTCCATACCTTCGGTTGGCGTATTCCTCCAATGTAGAATAGCCTTCCATGGATCGCTACTTTCACCAAATGCTTTCCTACATAAGTTCTTAGCAATCTTTACAGCTGATTCGGCTTTTCCATTCGCTTGCAGATGATGTGGCGATGCAGTAATGTGATCAAACTCCCATTCAGCAGCAAATTTCTTGAATTGCAGACTTGCAAATTGAGGACCATTATCTGTAATAACTATATTTGGTTGCCTGTAACGTGCAAACTGAGACTTACATCTCTTAATGGTGGTCTCAGCTGAAAGGTCTGGAAGGAGGTCAATCTCCCAAAAGTCAGAGTAGTGGTCCACTATTATCAAGTGCTCTTTCCCTGCATAATTAAACAAGTCCATACTAATGATCTGCCAGGGTCGGGATGGTATCTCATGTGACATCATAGTTTCTTTCTGTTGCCGATATGCATATTCATTACAGATGGTACAATTACTGACAAAATCCTCAATTTCGCCTCGCATATTCGGCCAGTACAATGTGTCACGGGCTTGTCTATAGCATGCCTCCCCACCAATATGGCTTGTATGGATGCGCAATAAGATCTCCGGTCTCAATAACTTTGGCACTATACAGCAATCTCATCTCTGAAGGACCAGTATTCCCTTACAGTCAGGGAAACTGCCTCTTTCACATCCGGCCACCCACTCAGCACGATATTCTTTAGTGTCTGTAGGGCCACGTCAGCATCCATATGTTGCCTCAACTGCTGTAACCGCTGATTCGTAACATTAAGATAATCTGCTTGGTTAATTTCAGCAAAACATGTTTGTTCCTGTCGCAGCCAACAAACCATCTGGTATTCATGTTCTCCTCCCGTAGCTGTCTGATCTACTGTGGCTCTACTCAGAGTGTCGCTGATGTACATTTCACGTCCTGGTTTAAAAACGACATCCAGATTATAATGCTGTAAACTGAGCATCATGCTTTGCAAACGCTTAGGGGCACACAGAAGAGGCTTTTTGAATATAGTTATTAACGGTTTGTGATCAGTTTCAACTGTAATTATATCTCTACCATAGAGGTAACAATGGAAACGCTGGCACGCGAATATGATACTTAAACATTCTTTCTCAATCTGAGCATAGTTTAACTCTGCTGGTGAAAGCGCTCTGGACGCATATGCAACTGGCTGACCTTCTTGTAACAAGCAGCATCCCAGACCGTTCTTACTTGAGTCGCTTTGAACAGTAACCGTCTTTGTGACATCATAGTATTTTAATACTGGAGCGGTAGTAACCAAGCGTTTTATCTCTTGCACTGCCTGGTCATGTTTAGGGAGCCAGTGCCAAACTGCGTCTTTATCCAACAGACGTCTCAATGGCTGGCACACCTCAGATAAGTGTGGCAAGAATTTTGCTAGATATGTTACAAAGCCAATGAATCTCTGCACTGCTTTAGCATTAGTAGGCGGTGGCATATTCACAATAGCTCTGATCTTGTCTGGGTCCGCTTTTAACCCTTGTGATGTTAAAATATGTCCATGAAAGCAGACTTCTCGCACCTTAAACTGTAGCTTCTTTACTCTGAGCCTCAGCTTCACCTGCTTACACCGCTCCAATAGTGCCATTAATTTTCCATCGTGATCATGCTCTGCTTCGTCATCAGTGTCACCACACCCAACTACAAGAATATCGTCCGCTATAGGCTCAATTCCGCTGAGGCCACTCAATAATTCATGCTGCTTCCTTTGATACGTTTCTGGTGCTACAGAGACACCAAAGGGCAGTTTAAGCCACCTCTTTCTGCCCCAAGGAGTCCAAAATGTAGTCATATAACTGCTCTCTTCATCCAGTTTGCACTGTAGGAAGGCATCCCTGGCATCAACAAGTGTAAAAACTTGTGCCTTAGGCAGTTTGTGCAAAACATCCTCTAACGTTGGCATTGGGTAGTGCGATCGTTTCAAGGCCATATTCAAAAACTTAGGATCGATGCAAAGTCGGATCTTTTCCAACTTCCTAATCACCACCATATTACTTATCCAGTCGGTTGGCTCGGCTACTGAAACAATATGTCCCTCTGCTTCATATTTATCCAACTGTGCTTTAACCTGTGACTTAATGGCCATAGGGACATTACGCGGGGCACTTTGTACTGGAGAGACAGCGGGATCAAGTTGGAAATGAACCTCTCCAGGCACAGATGCAATAGGGCCCTCAAACACCTCCCTATAAACTTGGAGGACTTGGTGCTTTATCAATGGCCTCCCCAAGGCTTTGGAGGAATAGGTGTCAACATTATGTAACTCTCTTGGAATGGTAAATTGCATCAGTCCCAAACGTTCACATGTTGAGCCTGACAGTAACGGCTTTTGTTCTACATCCACAATTTCAAATTCCAATTTATGAGTAACCCCACATATGTTACACTCTGTATAAAATAAGCCTAGTGACTCCATCAGTTCCCCCGAATATAACTTCAATGTGGCACTACTAGGCTGAAGGGGTGTCTCAGGTGCCAATTTCCTTTTGTCCTTTAGGCTCATCACATCACATGTTGCCCCCGAGTCCAACTGACAAGATTGAGTTATATCATTAAATTTAAGATTAACAAACCACTTTTTGCCCTTTGAATGTACTGCACCAATGCATTCTTTCGTATAGATCGCATCAGTGGTGAACAGCGATACATCCTCTAAATCCGACGTTTGCTCGACCATATGCAACTTCCTTGCTGCCAGACACACCCCAGCAAAATGATTCAGCCTCCCACACACCCTACAGGTTTTACCATACGCTGGACACCGATCTTTCCCACGTGCATGCACATTGTCACAGTATTTACACAGTGTGTGATTATCTGCTGACAAATTGCGAGGTTTCTGTTTAAACTGCTGTTGTTGCTGACTCCTCACGGTTGGCTGGTGCTTGTAAGCTACATTAACACAGTTGGTCTGTTTATCTCGCTCCAACGCCATCAGCCGTGTAAATTCAATAGTCCGACATATTTCTATGGCTAATTGCAAAGTTAAACCATGTTCTCTTAATAAACGGCGGCATGTACTTTCCTTGGCAACTCCCAAAACTATTTTGTCTCAGATGAGTTCATCTCTCAGGGACCCATAGTCACAACTTGCTGCCCTTTCCTTTAAGCGTGTTACAAAGGCGTCTATCGTCTCTCCTTCTTCCTGCGTGCAGCTGCCAAAAAGATATCTTTCATATATAACATTCTTATGCGGTCTGAAAAAAGCTTCCAAAGCATCCAAAATAGCCTTAGTATCAGTCCTCTGTTCTTCTGTAAGAGTTAAACTATGCTTATAAATGTGAAGACATTCTGCACCCATCAATCTTCTTAATGTGGCAGCTTGTACTGCTGCCGGCTTATCATCTAGGCCTGTCGCCAAAGAGTAATCTTCAAACTCTGCCCTAAAATTTTCCCAATTAGTGCTAGAGTCATCACTCACTTGTGGCAGTGGTATGTTATCTGCCATGGTGCTATATTTCTTACTTCAAACACTCAACTTTCAGGGCCGAACCACTTCTGACACCATGTTTTGGATAAGCTTTTATTAACAATGTAAAAGTAACTAACGACGCTTATAAAGCGTCTTCCAAGGGAACACCCAGGAACCGGAAACACCTCATAGAGGCACATAGAAATAAAGATTAAAAGCAAACACAACCCCATAACATCGACTACCGGGGTCTGAACACTGTCTGTATTGAACCGTTGTACCCATTACCCCTCATGACTGATCTTCTAACAACACTGGCTTCTGGTAAGATCTTCACGAAGTTGGATCTACGTGAAGCATATTATCGAGTACGTATCAAGCCGGGGGACGAATGGAAGACCACATTCAATTGTCCCCTAGGGAGTTACCAATACCAGGTGATGCCGTTTGGCCTGCAGGGGGCTCCGGCAGACTTCATGCAACTCATTAATGGTGTTTTGCATGAGTATTTGTATAGAGGAGTTCTAGTGTACCTGAACAACATACTGATCTATACGAACTCGATGGAGGAACACACCACGCTTGTCAGACAAGTGCTAACCAATTTACTGGCAGCTCGCCTCTTTATAAAGCTGTCCAAATGCGAATTTCATCGCACGGAGATAGACTATTTGGGGTTCCAGATAACTGGAGAAGGGATACAGATGCATCCGAAGAAGGTTGAAGCTTTATTAGGGTGGCAAGCACCCAAAACCAGAAAACAATTACAGAGTTTTCTTGGCTTCACCAATTTTTACAGGCAGTTCATCCCCTCATTCGCTCAGGTTGCCTTGCCTTTAACCGACCTGTTATGTACTAAGACTTCATCAGTCCCTAAACCCAGACTGGGGCAAATATTACACTGGACACCTGTATGCCAGAAAGCATTTGAACATCTGAAACGACTATTCGCCGAGGAACCAGTCTTACAGCACCCTGACACCTTGAAACCATTTGTCATCCAGGCCAACACTAGTGACGTTGCGATCAGAGCCGTATTGTTGCAACGCAACGTGAAAGACAAATTGCAACCATGTGCTTACACATCCCGTAAATTTACAACAACCGAAGGAAATTGGGCGGTTTGGGAGAAAGTTGGCCTTCGCTGTGAAATGGGCATTACAGACCTGGAGACATCTCTTAGAGGGCAGTACAGTCCGATTCGAGGTCTGGACAGACCATAAAAACCTTGAAGCACTTCAAACACCCCGTAAACTATCCCCAAAACAGGTTAGGTGGGCTCAGTATTTCCAACGGTTTTGGTTTGTGCTTAAATATATGCCAGCCAGGAAGTTGTTCCTGGCCGACGCTCTCTCCTGTATGCCACAATACAATAGTAAACGAGACGAGGTAATGCAGGCATTGGTCACACCAACCCAACCGGGAACTCGAGCAGTAGAGAAGCGACAGGAACAGGAGTGGCCAGGGTGGTTGAGGAGAGCCTTGGCGGATGATCCATGGCTGGTGGCGAATCGTTCTGTGGTTACTCACCGAGAGGGATTAGCATGGTGGGAGGATCGGTTGTATGTCCCAGCATCCTTGCGCCCTGCTGTTCTGCAACGATGCCATGACATAAAAACAGCAGGGCATTTTGGTTTCCTAAAAACCTTACACTTGACCAGACGCCAATTCTGGTGGCCCAGAATGCGAAAGGATATCGAAGAATACATTCGGGGATCTCACATCTGTGCGACATCTAAAGCCAGGACAGGAAAACCACTGGGGCTCCTACAGTCAGTAGCCGACCCCGATAGGCCATGGGATAAGGTTGGCATGGATTTTATAGTAGACCTGCCAAACAGTAAGGGGCACACCGTCATATGGACCATGATTGACCTCTTCTCTAAACAGGCCCATTTCATCCCTTGTAAAGGGCTTCCCTCAGCACCACGTCTAGCAAAGCTGTTTGTCCATCATATATATAGATTACATGGGGCACCAAGACAAATTATCTTGGATAGGGGGGTGCAGTTTACTGCCGGTTTTTGGAGGGAATTCCTACACTAAATCGGAACGACGCAAGGGTTAATCTCAGCCTTTCATCCCAGTACAAACGGGGCTGTTGAGCGAGCAAACGCAATGGTAGAGCGGTATCTCCACTCCTACGTCGCATACCAACAGGATGACTGGTCTGACCTGTTGCCATTCACCGAAACAGCGTACAATAACTCGGTACACCGTAGTACCGACTACACCCCATTTCAAGTAGTAACAGGAAAGGAATTCCCAGCAATCCCTGTGTTAGACACCTGGAAGGCGAAAGCCACTACGCCGTCCGAATGGATGGACAAAATACAGAAGCTCTGGCCCCATGTAAAAGAGGCATTAGAAAAGGCATCGGAAGAGTATAAACGCCAAGCAAACAAAAAGAGGGAGGATTGTCCCACATTCCAGGTAGGGGATCAGGTATACCTGTCTACCAAGTATATCCGACTACGGATCCCTAGTAGAAAACTGGGTCCAAAATTCATTGGCCTGTTTTGCATAAATTACCCCCCCCCCAAAATTGGGTAAAATACACCGTTTTCCATTCTAGCTTGCTAAAACCCGTCACACAGCCACAAGACCCACATACCTATCCCGGACCTGTGTCGGGCTTACATTACGAAATCAGAGAGGTGGTTGATTCCTGACATCATAGAGGGACACTTCAATACTTAGTTCGATGGAAAGGGTACCCAGATACTGATGCCTCATTAACCTTTTCTTTTTCCTTTTTTTCCCCATAGGCGGACACCTGGTGGGGGGGCCGCCTGTCGAGTGAACACAACCCTCGACACCGGACAACTCCGTGGACTCCTTTGTGGCATGGGGGCTAGCGTGGGGGGTTGGTGTGGGAGGATGAGAGGGAGGTGATGGTGGCATGGGTGCTGGTAGATGGGACTGCATATAGGCGTTATGACTAAGTAGCGGTGCATAGAGGGGTCAGATGCAGGAGACGCTGACAGCCGATGTCGGAGGGATCGGAGCCGCTGGAGAAGGCTGACGTCATTTCCCCGTGACGACGATAATCAGCGGCAGATACAAACCGCTCGCCAGCTGACAGTGATTACGGGGCTGCACCCAACGCCAGAAAGAAAAGCGACCCTTTAAAAGGAAGCCGGGTGGTGTTCGGCCCCAGCGCTGATTTTGTTTTGCCATAGGCAAGCCGGCACCGAGTACGAGCTGTCGTGTAGCAGGAATAAACCTAGATTGACTCACATCTTATCGGTTTTTGTGTTATCTCTGGGTCCCAGCACCAGCAGCCTAGCGGTGTGAGCCGAGAGCCGGCTGAGTAAAGAAGATGCCTGCAGGCAAGTATTGTGGAAATTGTAGGCCCACTCCTTGAGAGTGGAAGAGGGGGCCTGATCACCTCCCTGGGTCCGGGAACGTCCCTTCCTAACGGAACTGTCATGTCCTAATGAGACTCTAGAACAGTGTGGGTGGTTAAGCCATTGCAGTTCCTCTTGGTGACTGTTGGAACGTCCAGGACTGCAGGTCAGTGGCAGTGTCTTAGAAAATGGGTGGCACCTCTTCAATGTATGTTGAAGAATTTTAAGAAAGGTTTCAGTGGGGATTATGGAGACCCCAAGGCCAATCCAGGTGACCTAAAGAAATTCTGTGAAAATGAGTGGCAAATAGTAGTAAAAGACTCTCATTCAACAACACATATGGGCAAGACTGCATTAGCAGAAGCACTTCAGCGCATAGCTTACATCAATTGCCTCCACTCACTATGTGCCCATGCAAATGAGAGATGTAACACATGTGCTCAAGTAAATTCAAGGCAAGGACCTAGACTTTCACCTGGAAGTCAGCCCAAGGGATATTATCCTATGGATTCACTAGTTGTTGATTTCACAGGCATGCCCAAGTGTGGATAATAATAATAATAATAATAATAATAATAATAATAATAATAATAATCATCTTTGTCATTGTATGTGTATACACAGTATACACATACAACGAAATTTACTTGACACCCAAAGACCAGGTCCCACACACATAATCCCCAAACACACTTCCACCCACCACAATTCCCCACCCCTAAACCACCCAAACATCCACACAACAGACCAAGTAATACTGTCCAACAGCTCACTGATGGTGGCCCTTTAGTTCATTGTGGAGTGCAATTATAGCTCTGGGATTAAAAACTATTCAGAAAACATGTGGTCCGAGTTTTAATTGTTCTGTATCTTCTGCCAGAAGGCAACAGTCCAAAAAGATTGTAAGCAGGATGGGAAGAGTCTCTGAGAATGTTATGTAACTTCCTCAAACAGCGAGATTCGAAGATGTCGTCCAGGGCTGGTAGCTGGAGTCCGATAATATTCTGGGCAGTTTTAATGATTCTCTGTAGAGCTTTTTTGTCCGCTACAGAGCTGCTCCCATACCATGCAAGAATGCCATATGTCAGGACACTCTCAATGGTGCTGCGATAGTAGGACAGAGGCTATAAGGCAATGCTAGTCATGGTGTGCAATTATACTGGATGGCCTGAATGTTTTCCCACCCAAGACAAAATAGGCACGTGAAGTGGCTAGAATCCTACTCAAGGAAATTTTGTTGTTTTTTTTGTCCTGTGAAAATCCCAAAAGCAAACCCCAGGATTTTTAGGAAGTTGTGAAGTGTAGGAGGTGTCCGTAGTCTGCATTGGGGGCAGCAGGTCCTCCCAGATTCCTGTTTTTAAAGAGGGGTCTGAAAACCAGTGGTGGAGAATTCCCTAACAAGAAGAAGTACGCATACGCCGTAAGGGAACTGGCGTCCTCTCCAGGCCTTTTTCCTGAAAACTGATGTTGTGTAGGTCGGCTGAACCAAAGTGTGAAACCCCACATCGGAAGGGGAAACATGGGAAGTTGCAGCTCGAGGGTGGTAGATACCCCTTTAGGAAACTTGTTTGAGGCATGGGACAAGAGGCGGATGCCTGTCCTGCCCAGTATGAAGAAGAGAGAGGAAAACACATGTAGGAAATGGGCTTTGCTGAGGGATGACACAGGAAAACCAATTTGGCTAAATAAAGGTCCTTAAAAGAAAAAGGAAAATGTTGGGGGTTTTGTTTGTTTATTTGTTTGTCTCTTTCTCTGTCTTCTATGCAACCACATGGTACATTTGTTAAGATCTGTGCCTTCCCTAATTCAACTGAGATTTAAGGTGGGAATGACTAGTGTGTGTATGTCTAAGTCTTTGTGTGCCTTCAAAGTAATTGCAACTGTTAAATGCCTGATCTCTAGAGATATGAATTTTAAATTGTTAGAAAAGAGTTGAAGGCGCTGAGAGGAAGGAGAATGACTTCGCCCGGTTTGGTCTGGCCACCTAGACAGGGTGAAGAACAGAGTTCAACTTTTCTTTCTTCTCTGTGCTTTTAAGAAAAGCCCAAGTTTATGAGGAAACATTTTAAGTTCACTTAACTGCAATACTGATGTGTTGTTGTTCTTTCAAACTTTGCCTGCAAGCTATCTACCCCCCCCCTTCTAATCCTGCAATGCCTTTCCTCACCCAGAAAGGGGGGAGGGGACCTCGTTCTCATGTCTTTTAGCCCTGCACAGATGACTCAAATCTGTGGAAGCAGAGCACATGATTCCAGATGCTTCCTCCAGTGGAGACCTCCCATCCATTTGAGCCAAAGAATTGGGTTTGGCTCCAGTCACAAAAAAGGTCATCACAGCAACCAGAGTGGAGCAGACCTTCCCAAGCCTGACTGACCAGCCTTACCACCGAGCAGACTCGATACATAGAGACAGTCAGAAACTGTTTGCTTTTGAATGGGAAGACCCAATAACAGGTCGAAAGAGGCAGTATGCTTGGACCAGGCTTCCCCAGGGATTTTTTTTTATTTTATTTGATTTATATGCCGCCCTTCTCCGGAGACTCAGGGCGGCTTACAGTGCATTAAGCAATAGCCTTCATACTTTTGTATATTTATACAAAGTCAGCTTATTGTCCCCACAATCTGGGTCCTCATTTTACCCACCTTAGAAAGGATGGAAGGCTGAGTCAACCTTGAGCCTGGTGGGATTCGAACTTGCAGTAATTGCAAGCAGCAGATGTTAATAGATGTTAATAACAGGGTGCTTTAAACCACTGTACTACAGGATTTAAAAATTCACCTACCCTTTTTGGCGAAGCCTTAGCCTCAGACCTAGAAGACTTCCAGCCTTGTGAAGATGGAGATGTACTACTCCAATATGTAGATGATGTATTAGTAACTGGGCAAACGAAGGAAACGTGTTGGGACAATACCAACCAACTGCTTCACCTGTTAATGGAAAAGGGATATCGTGCCTCAAGGCAGAAAGCCCAGTTGGTGAAGCCCCAGGTTAAATATCTAGGTTACACTATAAGCCAAGGACAGAGAGCGATAGGATGTGAGAGGAAGGAAGCTGTCTGTCAGATTGCAGAACCAACTAATAGGAGAGAATTGCGGGGATTTTTGGAAGCAGCAGGCTATTGTAGAATATGGATCCCGAATTTTGCTCTGTTAGCCAAACCATTCTATGAATCTACAAAGGGGGGAGAAAAGGAACCCTTTGTTTGGGACCTGGAACAATGACGGGCGTTCGAAACCTTAAAGTCAAAATTATCTCAGGCTCCTGTCATGGGACTTCCCAACCTAGAGAAGCCTTTTAATTTATATGTTGACTCAAAGAATAATACAGCACTTGGGGTACTGACTCAAGAAAAGGGAAGTTGGCAACAGCCTGTGGCTTATCTGTCAAAGCAACTTGACGGAGTAGCAAAGGGCTGGCCACATTGCCTAAAAATCCTGGCCACAACTGCTCTTTTGATGGAGGAAGCTAATAAATTAACCTTTGGGCAGCCAACTACCATTTACACCAGCCACGCAATTCAAGGAGTCTTAGAGACAAAGGGCCATTTATGGCTGACAAACCCCAGAATTTACAAATATTACAAATAGCTCTCATCACTCAGAACCCACAAGTGACCCTGAAACAAACAAATACCCTCAATCCAACCACTCTCTTGCCAGCACCGGATCCTGAACTTGAACACAACTGTATTCAGGTCATTGAGAGCCAGTTCTCATGCAGGCCTGACCTAACTGATGTTCCACTGAAAGCAGCAGACCATAATTTGTTTACTGATGGGTCAGGTTTCATTTCAGTAGGGGAACGCTATGCAGGTTATGCAGTAGTCTCACTTGACCAAGTCATAGAAAGTGGACCACTCCCAAAAGGCACTAGTGCCCAAGTAGCAGAATTATGGGCTTTGATCCGGGCACTTGAAAGGACAAAGAATGAAAGTGTAAACATTTGGACTGATTCTAAATATGCTTTCCTCACTTTACATGTCCATGCCGCCGTTTATAAGGAGAGAGGGCTCTTAACAGCCTCAGGAAAAGAAATTAAACATCCCTTTCTAATCGAGAGACTCATAGCCGCCGTCAAGATGCCAAAGACAGTAGCGGTGATGCATTACCACTAGCACTTTGGTCTGTGCGATGTACTCCACGTAAAGGGATTAAGTTATCTCCTTTTGAAATGATGTTTGGGAGTCCCCCAGTTATCAGTGCTAACTTGAAAAATCATATAGGAGACCTAAGCCAGATAGGAGCCACGTGGGTGAATCAGATGGTGGGAGAATTAAATAAGCAAATACAAGAAATCCAACAATACTGTGTGTCCCTTAGCCCACCATTTTTGACCACCTCTAGTCATAATATTCAGGTGGGAGACAGTATGGGTAAAACACTGGAAAGGAGAAAATTTAAAGCCTAGATGGAAGGGCCCGTATACTGTGGTCATGTGTTCTCCACTTGCAGTAAAAGTGTTGGAATCCAAGTCTTGGATTCACTTGACATGAGTTAAGCCAGCTGCTGAGGAGTATTGGGAAGCCGACCAGGACCAGGCCCAACCCCTAGTGGTATGTTTGAGGAAGCGCCCCCTATAACTGTCCTACCGGCAACGGACAGGCTACATACGGGGCAGAAGAGGCCTTACTGGCATAACACCGGAAGCTGACCCTCCACGTATGGCTGAAGATTTGGAGGAGGAAGACAACGTTCCATTTGTCAGATGTAAAATGTATTAGGAAACCTGACTACCTGTCAGGGAATGGAAAGTCGATCATATGTAGCCATAAGTGCAGTGGGTCTGGCCTTAGTGAGCGTGCTTGCCCTTATTGTGATTTGCTGTATTGGATATTCATTCTGCTGGAATCGCCTTCTCCCCAGAAAGACAGGTGCTGAGCCTAGAATCATTGACTGTGACAGAGAGCAGTACAAAACTCCTGGAGATACTTATGTTTGAGGAAGCCTGGGAGTGGGCTCTCTGTGGCACTGTACTAGTTCTAGGACTGTGGACATTGTATTTAACAAATAAGGGGTGGTTCTGTGGGATACCTAAGACTGATATTGCCTTTTCCCAAGTCACATATAACCCTAACCTTCTTCCTGACGTGGTGATTTTGTAGATTAAGGGAATTGTGATTGGATAGGTTCTCTGTAGGGGACAATTATGAGCTTTTTGTGGCTTTGGCTGTTATTGGCAAAGGGCCTACTGAGTGATAACATCCTGAACAGTAGTTCCCAATGTTGTGAGAATGCCCGAGCGACCCCCCCTTGCCCTTGAGGAAGGGTCCGGGGAAGTTGAGAACCCCAAAGAACAGAGCAGGATCAGGTCACAAGGTGTGGACACTTTGGGACAGGTCCGCTCCCGCCAATGATGTATCATCAATAGGTGGGATCGGTACCCTGGACCTAAGCCAACCCCAAGACCTAAGGACAAGTGTCTGACAATCCCGGTAAAGAGTGGGGTAGAACAAAGGGAGAACGGGCCCCTGCAACAATTGAGAAAAGGGAACTACATGTTAAGAATACTGGAATTGGGTCAAAAATGCTGGTTGTGTTTGTCTGCTGGTCCTTCATCTTACAATGCTGTTCCCGTTGAGCCAGATCTTTGGGTCAGGACCAGGGCCACAATAGTCCTTGAGAAAGATGGTAGATGGAGAACCAAAGCGTCAGAAGCCAAGTTGCAAGGAGACTTTTATAATGCATTCAAAAGGCTGGGGATGAGCCGCCTCCCCATTGTTGGCCCTATAGCTGTTGGTGTGGAAATCCTAGGGTCACCATCTTTGTGCATAAAGCGGCATCAGGAACCAGGTATTCCTGTAGGGTTCCTGACGGGAGAACAATGTTCATCAGAAATGCACCTTGGTCCTAGAGTGATGCTTATGGATGTAAAACTAACCAGTGGTATTTCTCCTTTTGCCCACCACTTATTTCAACAGAAGGTCACTTTCATATTACCACCACTTGTCTCCAGTATAAGATGGGGAGGATGGAATATGTCCCGGGAAAGGTGCCCGAGGCCATTTCAGCCACCCCGATTCCCAATCTGGCTCTCCCTTAGGTCCAGCACAGGCTTATCTGTCCTATTTCCCCCCTGGAAATGCAAGCTCCCGTTATCTTTTTGAAGGTCTAATCCTCAGAGATAAGCAAAAGGACCCTACACTAGAAGTTCCATTGCAGCCACTGACTGGCATGATAGTGGCAGGAACATTGGGGATCTGGACTAATGAGAAGAACCAACAAGCCCATGCCTTTTCCATGAACATAGGTGTGTGTGTAGGGAAAAATGGAGTTTTCTTCTTCTGTGGGAAAAATGAGTATTTGTGTTTACCTACAAACTGGACTGGAACATGCACTCTGGTACATCTTTACCCCAAAATAGGTGTTGTCAGTGGAGAGCACACTATCCCTGTCCCCCTCATGGGGCATGTTCAAAAAAGGGTGCCACTCTTAGTCCCACTATTAGTAATCCTGGGGATAGGGACTGCAGTTGGAACAGGTGTAGGAGGAATGACACACTCCATAATACAGTTTAGGCAATTGTCAGAGGAGTTCCAAGAAAGTGGAAGAATACACCCAAGAGTTTCGCGAGCTGGCACCCTACATGACAGGGTGGTCAGAAGCGGCCCTACTGGAGAGTTTCAAGGATGGGCTGAATGAAGAAATATACAAAGACTGTAGAGCCCGGGGGGTCCCCGAAGACTTGCAGAGTTGGTACGTAGTAGTTGAGGATGTGGAGAGCGAGCTGGCCCGAAGCCGACTCCAAGGAGGCCGTGCAGGAGACCCGTCATCCTCCTTCTACCGCAAAGGAGCGCCAAAGACGGCCGCGGGGAGAGCGGAATTCAAACCCAAATCGAAGCCCTTCACATGCTTCAAATGTGGAAAGGAAGGCCATCAAGCCACTGAATACTTCTCTAAGCCAGTGCCAAAATCTACCGGCTCGGAACCCAAGAATGCTGACAAAGCACCCGCAAAAGCTTGTGCAACTGCCCTGAAAGGAGAAGTCGTTGAGTTCGCTCCCCGAAACCAGGGTGAGTTGGGAACTCCGACCACCGCAGACGACAGCGGGACGGACTCCGACTCCGACGATCTGGTGAGTCATGCAGAGGACCCCATGCTCATCCCCATAGAAATAAGGGTGCCATCCACAGGGACACATGCGCAGATGTTAGCCCTATTAGACTCTGGGTGCACCAGGTGCATAATCACCCCAAAGGTGGTGGAGAAAATGAGCCTGAGGCTAAAAACGTTAAAAAGACCCATTGCATTCTGTCAGTTGGACGAATCGATTGCGGTAGGAGGCCCAGCCAGCTTTGTGACTGAACCCATTGAAATGCAGTTGGGGGATCACGTAGAGACCCTCAGATTTATTGTGGCCCCTGGCATGGAACGACCCCTCATACTTGGACTGCCCTGGCTCCGTAGATGGAACCCACGGGTTAACTGGAAGACGGGGGTTTTGCGCATTCGCACTGGAAAACCGAGACTAGAGAGGAAAGAAAAACCCCTGGAGGACGGAATAGAACCCGAAAGGGCGGAAGTGGCAATAGGCCACATCGAAGGGGAGGAGAAGATTCCAAAGGAGTATTGGGATCTCTGTGAAGTTTTCAGTGAAAGGGCCTCAGATGTGCTACCTCCCCACAGAGCTACGGACTGTACCATTGAAATACTCCCCAGGGTGAAGCTCCCTAAGCCAAAAATCTACCCCATGACCCCTCGAGAACTAGGGGAATTGCGAAACTTCATTGATAAAAATCTAGAGCGGGGGTTTATCCAACCAGCCAGACCAAGGGTGGCAGCACCGGTATTGTTCCGGGAAAAGAAAGATGGCTCCTTTCGTTTGGTAGTTGATTATAGGAATCTCAACACCATTTGTGTGGAAAACGTTTACCCCCTGCCGCTCATGAAGGACATGCTAGCGCACTTAGGAAAGGGAAAAGTCTTCACCAAACTTGACTTACGAGAGGCATACTACAGAGTGAGAATTAAAGAGGGGGATGAATGGAAAACAGTGTTTAATTGCCCACTGGGATGTTTCCAATTTAGAGTGCTCCCTTTTGGATTACAGGGAGCCCCTGCTGTGTTCATGCAATTGATTAATAAAGTACTGCATGAGCACCTGTATAAGGGGGTGCTGGTCTAGTTGGGTGACATTCTTATCTACTCCGAGAACATGAACGACCATGTGAAATTGGTGCGAACTGTCCTGAAAAAACTCAGGGCTGCTGAACTATATGCCAAACTTTCTAAGTACGAGTTCCACCAAAGCAAAATTGACTGTCTTGGGTATCGCATATCGCATGAGGGAATAGAGATGGACCCTGGAAAGGTTCGGGCTGTATTGGAATGGGCAGCGCCACGCACCCGCAAACAACTACAGAGTTTCCTGGGATTTGCTAACTTCTATAGACAGTTTATCCCCTCGTTTGCCAAAATCGCACTGCCAATAACAAATCTTCTGAAAACAAAAGGTGAAGTAAAACCAAAGCCCTCACGGCCCCTTGAATGGACTATGGACTGTCAGGCGGCATTCAAAAAGTTGAAATGGTTGTTTGCCAGGTTGTAACCCTAACCCTAACCCTAACCCTAACCCTAACCCTAACCCTAACC
>WNWU01012760.1:193018-212785 GCA_012654045.1 Ptyas mucosa
TAACCCTAACCCTAACCCTAACCCTAACCCTAACCCTAACCCTAACCCTAACCAGTCCTCAAACATCCGAACATGGAAGAACCTTTTGTAGTACAGGCTGACACGAGCGACATGGCCGTGGGAGCAGTACTTCTGCAAAAGAACGCAGAAGGGAAATTACAACCCTGTGCTTACACGTCCCATAAATTATCAGAAACCAAAAGGAGATGGGCCATATGGGAAAAGGAAGCTTTTGCAGTGCGATGGGCATTGTTAACGTGGAGACAATTTCTGGAAGGAGCAAAGCATCCTTTTGAAGTTTGGACTGACCATAAAAACCTAGAGGCGTTGAAAACACCGTGTAAGCTGTCACCAAAGCAAGTTCGTTGGGTCCAACACTTCAACTGGTTTAATTTCACTCTACGCTACCTTCCTGATGGAAAGAACTTCATGGCGGATGCACTTTCCAGATTGCCTCAATACAACAGCACCAAGGAGGAAGTGGTGACTACCAGGGCGCAGACGAGGGCCGATCCAGCCCTCTCGGGCGATTTGCTTCAGAAACTACAAGAAGCCCTGAAAACTGACGAGTGATTTCAAAACCACTCAAATGAATGTACAGTCCGTGATGGACTAGCTTGGATTGGGGCCAAATTGTATGTTCCTGCCAGTTTAAGAGTAACGGTGTTGCAGTATGCTCATGACGCCAAGGCGGCGGGACACTTTGGATTTGTTAAAACTCTACATCTCGTTAAAAGACAATTCTGGTGGCCTGCCCTCAAAAAGGACATAAAGGCATATGTAGCTAGCTGTCCGGTGTGTGCCTCAGCTAAGAGACCTCCGGGGAAGCCACCTGGGTTACTTCAGAGTGTGGCAAGGCTGAATGCCCCTTGGAAAGAGATATCCATGGATTTTATTGTTGACCTACCAGAGAGTGAGGGGTGCACAGTCATTTGGCCAGTAACAGATTTGTTTTCCAAACAAGTGCACTTCATCCCCTGTTCTAAAATCCCTTCAGCTAAAACCCTTGCAAAATTGTTTATTCGTCATGTTTACCGATTACATGGAGCTCCAAAACGTATAATTTCAGAGGCTTCCGGCTACGTCACGCTGAATGGAAGACTAGGGAAGGTATAACTGCTCATCCTAGTTTTCCCTTTTCTGTGTCTGGTGGTTGTTCCTGTGCCATCATGAGCCGTGGAGAGGTTCACGAAGAAGGGGAGGCTTCGGGGCATGCGAGGAGGTGGCTCTCCCGCACGCTGGCAGATTTCTTCCCGGAGTGCCAGCGCAGAAAGAGGGTGGTGTGGGATCGCCCCTAAATCGTGACTATGCCTCTTGGAGAGGGAAGCCCGCCAGCGTGGTGTAAGAACTTTGTTTTACTAAGCTAGCTTCGAGCTGAATGAACCTCCTGCCTAAGAAACATATAAGATTTGCCATTTACTGGGGGAGCGGCTGAGACGGAGAAACGGCTGTTTTGTAAACTTCTTGCTGCTAGTTGTTATTCGCCCCTCAGAAGCGGCCATTGAACTCCCTTTGAACTCTGATATTATCAAAACTTTATCTCCTCCCCTTTCTTTTTTTTTTGAATATATTGTCTGTTGGACAAGGAATAATTGCTTGATCTTGTTGGAATTTGCGAGTGGAGATATAGTGCGATTTTCTCTTCTATTTCTCTCTTTGCTACTCTATCAGAAGAGGAGCTTTTTGTTACATCGTGACTTGACACTTCCCCCCCCCCCCCCCACTGAAGACGGAGACTGCACTTGGTTGGTCTTGTACTGCCACCTAGTGGTTGATTTGGATATTACAACTAAAAGGAAAGGAAAAGAAAGGAAAGGAGGGGAAAAAAGGATATATATACACTGACTCATAGTAAACACTGAACATTGAAAATTGAATAATTTGGATGTATCAAGAGCTGATGAATTAACTTATTTGATTTAAAAGACCTGATTGACATATTTATTTAATAAAGAGTAGAGGAACAGTGGTTGTCTTCAGTTATGTCTACATCTTCAACTATTACCACAACAAATAAGAAAGTCATCTCGTTGCCTACCTCTGTAACCCTAAGTTCGACACATTTAGTTTCTAGAAGAACATCAGAAGATATGTCAGCAACGGGGAAGATGCCCTCTATGCAGGCTCTTCAAAATATGTTACAAACTATCCAGGAATCGATAGCTAAGAATCAGGAGTCGACATCCAAGAACTTTGAAGACTTGGGAGCAGACGTGAAAGCAGAAATGAGAGGGGTTAAGGAAGAAATTAAACAGATGCAAAGTGAATTGGGAGATATACGACAGACATTAATTCAACAAGAGGAACAAATGAAGGAGATAGAGAAGAAGACGGAGAGATGCGAAGGGCGGATGGACAGCTGGGAGAAGAGACAAATAACGATAAATAGGAACTTAGAGGAAGAAATAATTTTCTTGGAAATGGAGAGATCTTCTTTTTTTCTTAGAATACAGAATGTGGCGGAAGAGAAAGGTGAAAAACTGGATGATATTGTAGGAGAAATAGTTGCAGAAACTTTGGAGGCGGATAGATCCATGATCCAACATGATATTGATGAGTCCTTTAGAGTATTCACTAGCTACGCAAAAAGGAATAATCTCCCTCGGGAAATTCATGTTCGTTTTAATAAGAAAGCTTTGTGCGAAGAATTTTATAAACGAACAAGGGATCAAACTATTACATATAAAGGCCAACGGATAATAGTTTTGAAACAAATTCCACGTCGGGTAAGAGAACAGAGACGCAGATATCAATTTTTGACGACTTTCCTGAGGAAAAACGCAATTTCGTATCGTTGGCTGTTACCTGAAGGCTTATTGATGACATGGAGGGATAAGAAAGTGAGAATTCGGACTCTTCAAGAAGCAAGAGAATTCATGGAACAACAATTTAATTTGTCAGAATTAGATGTTGAAGGAGAAGGGGAAAGTAGAAGCTTGGAGGAATCGCAAGAGGAAGAAGAGGTAGAGGAGAGGAGAGAAGGAAAGGTGGGAAAGAAGGGTGGGGGAACATGAAAAGTTGAGGAATTAACAGCGCCTCAGAGGGAGACAAGACAGACAGCTAAGAAGGCCACAACAGCGGGAAAGTAAAAACTTAGGTGAGAAAAGGAGATGGGGGAACTAGTACGTTTGATATCTGTAAATATTAACGGTTTAAATGCTCCTAATAAGCGTAGTAGGATTTTGAACAAATTAAGAAAGGCTAAGTATGATATTGTCTGCATGCAGGAGACCCATATAAAAAAAGATCAAAACCATTTGTTAGAATGCCGGGCGTTGGGTAAAACCTATACCTCATTAGCAGGTCAAAGAAAAAGAGGGATAGTGGTATATGTACGACATCATTTGAAATCCCAACAGGTATTTGCTGACCAGGAAGGCCGGGTTCTCATGCTCGAAATAGAAATCGCCCAGTGGAAGTCTTTATTGGTTTGTATTTATGCCCCTAATGATAATCGGAGGACTTTTTATCAAAACTTATATGTTAAACTGGGTGAACTGGAATACGAACATATCTGTTTAGTTGGGGATTTTAATGCTGTAACGGATAGAATGCAGGATTATGTCCTGGGAAATATACAAGGAGGGTTGAAGGATATTAAGAGAACATTACCAAAAATATGTAATGATTTACGGGAGGAATTTGGATTGCCGGATATATGGAGGTTGAGAAATCCCAATAAAAATCAATATACTTACTTCTCTCCTAGACACCATTCGTGGACCCGAATAGATATGATATGGATGTCTCTTGAGTTGAGGGGGTTGGTCTCGGAAGTGGAAATAGGGCCCAATCAGTGGGCAGACCATAACCCGCTAATGGTAACTTGGAAGATCCCACATTGTAGGAAGGGTAAATGGAGAATGAATATAGGTATTTTGAGAGATGAAGAATTTATGAGTAAATTTAGGAAGGAGTTACATCTTTTTTTTCAGGAAAATAAGAAAGAGGACACTTCAATATACAATACATGGGATACGGCTAAGGCAGTGATGAGGGGATGGTTAAACAAATATGATTGATAAACGTAGGGCAGGTAAGAAACACCGAGACAACCTCTTGAATAAACTACAACGGGTGGAAGAAAGGATGCAAAATGGTTCAACCCAGACAACATTGATAGAGGAAAGGGATTTCTGGCAACACCAGATTAAATTATTAGATCAAGAGGAATTAGCAAATAAAATAAAGTGGACTAAACAAATTTTTTTTGAAAGGGCGAACAAAACAAGAAGATGGCTGGCTTACCGGCTTAGGAAGGAGCAGGAACAACGGAGAATAGAAGGGCTGAAAGATGTAATTGGGAATCTTCATTGTACTAAGGAAGGCAAGAGAATGGTAGCCCAGGATTTTTTCATACAGCTTTATCAGAAAGGGGAGGAAAATATTTGTGAAATTCGGAAATATTTGGAAAAGACAGACTTGCCTAAAGTCTCGGAAACAATGAAGGATATTCTTAATGCGGAATTTACGACGGAGGAAGTAGAAAGAGTTATGAAAGCACAGGTGAATGGTAAAACCCCGGGTAGAGATGGCCTTCCAGTTAAACTATACAAAGCAGTGTTTGACGTTGCAGGGAAACACATGACGGATTTATTCAATGCGGTTATGAAAGAGGCTCAGGTTCCAGTATCTTGGACTGAGGCTTATATTTCTATTATTCCAAAAGAAGGAACTGACCTATCCCTTATTAAGAATTACAGGCCTATATCATTACTAAATTCCGATTATAAGATATTTGCGGGGGTCCTTGCAGCCAGACTTAGTTGTTTCCTTAATCAATTCATTCACTCAGACCAAAACGGCTTCCTTCCTAATAGATATTTACGAGATAACCTTAGAATTATTATGAATACATTAGAATTTTTTGAAAATCGCCCGGATAAACAATTAGCTTTAATTTTTGTTGATGCCCAAAAGGCCTTTGACAGAATCAGTTGGGAATTTATGATTTCTCAACTGGAATATATGGAGTTTGGTGGGAATTTTATTCGGGCAATTCGAGCTATCTACCGGGAGCAGACTGCAAGAGTTCTCATAGATGGAGAGGAAACAGAGAGGATTCAAATTTGTAGAGGTACAAGACATTTCCCCATTGTTATTTGTTTTGACTTTAGAACCCCTGCTTAGAGAAGTGAGAGGAAATACGGAAATAAAAGGAATGAAGATTAGGCAAGAGGAAGTTAAAGTCCAGGCTTATGCAGATGACCTTGTATTTATTTTGGATCAACCACTGGACTCGGGCCTGAAATTATTACACTTGATTAGAGAATATGGAAAGGTAGCGGGATTATTGATGAATGAAGAAAAAACTAAGATCCTAGCGAAAAATATGACTCAGATGCAAAGGCAACAGTTGGAGCAGTTAATGGGTTTAAGAATCACAAATAAAATTAAGTATCTGGGTATATGGTTGACTGCCAGATGCTCCTCCATAAAGGAGAATAACTATCTTCCTTTTTACAACCAGATGCTCAGAGATCTAGAAAGATGGAAAAATCTCCAGCTATCAATTTTGGGAAGGGTGGCAACTATTAAGATGTGCATGTTACCCAAATGGCTATTTCTATTCCAAACAGCCCCAGTAAGGTTAAATAAAGAGTTTTTTACAAATTTAGATAGGAGTATTTCCAAGTTTATTTGGCAGGGAAAGAAGCCGCGGATTAGACTTAAAATGTTACAAGAACCCAAAAATAGAGGAGGACTGGGACTCCCAAATTGGGAGCTCTATTACCAAGCAGCGAACTTGATTTGGGTGAAAGAATGGATGATCCTACAAAAGAGACGACTTTTGACATTTGAGGGAGCCGGTCTTCAACATGGCTGGCACTATTTTTTATGGCCGGGAGCGTCCAGCCGCCCCAGACACTTTGACGATCACTATTTACGTAGGACTCTTGGGTACACTTGGGAAAAGATTAGAAGAGTATATTCAAAAGTTCCATGTTGGATTTCAGCGCAGGAAGCTCAGATTTACCCGACATTGTATAAAGTGGGGAAAACTTTGACGTATGAAGGTTTTTTGGATGTTCAGGGTAATCCGAAGTCATGAGAATTATTAACTCTTCAAGGATATAAGATAGACTGGTGGTCTTACTCCCAAGTGCACTCCAGGTATAAAAAAGATTTATATAGCGAAGGAATTTACCGTAAAAGACAAGAATTGGATAAGATCTTATTAGAAGGAGGGAAAGGGGTATTATCTAAATGTTACGCATATTTATTGTCTCTGCAGATAGGACAGGATGTAGTGAAGGATTGTATGATAGTGTGGGGACAAAATTTTGGATATCCCCTTGACTTCCAGCAATGGGAACAGATTTGGTCGAAAAATATGAAATTAACCATGGCCTCCTCATATAAAGAAAACATATATAAAATGGTCTACCATTGGCATCTCCCCCCTGTGAGACTAGCTAAAATGTTCCCCGGGACATCTTCCTGCTGTTGGAAATGCGGTTACAGTAATGGAACTTATTTTCATCAATGGTGGACCTGCCCGCAGGCGGTTAAATATTGGGAAAAAATACGGCAATGGATCTTGGAAATTACACAGATCAATTTGGAATTAAGGCCCGAGATTTTCCTGTTGGGGGCAAAACCTTTGAATGTTAAATCAGGTATATGGTTCTTGTTGATTCATATTATTACTGCAGCAAGATTAGTGTTTGCGCAGGAGTGGAAAAATCAATATTTACCGATGGATTTGAAAATAATATATAAAATTAATGAGTGTGCGGAATCAGATAGATTAACTAGATTGATCAATGGTAAAAAAGATTCAGAATTTTATAACAGTTGGAAATTATGGTACGATTGGGTCCAGAAAAGGTGGGATAGAACAGATATATGATGTATATATATGATGGCAAGTATGTATGTATAAAGGAATGATTTTATATTTATGGACAATGTACTTACATTACACCATGATGGCAGGATTGTATATTTCATTTGTGTATTGATGCATAGAATATATTAATAAAAATTATATATATAAAAAAAATAAAACGTATAATTTCAGACAGGGGTGTACAATTTACTTCCAACTTTTGGAAGGAGTTTTTAAGGTTGATAGGCTCCGCCCAGGGGTTAAGCTCCGCCCACCACCCTCAGACAAATGGGGCTTGTGAGAGAACCAATGCCGTGTTAGAACAGTATCTGAGATGTTACATAAATTACCAACAAGACAACTGGGTGGACCTCTTGACATTTGTGGAGGTGGCGTATAATAACTCCATACATAGCAGCACCGGATTCACTCCGTTTAAGGTAGCATCTGGTCCAAGAGTTTGTGCTGATCCCCGAGCTACCACAGGATAACCCACAGAACCCCTCTTTGATTGAGTGGATCGAACAGCTACGGGGTACTTGGGCAGTAACTCAAAAAGCTTTAGATGATGCGCACCGAGCACATAAAACCCAAGCTGACAAAAAAGGTGCCCAGCACACGTATACAAAGTGGGTGATAGGGTTTACCTTTCCACCAAATATTTACAGACTTCCCAGAAATCAAAAAAGCTCGGACCCAAGTATGTGGGTCCTTTCCCAATCACTAGACTTATTAACCCAGTCACAGTTGAATTGAAATTGCCAAAAACTTTGAGACGAATCCACCCTGTGTTTCATGTTAGCTTGCTGAAACCAGAACATTCATCTCCTTTGCGTCCGAACCAGGACTCTCCTCCGGTCCCCATACTGATAGAAGGGGAACAACATTTTGAAGTTAAAGAAATTTTGGACTCTAGGAAGCACCACAGTAAAGTGCAATATCTGGTGGCCTGGAAACATTTCCCATTATCTCAAGCTGAATGGGTGAATAAATGTGATGTCCGGGCGCCAAAGAAAGTACAGTTGTTTCACACCAAATATCCCGATAAACCCTGATTTCTGTGTTGTGTTGTTTTCTCTTTCCCTGTTTAGGACTAATGTCTCTTCTGCAGAGGGGCCGAATGTCAGCCTCTGCCTTTACTGCTTTGGCTGCCATAGTAACGGGAGGGGGGAGAGCTTGGGGCCATGGGGGGGAAGCGTGCTGGAAGACTTTGGAAGAAACGAAACTGAATCTTTGAAGTTGCTATCGGGTCAACCGTTGTGGCATTCCTGATTGATGACGCTGCCAGACGTGCTTCCACCTGACCCCTGGGAGACCTTTGGATTGGATGATTTACGATGGACAGTGGGAGGGGATGCTTTCTATATGCAATTTTCACACCTATTGCCTTTAGTTTCAGCTTTTCTTGGTTGCATTCACTTCATTTTCTAGTAAAAGTACCTCTCTCTATAAACAATGGAGTTTGGGTCATTCTTTCCTGGACTTTGAAGGAAGCACACCTGACATCCTGAACCAAATTGCAGGGACCTTGGTTAATGTCCAAGACCAAATAGATTTTTGGCAACTGTGGTCTTACAAAACTGGCATGCCATAGACCTTTTAACAGCTGAGAAAGGTGGTTTGTGTGTATTCCTGGGAGAAGACTGTTGTTTCTACATGAATAAGTCAGGTGTGGTCAGAGAGATTGCCAAGGATTTGCCAAGGACCGGGCATCCAAAATGGGTCAGAAGTTACAAGCAACAGAAATGTGGTTTTCTTGGTTGCCTGGGTCCAGCTGGATTAAACAGATGTTATTCCTGTTATGTGCCGTGGCAGGCCTGGCTTTTATTCCTTGTGCAATACCTCTGCTCAGACAGCTAGCTATGAGAGCAGTGAAGGAGATAAGGGCTGAGAAAGAGTTGATTTTGATGGAAAGCCTTATTGACTGTAAGATTGACTCCGATCTCTTTGATGAAAATGAGGTTTCTGATGCAGGACCATATGTACAACTCGCAACCGGGTAACTAGAGAAAGTACCTTCAGAGAATGAGATTTGAAAGTCATTCCATATGTATTACTTGTCCTTTTTTCTTCTCACTACTATCTATCCTTATCCTGAATTGATTGTTATGCCAAATATTACATGCTTGCATTGTTGATTTAAGCTCTGTAATACAGTTGCAAGAAAAAGTATGTGAACCCTTTGGGATTACGTGGAGTTTTGCATGAATTGGTCATAAAATGTGCTCTGAACTTCATCTAAGTCACAACAATAGAAAAACACAGTCTGCTTAAAATAATACTACACAAACATTAGATGTTGCCATGGTTTAATTGAACATAACATGTAAACATTCACAGTGCAGGGAGGAAAAAGTATGTGAGCCCCTAGCCTAATGACTTCTCCAAGAGCTAATTGGAGCCAGGAGTGAGCCAACCTTGACTCCAATCAGTGTGATGATATTGGATGTGTTGCTGACAGCTGTCCTGCCCTTTAAAAACACACACCTGTTTTGGGTTTACTGGTTTCAAGAAGCACTGTCTGATGTGAACCATGCCTCACAGAAAAGAGCTCTCAGAAGTCCTACGATCAAGAATTGTTGACTTGAATGAAGCTGGAAAGGGTTACAAAAGTATCTCCAAAAGCCTTGATGTTCATGTGTCCACGGTAAGACAGACTGTCTACAAATGGAGAAAGTTTAGCACTGTTGCTACTCTCCCTAGGCGTGGTCGTCCTGTAAAAATGACTGCAAGAGCACAGCGCAGAATGCTTCATGAGGTAAAGAAGAATCCTAGAGTGTCAGCTAAAGACCTACAGAAATCTCTGGCACATGCTAACATTTTTGTTGACACATCTACAATAAGGAAAACGTTAAACAAGAATGGAGTACATGGGAGGACACCACGGAGGAAGCCATTGCTGTCCAAAAAAAATATTGCAGCACGTTTGAAGTTTGCAAAAGAGCACCTGGATGTTCCACAGCACTACTGGCAAAATATACTGTGGACAGATGAAACCAAAATTGAGTTGTTTGGGAAGAACACACACCACTATGTGTGGAGAAAAAAAGGCACAGCACACCAACATCAAAACCTCATCCACACTGTAAAACATGGCGGAGGGAGCATCATGGTTTGGGGCTGCTTTGCTGCCTCAGGGCCTGGACGGATTGTTGTCATTGATGGGAAAATGAATTCCAGAGTTTATCAAGACATTTTGCAGGAAAACGTATGACCATCTGTCCGCCAACTGAAGCTCTGCAGAGGATGGGTGATGCAACAGGACAATGACCCAAAAGCATACAAGTAATTCAACAAAAAAATGGCTTCAACAGCACAGAATACGCCTTCTGGAGTGGCCCAGTCAGAGTCCTGACCTCAACCGGATTGAAATGCTGTGGCTTGACCTTAAGAGAGCGATTCAAACCAGACATCCCAAGAATATTGCTATGCTGAAACAGTTTTGTGAAGAGGAGTGGTCCAAAATTAATCCAGATCATTTTGCAGGTCTGATCTGCAACTACAGGAAACGTTTGGTTGAGGTTATTGCTGTCAAAGGAGGGTCAACCAGTTATTAAGTCCAAAGGTTCACATAGTTTTTCCTCCCTGCACTGTGAATGTTTACATGTTCAATTAAACCATGGCAACATCTAATGTTTGTGTAGTATTATTTTAAGCAGACTGTGTTTTTCTATTGTTGTGACTTAGATGAAGTTCAGAGCACATTTTATGACCAATTCATGCAAAACTCCACGTAATCCCAAGGGGTTCACATTCTTTTTCTTGCAACTGTAGGTAAGACTCAATTGTAACCAAATAAAATAGTGTCTTAAAGGGGGGGGGGTTAAAGTAGGACGTAAAGTGAGAATTGGATATAAGAGTGAAATGATACGGGGTTGGCTTGATCGATCTCTAAAGGTCCCTCGACTTAGTTATTGTAAGAGAGTCTCAGAGTTCAAAAAGTCAAACCACAGTTAGCTAACTTTCTCACATGTCAAAATGCAGAAGTAAAAACCACATGGGTCAATACTTCCTGCATGACACCTGTGTCTCAGACACAAGATATAATCAGCTTTTCTGCCCAGCAATAAGGGGCCTAGCCAATAGGAATGATTTAACATATTTCCGTGTTTTGCTGCTTTTGGAGACTATAGGAATGTGTGTTCTGATCAGAACGTTGTTCAGATGTTAGATGGTTACCTTTTCTGTCTGAACCTTTGGCCAAAATAAAGCTTCTCTTTTCTTGATCTCGAAGTCCGAGTCCTTTGATTTTCTGCAACATTTCCATGTCACCCTTAGTCCTTCTCTTCATTAGAGTACACATACCCAATTCCTGCAACCGTTCATGTTTTAGCCTCCAGTCTCCTAATCATCTTTGTTGCTCTTCTCTGCACACTTTCTAGGGTCTTAACATTTTTTGAATTGTGGTGACCAATACTGGATGCAATATTCCAAGTGTGGTCTTGCCAAGGCATTATAAAGCGGTACTAACACTTCATGTGATCTTGATGCTATCCCTCTGTTAATGCAGCCTAGGATTGCATTGGCCTTTTGGGCTGCTGCAGCACACAGCTGGCTCATATTTAAGTGATGATCTACAAGGACAGGGGTCCCCAATGCCCGACCCACTATCGGGCCTTGAACCATTCAGAACCGGGTTGTGGAAGTGGCGGGTGAGCGGGTGCATCTCCAGCTGCATGAGCAGTGGGCAAATGCATGCGTTCCATTTGTGCAAGTGGCAGGCACGCTTGCCCACCACTCGCACAGAACCATCCCCTCTCCCTCCCTACCAGTCCGCAAAGCCAGAAAGGTTGGGGAACTCTGCACCAGGACACCTAGATCCCCCCAAGTTTCTTACCTTATTTAATGGCATGGCTGTCTTCCAGCATCCCTATGAGAAAACATGTGGGAGAGCTTGAGGACATTAACAGAATAAGAAGTTGGAAGGGACCTTGGAGTCTTCTAGTAGTCCAACCCCTTGCTCAGGCAGGAAACCCTATACCATTTCAGACAAGTGGCTGTCCAATCTCTTCAAAATCTCCAGTGTTCTAGACAAAACCTCCACCAGTGGAGCAATTAGCAAACATGAATGTCGTTACTCAATATTAAGTCCCTGTGGTCCAGATCTGAGCATGAGAACAAACCAAACCCCACACCTCAGAGGAATAGATTTTTATTCTAATAACTGTAATTACATTGCTCATTTGTTGAAATAACTGAAAGCAAGTATACAAAACAGTTGACTACTGTATTGAAAGCAAACAAGATTTTTTCTTGTCCACACCACCAAACAAACCAGTTCTGATCGTGTTTTTCTCAAGCTGCAACAGCTCCAGCTTGTTTTTAATTATCAAAATACAAAAGAAAAAAACAAGCAAAACAAGGAAGTTAAAAGAGTCATCTGGGATGACAAATCTCAAACATGCAGAATGAGCAATGTAAAAAGGGCGTTTCTCGTGTCCCAAAAATGGATTCTGACACGTTTAAGAATGGAAGGCGTTCGATTTTCAAACACTCATGTTTTCACTATTCTCCCCCGGATGCAACAAGCTTGTGTGACATTTTTTATTTAAGGACAGTACTTGCTGAGGTGGGGCAACTGTTGTGACGTCTGTGCAAGAGGACCGTCTTCCAAAATAATTCTGGAGAAATTCAAGGATTTTTGAAGAAGCTACACTCCCCCAGTTACAGAGAGGAAGATGAAGATGGCACTCGTAGGCTGGAGGGGAATTTTTTTTAAATCCAAATCTAAGAGGCAGTTAAAGGGGTGCAGGGGGTCCAAATTTCTCATTAATCTGCAATTGACTTCATTCTAACTCTGGGGAAAGTCTCCCATCCGCCTCCAAACACAAAAAGGTTGTCAAAAACAGAAACGAGACCAAGAATTCTACAATCTGGAACAAGGGAAACTGCTGGTGTTTTTCATGTCGTTGCAGAAATCACAAAGGGTCCTGGGTTCAAGTGTTCCCGCTTTTCTTCCCGCCACCCATCTTCTGAAAAGAAACTTGTCCCCAGGCTTAAAAACATGGCTGCAGAAATCAGGCCTCAGCCCAGATCTGCAAGCCAAGAGGAATCATGTTTAGATCTAGTCCACAGACACGACAAAAACAAAACCAGACTCCTGTTAACCTTTTTTTCCTGAATCCGCTCAGTTGGGGTTTTTTTAACCTTTATCATAAAAAAGCCGAATAATATTGCATAGGAGTACCAGAAACTGCCTCGTGGGAAAAACAAGAACTATTTACATTAAATAAGAAAAAAAACCCCTAAAAGTATTTTTTTCGGGTTTGGTTTTTGCCACATATACAGCGTGAAGGACAATCCTGTGGACGAGAAAAGATGAAAACAGTTTCTGGCACTCAATACTACAAAGTAGCATGGGTTTGCCACATTAGACTAAAGTGAGGAAGAGGAGGAAGAGGGGTGGAGAAAAGAGGATTAATTCAGGGGTTCATTTCTGGTTTCGGAGCTGATTGGACAACCAGTCCAGTCCTTCATAGAGACCGTCCCCACTGGTGGCACATGTGGCCTGAATGTACCAGTTTCTGTGGCGGAGAGAATGCAATCCTAGTTTGTCTGTGATTTCGGCAGCATTCATGGCATTTGGCAGGTCCTGGAAAGGGAAGCAATTGGCTTTAGAAAAGGCAATTTTTCCCCATCACAGTCACAGAGGAAAGAACTATATTTTACAATCTTAGGAGGCAAAATTTTTTTAAAATGTATTTTATAATCTAGAGGCTGCAGTTACGCATATCACTTTCCTAATATTTAATGCCAACAGGGCATCGCCAGGGTATATAGGTAGTCCTCAACCTACAACCATTCATTTAGTGGCTGTTTGAAGTTACAATGGCACTGAAAAAAGTGACTTATAATTGCTTTTCACACTACTGTTGCAGCATCCCCGCAGAATGGGACGACTTGATGTGGCCAGCTGGGGGAAGCCTTCTTGCCAGCGCCAAGTCCCCAACCTGCTGCCACCATCTCTGCAGGAATTGGATAACTCGCTGCAGGCACTGGATAGAGCACCGGGTGGGCAAGTGGGCTGTCAGAGGGGGACAGTGATGGGCAGAGAGTGGATTTGGAGGCAACAGTGGGGGAGTGGGGTGTCAAACTGGGAAGCTCCCACAGCCCTGCAACTTTTTTTTTAAAGCCACGTTTGCATGGGTCTTACTCTGAAAATAAGGGCAGATTTGGGAAGCAATGGGGTGGGATTTCAGCTTTTTTAAAAACTAAAAAGGTTTGTTTTGAGTTGCATTCAAATCCTTGCCGGTCAAGAAGATTGCAGAGTTTGCAGTTGCGTTTAGCTGCAGGTCTGATGCACCACAGAAATGGGGCTGCATAGACAGGAAGGTTGGAGTCCAAACTGAAAAAAAACCCCTCTTCTCAGCATTACTCCTTTCACAGCATCGGTGTCAGTTTTGGGGGGAATATTGCTGCGACTCTCCATACAAATGCATGGGGAAGGATTTGAATTCAACTCAAAACAAATATTTTTACTTACTGTATATACTTGAGTATAAGTCGACCTGAATATAAGCCAAGGCACCCAATTTTACCACAAAAAACTGGGAAAACTTATTGACTCAAGTATAAGCCAGGGGTGGGAAATGCAGCAGCTACTGGTAAATTTCAAAATAAAAATAGATGCCAATAAAATTACATTAATTGAGGCATCAGTAGGTTAAATGTTTTTGAATATTGATTTCAAAGAAAAACAGTAAACTAGCTCTGTAAGTGGAAAAGAGGATCAACAAAAACAATATGGTATCAACAGTAACTTTAAAAGTACTATATATGAGTTGGGTAGCTATATAAATTTGTTTAATAAATACAATGGGAAAGGTCTTTGGGGATTCCAGAATTTACATGGCACTAATTGGATTTTTGCACCGGTCAAAAGTGCGAGGACCTGTCAGAAATCACTTTTTTCAGCCCTCTGGGTAGTCCTTTTTTGCATATGGACTACTCAGAGGGCTGAAAAAGTTATTTTTGACTGGTCCTCGCACTTTTGACCAGTCCTTGAACTTACGACTGTCCTCACATTTTTAGAGCTCCACTACTGATTAGCTTAGCCCAGGGGTGGGCAAATGTGGCCCTTTTACAACCTGTGGACTTCAACTCCCAGAATTCCTGAGACAGCCAAGTTGGGAGAATTCTGGGAGTTGAAGTCCACAGGTTATAAAGGCCACATTTACCCACTCCTGGCTTAGCCTGAGCAAGGATAGCTAGCAGCCAATTACAAGAAGCTCTCAATTACAAGAAGCTCTCAACTCAAGCTCAGTGCACATGGGATCTCCCTAAACAGTGAGGATTTCTTTGTTTCTTTCTCCCTTGAAGCCCACCCCCACCGGCCATTTTTGCTTCCATGGGGCTGCAGGGAGTCTTGCTAGGCACCCCCCTCATGCCCCTAGCAAGCCTCCCTGCAACCCCTGGGAGCCAAAAAGGGGCGCGGGGGAGGGGCGCCGCACCCCCCACGCCCCATTTTGGCTTTAGCAAGCCTCCCTGCAACCCCGGGAGCCAAAACGGTTGCAGGAAAAAAGGCATTTTTTTCATCACTCCATTATAAGCAGAGGGGGGCTTTTTTCAGCATGAAAAATGTGCTGAAAAACTCAGCTTATACTCTAGTATATACGGTACTTTTAAAAAAGAGATGGTGGCAGTGAGTTGGCAGAGGAGACTTGGTGGTGAGAAGGCTGCCCCCAGCTGGCCACGTCAAGCTAGTGGTGTCAAGTCATCCAGACCGACATCCCATGGTCACATGATCAAAATTCAGACACTTGGCAACTGATTCATATTTATGACAGTTGCAGTGTCTCAGGGTCACATGATCCCCTTTTGCGACCTTCTGACAAGCAAAATCAATGGGGAAGCCAGATTCACTTAACAACCATGTGACTAACTTAAGGACTGCAGGGATTCACTTAACAGTGGTAAGAAAGGTCATAAAATGAGGCAAAATTCACTTAACTGTCTTGCTTAGCAATGGAAATTTTGGGTTTCACTGTGGTCGTTAAGTTGAGGACTACCTGTAGTCAAGGAAGTGAAGGTGGTAGCCACAACTGTGTGATTGAAACTCTTCTCTCTGCCCATTTTGGGATGAGCAATGAACTTTAAAAACAAGCAAAGCTTCTACGGACAGTTAGCAATAGCACTTAGACTTATATACCGCTTCACAGTGCTTTTACAGCCCTCTCTAAGCGGTTCTCCACTTATGACCACAATTTCATTGTTGCTAAGCAAGGTAGTTAAGCGAGTCACTCCAATTTTACAACCATAGCTGTTAAGCAAATCACTAGTTAATTGTGCGATTGTTAAGTGAAACTGGCTTCCCCCCATTGACTTTGTCAGAAGCAGGCTGAGGTTGCAAATGGCAATCACATGACCCCAGGGCACTGCAACCGTGGTAAATATATGCGGTTGCCAAGCACTCAAATTGTGATCACGTGACTGTGGAGATGCTGCAACAGTCATAAGTGCGAGGACTGGTTGTAAGTCACTTCTTCCAGTGCCAATATAACTTGGAACGGTCAATAAACGAATGGTTGTAAGTCAAGGACTATCTGTATTGCAACATCAGGGATAGGATTTTGACTTTTTTTGACCATATCCAGTTGAAACCTCTGAAGACGTCAGCTAGAATTGTGCATCAGAACAGCAAAAAAACACGTGCAAAATCCCCCTTAAATTACACCTGAGGGAAAAACTCTGAAAATGTGATTTTCCCTTAGAGAGCAGGTAAAATGTGTGTGTGATATTTTTCAATATGGTTGAACTTTTCAATACCCCGTTTTCTTTTAACCATCACAAGAGGTCGGGGAGATCTCTAAAACAAGACTGGGCAACAAGGAGGAGTGAATAACAGAGTTGGAAGGGACCTTGGTGGTCTTCTAGTTCAGGGGTCACCAACCTTTTGGACCTCAGGGACCACTAAATTCATAATTTTAAATCCCACGGACCACTAATATGATCTGCCTAATGACCAGCTGGGTGGGCGTGGCCAACTCACTTCCCCACCTGGGCTCCTTAATGCCCCAACAGGAAGCAGTTGTTGAAGCTAAGCAGCCACCACATGAAAGAGTTGGCAAAACAGCTCAGTTCAAATTGAATCTGGCCGAGAAGGAGGCTCAGCAGAAGCACCTCACTGAGGACTATTCCAACCTCTTCTTAAAAACCTCCAGTGTTGAAGCACCTACAACTTCTGGAGGCAAGCCATTCCACTGGTTAATTGTTCTATCAGGAAGTTTCTCCTTAATTCCAGGTTGCTTCTCTTCTCAATTAGTTTCCATCCATTGTTTCTTGTCCTGTCTTCAGGTGCTTTGGAGAATAGGTTGGCTCCCTCTTCTCTGTAGCAGCCCCTCAAATATTGGAACACTGCTATCATGTCACCCCTAGTCCTTCTTTTCATTAAGCTAAACATACCCAATTCCTGCAACCATTCTTCATATCCCCTCGAATACGAAGAATGGTTCCCTCAAGGTCATCTTTTCCCACGTACCTGTTTGTTAGCGAACACTAAAAGGACAGCGTCTCTGAGCTCATCTTCTGCCAACATTCTCATAAGCTCTTCTCTGGCTTCATTAACTCGCTCTCTGTCATTACTATCGACCACAAAGATCAAGCCTGAAAGGAAATAGCAATTGTTAAATAAATATGTGCTAATAGACATCTAGATCTGTATTTCGCAACCTTGGCCACTTAAGGTGTGTGGAATTCAGTTCCCAGATTTGCCTAGTTTTTGGAGGAGGAGGAAGAGGAAAAGGAAAAGCTTGCATGAACTGGCTGGGAGTTGATGTTTTCTGTGTATTATACTAAATCGTGTATTTTCTTAATTCACATTTATATTTTAACAGGCTATATGATTCTGGCAGCCACTGAGCCAA
The DNA here is from genome assembly GCA_012654045.1 of Ptyas mucosa. Taxonomy (NCBI): domain Eukaryota; kingdom Metazoa; phylum Chordata; class Lepidosauria; order Squamata; family Colubridae; genus Ptyas; species Ptyas mucosa. The sequence continues at coordinate 210,713 of WNWU01012760.1, forward strand.
AGCTTGACTCATTTAATTCAGCAATTTTAGGGATGGAAAACCTGGCTCTCCTAACAGCAAAGCTAAGCTGGTTAGGGAATTCTGGGAGTCGAAGTCCACCCATCTTCAAGCTGCCATGGTTGAGAAACACTGCAGACCTCCTTCCATTCCAGCTAGTTTAGTGAGTACTGAAGGATGCTGGAAGCTGTAGTTCAACAACACCTCTAGAGCCCAATTCATTCTCAGACCTGCCTGGGAAAGTCAGAGACTGCATCCAAGATTCTTGTTTGAAAGATGGATAGGGGGAGGGGCCATTTGCCAAAAACAGACAGACAGAGTTTGAAGAGCAGCTGCAGATTTTATCATAAAGGTGAGTAAATTCAGCTAAGACAGCAGGGTGTTATTAAGATCCTAAGATTATATTATCCTGTGATAATAAATACAGGTAGTCCTTGACTTATGACTATTGAGCCCAAATTTTCTGTTGCTGAGACATTTGTTAAGCGAGTTTTACCCCATTTTATGACCTTTCTTGCTACCGTTAAGTGACTCACTAGTTGTTAAGCATGGTTGTTAAGTGAATCTGGCTTGTCAGAAGGCCACAAAAGGGGATCACATGAATCTGGGACACTGCAACCGTCATAAATGCATGCCAGTTGCCAAGTGTCTGACCATGGGGATGCCACAACGGCCATAAGTGTGAAAAATGGCCCTAAGTCATTTTTTCCAGTGCCGTTGTAACTTCAGTCACTAAATGAACTGTTGTTAACTCGAGGACTACCTGTATCCTTCATAACATTTCCATTTGATTGGAAATGTTTACAAGATTTCCTGGTGCTGCCAATGCAATTCTGGAGCAATTGAATGCTGATGCAGATTAAATGGATTGAAATAGTATGTGCATCTTGCAAACTAACAACTCACCTTGTGTATTTTGGAAATAATGGCGCCAAAGTGGTCTGATCTTATCCTGTCCACCGACATCCCACACTGTGAAGCTAATATTCTTGTATTCTACTGTTTCTACATTGAAACCTAAACAGGGTGAGAATGAATGTGCTCAGTTAATAGGAGAAAGATAAATTTATCCATTTAAGATGATGTCAATCACATTTGGTCTTCAACAACATTCTCCTTGCCAGCTGAAACACATCTTATAAGCAAGTTATTGCAATAATATAAAGAAAAACCTAACATTTCCCTCTCTATATACATTTTACAAAGTGGTATTAAAAAGCCAAGAGGCAGTTTGGTGTAACGGTTAAGGCCCCAGGCTAGAAAATGGGTGACTGTGAGTTCTAGTCCTGCATAAGCACAAAGCCAGCTGGGTAGTTTTGGTCCAATCACTAGGAGACGGTGAGTTCTAGTCCTGCCTTAGCCATGAAAGTCAGCTAGGTGACTTTGGGCCGATCACCAGGAGACTGGGAGTTCTAGTCCCACCTGAAATATGAAGCCAACTGTGTGACCCACTTTCTCTCAGCCCTAGGAAGGAAACAATGGCAAACCACTTCTGAAAAGGTAGTTTCTGAGAATTAGACACAACCAAACAGAAGAAAATATATTAAAAAGTTACACAAATGTTGTAAAATATTATAGACCGCCAAGATCAGAGGGTATCTTGGAGGTCTTCTAAGTCCTTGTCTGTGGCAGGAATCTTCAGACCATCTCAGCTAAGTGGGTGCTCAAGGCCTCTACCTTTTTAGCATTCCATAAGGCTTCAAGATCTGACTTTTCTCCCAAGTGTTGGGAGATTAGATGATCACAGATTAGAACAATTTGGTGACAGGTTTTTGTTGTTTTCAATATTTTATGGGTTGAGTTTTATAGTTTACTATGATTTTATACTCTTTTAATTTTTGATTGGAAGCTGCCCAGAGTTGTTTGAAAGATGGGTGGCTATATAAATGTTTTAAATAAGTAAATATATAAACCCCCAAGTATGGCGCAGCTATGGCTATGCAGGAGGTAAGCTGTGTCACTGATTACATCTTTTTTTTTATTGAAAAGTTTTACACAAAAAATTCCCCCCACCAATATTCCCCCCACCCTTTTTCCCTCCCACCTCCCCAACACCCCTTCCCACCCTCCCCCCCA
>WNWU01012760.1:220411-241045 GCA_012654045.1 Ptyas mucosa
CTTTATTGATTGTATAAATGTATCTCCAAACTGCATTTTTTCAATTAGTTTTAATAAAAACTGCCAATTAAGCCGATCAAACGCTTTTTCGGCATCTAAGAATATTATACCCGCAGCGACCTGGTTGTTCCTTTCTAAATATTCCAAAACATTGACAATATGTCTCACATTGGTTTTCATTTGTCTGCCACTTATAAAACCTGTTTGATCATGATGTATCATTTGCTGCATTACCTTCATTAATCTATTTGCCAATACCTTAGCAAAAATCTTATAGTCCATGTTTAGCAATGAAATAGGCCTATAATTTTTTGGTTCTGTATGATCCTGACCTTCCTTTAGTATTAAAGATATAAAGGCTGCTTTCCAAGAGGGAGGAACCTTTCCTCCCTGCTGTATTGTGTTAAATAATTCTTTCATTGGTTCAGCCATCTCTTCACACAAATGTTTGTAATAAACCGCTGTCAGGCCATCTGTTCCCGGGGCCTTCCCCAACTTTAAATCTTTAATAGCAGACATAATTTCCTCTGATGTAATTAATCGAGTTAACATATCCCTTTGGTCTTGTGAAACTGGCTTAAGATTCTGCTTCTTAAGGAATCCATCTATATCTATATCCTGAATCCTATCTACCTTATATAATTCTGAATAATATTCTATAAATGATTTTTTAATTAATTCTTGCTGAAAGACTTCTCTTCCTTTATATTTAATTTTTTCAATTGTTCTTTGATTTTGTCTCTTCCTAAGCATATAAGCCATCCATCTTCCAGGTTTATTAGCATTACAAAATGTATTATATTTAGCATACTGTAAATTAGTTGCGGTTTGATCCGCTATCAACATTTTGAATTGTTCTTTCAGCAATTTAATAACCTCCTTAACTTTATTATCCCTTGGGTTTTTTATCAAAAGTACCTCATTTTCCTTAATTTGCTCTTCCAGCACCCCCTTTTTTCCCCCTTGCTTTTTTCTAAATTTATTATTCATGTAAATCAGAACACCCCTCATATAAGCCTTAGATGCATCCCAAACCATTTCCATTGGGGTACCCTTTTGCATATTCATAATAAAATATTCTTTCAAAAATTTCTTACATTCCTTAATATTTTCTCCATATCTAAATAAATTTTCATTTAATCTCCAGGACCTCTTTGGTCCCTTAGTATAGTCTATTTCTACCCATACATGGCTGTGATCTGTCAGGGTTCTTGGAAAAATCTTTGTTGTCTTCACCCTAGGGAAAAAATCATTAGATATTAAAATAAAATCTATCCTTGAAAAAGATTGATGTCTATCCGAGAAGAAGGTAAAATCTTTATCTGTTGGGTTTCTGTCTCTCCAAATGTCTTTCAACTCCCACTCCTCCAACATATCAAAAAAAGATCTTGGCAACTTAGCTCTTGAGGCCGAACTTTGTTTCAATCCTAGCTTGTCTTTTTTAACATCAAGTACACCATTCCAGTCTCCAAGCAAAATACATGACTTATAATTCCAATTAATCATTTTTGAATGTAAAAAACTGTAGAATATCTCCTGTTGTTGATTGGGTGCATAAACTCCCAAAATTAAAGTTTTTTCACCTTGGATTAAAACTTCAATTGCCAAATATCTACCTTGTACATCTGCTTCTATTAATTTTGCAATTAGGTCCTTCTTCAGGTAGATAACTATACCATTTTTTTTTGTCTGGTGATGCTGCAACATAATGCACACCTAATCTTGAATTTATTAAATATTTTTGATCTTGTGATCTAATGTGAGTCTCTTGCAAGCATATTATATCATTTTTAAATTGCTTAAGATACGTATAAATTTTTCTTCTTTTTTGCGGAGAATTTAAACCATTAACATTCCAAGATAGGAATCTAGTTCCCATGCTTAAATTTCTGAAGCCTCAGGAGCATTTGCTGGTTTTCCAACTCTAACTGACTTTTCGGTCTGGCTCCTCCCACTGCTTCCGTTTTAGCGAGTTCTCGACTTGGTAATTGCAATTGTTGAATTTTTAACTCCTCCTTACGCTTTGCTGTAGCCGCTCTAGTCATTCTTTGCTCTTTAGGTAATTCTTCAGTCACATCCACCAGGACTTGGAGGAGATCTTCTTGACTTGTTGAGGTTCCCCCCTGGGCAATAGATAGCAATTCTTCCTGTGATTTTTTTCAGCTATTTGTTTTGCTTTTGTTTCAGGAGATTTGGGCCTTCCAGCTTTTAAAACATTTATATAGAAATCCCTTGCTTTATCCATTGTATTGAGCCTATATCTTTCACCAGAATAATTCACCACTAGGCCGGCTGGAACATCCCATCTGTATTGTAGCTGACGATTCTTCAACTCCTCCACCAAAAATGCATAATCCCTTCTCGCTCTTAACATCTTTGGAGGAATCTCCTTCATTGTCATCACTTCTTGTCCTTCCACTTCTAACTTTTTTTGGTAAGTTGCTTGCAACACTTCATTACGTACATGTCTTGTAGTAAAATATATTACTATATCTCTAGGTAGTTTTCTTTGCCTAGCCACCCAGGAGTTAACTCTGAAAATTTTGTCTATTTGCCACAACACCTCACGTTTTGGCATCCCCAGCGCTAATGCCAATGCTTCTCCCAGCTTCTCCTTTAAGTTTTCTTTTTTTATCTTCTTTGACTCCTCTGATTCTCACTGCAAACTCCCATTTCTCTGTATTGCACCAAAATTAATTCCATCTCAGATCTCTCAATTTTTTGCTGTGCCATCTCCAGCTTGCTGCTCATAATTTCAGTAGTTTCTTTAACCTCATCTATCTTGCAATCAAGACTTTCAGCTTGAGCAGCTAGCCCCTGGAATGCAAAAAGTATATCTTCTCTAATATCCACATTACGTGCTGCCAGTTCTTCTGTTACTATTTGAATTTTAGAGTCTATCACTGCAGTGAGATCATCTGCTACAGTTTGAATTCTGTTATCCAAAACAGCTGTAAGTTTGTCTTCTGTTGTACTCAAAGCCCCTTGGACAACCTGCTGTATCATTTCAATTGTTAAAGTCTGTGTTTCCTGTACTTTAGAAGCATGAGCAGGTAAACTCCCAGCACTGGGTGTGCCTTTAGCCGGGGCTGCTTTTACTGAGGGAATTTTCGTGGCCATCTTAGGGAGAGTTTATTTTTCCCCCCCTCCTCCTTCTTTTATTCAGTTTCTTTCCTTCTTCCTATATTCTTGGATTCTCCTTTTAATTATTAAGCAGCCAAATAGTCCAAATCTTTAAATAAGTTCCAACAAACAAATCTTAGTAAAGTCCTCCTTTTAATAAGTCTTTAACAGAGAAAATTTTTAAAAAATCACTTGAGGCTGTGCCAAAGCTCAGATCACTTTCACTTTCCCAGCCACTCAAGCCTCAATCGCCATTTTAGTTGCAAGTTGTAACTTTCAAAGGAGGCAATCCACAAGTTAAAAGAAGTTAAGTATAATACTTGCTATTAAAGTCCTCCTGGCTAATCCCGTCTGTTTCTGTTGGTGAAAAAAAAAAAGTTAAAAATAAAGCAAAAAAAAAATCAGATGCGGTCGCGGCTTGTGGCTCTGCAGCGGCAGAGACGTTTCCAGTCCGGAGCAATTGGCTGGCTTCTGGGGAACTCAAACCTTCCGCCTCCACAGAAATCCTTCTGGGGGGCTTTGGTGAGTTCTACCCCCACCAGCCGGCTCTTGCCTTTCCCCTTTGCCCGGGGAAAGGTTTTTCAAACCTCCCGACGGCGTTGGACTGCCGTTCGGGGGTTTTTACGGTACCGCGAAGCGGGCGCTCTTGTTAGGGCGCCGTCCAGGCTCGCGGAGCCGCCGGAAGTCATATCTAAATAAATTTTCATTTAACCTCCAAGACCTCCTTTCTCCCCTTTCCTGTTCCAATACCACCCAAACCGGACTATGATCAGTTAAAGTTCTTGGACATATCTTCGTCTTCTTCACCCTAGAAAGAAAATCATTTGTAATTAGTATAAAATTAATCCTAGAGAAGGATTGGTGTGTATCGGGAAAAAAAGGTAAAATCTCTTTCCTCGACATTCCGTACTCTCTAAATGTCTCTCAGTTCCATATCTTCCACCATGTCAAAAAAAGATTTAGGTAGTTTCACACGTATTGAAAACTTCCGGTTGGCACCGCCGGCGTTGTGGATGGTCTCCGCGGACCGCCAGCCCCGCGATCTCGTAAAGCCGCTTTGACAGCGCTAATCGGCTGTCTGGCGGCTTGAAAACCTCTCCATCGGGAGAAGACGGAGAGGAGAGCCGGTGGGTGTGGGTAGAGCTCCCCGTAAGCCCCTGGAATAACTCCAGGGGTTTGGAGGGTGAGAGCCCCCCATTCAGCCCACTGAAGCTCCGGATCCGGGATGACTCTGTTTTTTAACAGAGCCAGACGTCGCGACCAACTCTGCAAGCAAAAGAGAGATTAATTGATTTCAAGAGCAGACAGAGCGGAAGCAGGAGAACAAGCGATTTGCAAGTATCAATGCTTAGCTCCGGGTTTACATTGTTTCTAACTGAGTTTCTTTGAGCTGGAGGCTGGAAGATGGCGCCTTTGTTGTGGGCATGAAAGTGAAAGTTAGAAGCGAAAGTGTTTGTTGTGAGATCTGCGCTCTGAGAGTGGATTGAAGCTGCTGGACTGAGAGTTTGGTGGAGGTGGAGGAAAGACTATTTTGCTTGACAAATTATAAACTACTTTTGAAAATTGTCTAAGGGACTTTGTGGCTGTTAAAGGGAAAAAGATTTTTTAGAATAAGATGGCTTCTAAGCAAGTTAAGCCAGGAGTTCCTAAAAGTGGAGGAGGCTCTCCAATAGTGTCAGTAGTGACACAGAAAACACAACTTCTGGTGGATTCACAGAGCCAGGAGGCTTCTTTAAAAGAACTTAAAGAATTTATAAAAGAAGCCATGAATAATCAAACTGCAGCTATGAATGACCAAACAGTAATCATGGATGGGAAACTTAAAGAATTTGCAGAAGACATAAAAGCAATTAAAGATGTTGTTGAAGAAAAGTATAACGAAATAAGAGAAGATATTATTTTAGCAGTCTCAGGATTGGCAAAACACCTTGTTCAGTTGGAGAAGAGAGTAGAAGAAATTAATGAAGCCAATTTGAATTTGGAAAATAAAGTAGGAGAAATCATGACTAATACAGAGAAGGTGGATGATGAACTGGTTATGTCATAATACAGATCTATGGAATTTGCTTTGAGATTGAGAGGGCTAAAAGAGAATAGCCGTGAAAATTTAAAGGACATTTGTGCTGAAGCTATGGCAGAGATAATTAAAGAAAGATCAGAAGATTTAGCAATCCAAATTGACAAAATCTACAGGGTTAATTCCTGGGTGGCAAGACAAAGGCAGTTGCCAAGAGATGTGGTGATCTACTTTACAACCAGGAGGATCAGAAATGATATCTTACAAGCTTCTTACAAGAACAAGGTTCAAGTGGCTGGACAAGAATTAGTGGTTCTGAAAGAGATCCCTCCCAAAATGTTAAGAGATAGAAAGGACTTCGGATTCCTGGTAAATGAATTGAGAAATCGGCAAGTCCAGTACAGATGGGATGTTCCAACTGGTCTAATAGTGAATTATGGTGGAGAAAGATACCGTTTAAATACAGCTTGGAAGGCGAAAGATTTTTATGTCAATGTTTTAAAGGCTGGATACCCATCCCCACCGGGGGGGGGGGGGGGGAGAGAAAGAAAAAGGAGATGTTACAACAAGAGAAAGATGGAAAGCAGATACAAACCTATGCTGAAGCTGTAGCAGGAGGAATCACCATGGAAGAAGATTTAGCGCAAGCTGGGGGCCCACCCCCAATTTCTGAATCACCCAAGAAGACAGAGGAACCAAGAGAACGATTGACACGAGCAACCTACAAACGCCAAGAACAACAACTAAAAGTGCAACAATCTCAAGTTTTATCTCAAGAAGTCCAAAAAACAGAAGCAGTGGGAGGGGCTAGGCTGAAGAGTAAGATGGAGGAGGATGTTCAGCGGATGCTCTTGAAGCTTCGAGGGGCCAAAGATGGCAACTAAATTTTTATCTTGGAATGTCAATGGCTTAAATTCACCACAAAAAAGAAAGAAAATATTTCATTATTTGAAACAATTTAAGAATGATGTTATTTGTCTGCAAGAAACACATATCAGACTATCAGACCAAAAATATTTGATAAACTCAAGATTAGGCACACACTTTGTGGCATCAACATCAGAGAAGAAAAATGGTTTAGTTATATATGTAAAGAAGGGATTATCAGCTAATTTAATTGAGGCAGACACTCAAGGTAGATATATTGCAATTGAATTATTAACTCAGAATGGAAAAATGCTCCTAATTGGAATATATGCCCCTAATCAACAACAAGACAAACTTTATAAATTTTTACATACCAAAATAATACAATGGGATTATAAATCTTTTATACTAATGGGTGATTAGAATGGAGTAATAGATACACAGAAAAACAAAAAAAGTTTTTCAAAGATGTCACTGATTACATTTTTATCTCCCCTTTTATAGATATATGTAGGGAAAACTCAAGGCAGTGAACATACTTAATACTCCTTCCTCCTCTAATTTTTCCCATGACAACCCTGTGAGGTGGATTGGGCTGAGAGGGAGGAACTGGTCCAGTCACTCAGATGGCTTTTGTGCCCAACACAGGATTAGAACTCAGTCTCCTGGTGATTGACACAATTGACACCCAGCCGGCTTCCATGCCTACAGCAGGACTAAAACACATTGTTTCCTGGTAATTGGCCCAGAGTCACCCAGCCAATTTCTTGCTTAAGGTGGAACTAGAACTCACTGTCTCCTGGTGACTGACCCAAAGTCACCCAGATGGCTTTCATCGCTAAGGCGGAACTAGAACTCGCCATCTCCTGGTTTCTAGACCAGCACCTTCATTGCTACACCAAACTGGCTCTCTGGTCAAAGAAGTGGGTTGCTAGATTTTAATTTACTATGTATAAAATATGCCACACATGAAGTTAATTATCAACATGTTCACACTTTTTACTTAGCGGTTTATCTCTCGAAAGTTTCAAGTGTAATTAATTAAATGAAGGCAGTCTAAGCAGTAAACACTTTTAGATAATATTAAATCTGCTGTATTTTCACTCAGGAATGAGTGTGTTCCTACAAAATTTCTTTAAAAACAGGTCTAAGCATCGTTAAACTTCTTCAACAGTGATACTGCGAAGACTAAATAGAAAGGCTTTAAGATTGGGCTGAACTGTGGTTGTAAATCGAGGACTACCTAGCCTGCATGTCCACAATGCATTTTTCTTCAGTTCAAGCAATTCCAAAAATGCAATGCAGAAGACCTTGAATTGAGTTCATTGAAGTAGCACAATCTTGGCTACTACTCATCAGCTACTGAGCAACCTATACAAGCTAATTCTACATTTTCACCCAGAGTTGTGATACTGTGCAAAACGTACCCATATTTTATTTTAAACCCAGAATTAGTTACAATTAAGAGATGCTTGAATTCTTACCTATAGTAGGGATGGTAGTTACTATTTCACCGAGTTTAAGCTTGTACAATATAGTTGTTTTTCCTGCGGCATCCAGTCCAACCATAAGAATACGCATTTCTTTTTTGCCAAAGAGGCCTTTAAAAAGGTTGGCAAAAATATTTCCCATGTTTGAGGATGTTGTTCACCCACTGGCCAAGAAAATCTAGGAGACAAAGGGAGTCAAGACTATTAGCTCAGTAAAACATCATGATCATAGCTAACCCCAAAAGTATACATTAATAGCCCTTGTGAACTGAGGGGGATTTATTTCTCATGTAAACATTCACAGGTAGTCCTCAACTTACAGCCATTTGTTTAGTGACCATTCAAAGTTACAACAGCATTGAAAAAAGTGACTTATGACCATTGGAGCATCCCCATGGTCACATGATCAAAATTTGGACGCTTGGCAAACTGGCATGTATTTATGACGGAGTGGAGTGTCCTGGAGTCATGTGATCGCTTTTTGCAACCTTCTGCCAAGCAAAGTCAATGGGGAAGCCAGATTCACTTAGTGAGGGGAAAAAGTATTTGATCCCCTGCTGATTTTGTACATTTGCCCACTGACAAAGAAATGATCAGTCTGTAATTTTAATGGTAGATTTATTTTAACAGTGAGACAGAATAACAAAAAAATCCAGAAAAACCTATTTCAAAAAAGTTATAAATTGATTTGCATTTTAATGAGTGAAATAAGTATTTGACCCCTTCGCAAAACATGACTTAGTACTTGGTGGCAAAACCCTTGTTGGCAATCACAGAGGTCAGACATTTCTTGTAGTTGGCCACCAGGTTTGCACACATCTCAGGAGGGATTTTGTCCCACTCCTCTTTGCAGATCCTCTCCAAGTCATTAAGGTTTCAAGGCTGACTTTTGGCAGCTCAAACCTTTAACTCCCTCCACAGATTTTCTATGGGATTAAGATCTGGAGACTGGCTAGGCCACTCCAGGACCTTAATGTGCTTCTTCTTGATCCACTTTGCCGCCTTGGCCTGTGTTTTGGGTCATTGTCATGCTGGAATACCCATCCACGACCCATTTTCAATGCCCTGGCTGAGGGAAGGAAGTTCTCACCCAAGATATGACGGTACATGGTCCCGCCCTTTGTCCCTTTGATGCGGTGAAGTTGTCCTGTCCCCTTAGCAGAAAAACACCCCCAAAGCATAATGTTTCCATCTCCATGTTTGACGGTGGGGATGGTGTTCTTGGGGTCATAGGCAGCATTCCTCCTCCTCCAAACATGGCAAGTTGACTAGATGCCAAAGAGCTCAATTTTGGTCTCATCTGACCACAACACTTTCACCCAGTTCTCCTCTGAATCATTCAGATGTTCATTGGCAAACTTCAGGAGGGCCTGTACATGTGCTTTCTTGAGCAGGGGGACCTTGCAGGCACTGCAGGATTAGTGTGTTACTAATTGTTTTCTTGGTGACTATGGTCCCAGCTGCCTTGAGATCATTGACAAGATCCTCCCATGTAGTTCTGGGCTGATTCCTCACCGTTCTCATGAACACTGAACCTCCGCAAGGTGAGATCTTGCATGGAGCCCCAGACTGAGGGAGATTGACAGTTATTTTGTGTTTCTTCCATTTGCGAATAATCACATCAACTGTTGTCACCTTCTCACCAAGCTGCTTGGCGATAGTCTTGTAGTCCATTCCAGCCTTGTGTAGGTATACAATCTTGTCCCTGACATCCCTGGACAGCTCTTTGGTCTTGGCCATGGTGGAGAGTTTGGAATCTGATTGATTGCTTCTGTGGACAGGTGTTTTTTATACAGGTAACGAGCTGAGATTAGGAGCACTCTCTTAAAGAGTGCCAATTTCAGCTCGTTACCTGTATAAAAGACACCTGGGAGCCAGAAATCTTGCTGATAGGGGATCAAATACTTATTTCACTCATTAAAATGCAAATCAATTTATAACTTTTTTGAAATGCATTTTTCTGAAATCTTTTTGTTATTCTGTCTCTCACTGTTAGAATTAAAGTTACAGACTGATCATTTCTTTGTCAGTGGGCAAATGTACAAACTCCACAGGGGATCAAATACTTTTTTCCCTCACTGTAACAACCATGTTTCTAACTTAACAACTGCGGCGTTTGTCATAAGATCGTAAAATGGGGCAAAACTCACTTAACAACAGCCTTGCTTAGCAAGGGAAATTTTGGGCTAAATCGTGGTCATAAGTCGAGGTCTACTTGTAGTCAGCTTGTGGCAATAGAGGTTCAAAAAAGAGGTTGACCATGTAAACAGTAGCTTAGAAGGCAGTATTTGTGCAGATTAAATTGCCATGTATACACAAAGAGAGCAACAGGTATTTCCATCACAGGATAAAAAAGTTTTAGCAGGAGACAGGCAGTTTACTCAAATATACAATTATTTTAATGAGCACATGTTCTATGAAAGAATAAAATGGTCAAAATACATAAGGATGTTGAAAGATATGGGCGTGAAAACCATGTTACTCCTAAAAGACAGGTCACTTGAGGTTTATTGGCTGTAATTACTGTATTTTTCACACTATAAGATGCACTGGACAATAAGACGCACATTAGCTTTAGAGGAGGAAAACAAGAAAAAAAATCTGCCTCTGCCTTCCAGCATCCATCCGGTATTCTTCTGGCTAGCGTCCATGCAGCAAGCAGCAAACAAGCCTGGTCAGCTTCAGCATGTTATTGCAGCCCCAGCATGTGACTCATCAGGGCTCCACTCCGTTGCGTCCACCACCAGTCAACTAAGCTGAGCTGCTACCGCCGGGGAACGCTGGAACCTTTGCTGCCGAGCAGCTGATTGGCGGTTGGATCGGCCTCCTGGAATACCACCAATCAGCTGTTCTAGGCGGTGAATTGCATTTTCATAGAGATTGCTCTGTGTTAATTGAGCTACTCAGCCAAAACCACCAGGGCCTATCCAATTCCTGAGATGTCAGAAAACAAGCATTTATCTTATTTACAGAGGGCCATACAGCATTGTATTAAAAACCCTGGGTGTGGTTTTCACACTACTGCAATTAATAGAATACAGATAGTATATGTGGGTTTTAAAGAGGACCAGTGTTCTTTGTTATCCAGACCCTCCTTAAAATTATCAATGGTAGGTGGGCATTTATGATACTTGAGGGGAAACTGTAGCACAGGAAGGAGAAAGGATCTTTTTCAATAGAAATAAAGGCTCAGTTGCTCACAGACTTTTCTTTTTAGCTTAAAAGTAGCCTTAGATTTGAAACAGGGATTTACTTCAACTGATGGAAGAAGCCTTCATTTCACACCCAGAACATCTGGAAAAAAAACCAATTTTCTTTTGCTAGCCCTTCACTGTATTTCTCTTAGCAACTACAGGTAGTCCTCAACTTACAACCATTTGTTTAGTGACTGTTTGAATTACAACAGCACTGAAAAAGGTGACATATGACTGTTTTTCACACTTATGATGGTTGCATCTCATCCCATGGTCACTTAACTTCACAACCACAGTGATTCACTTAACAACTGTGCCAAGAAAGGTCATAAAATGGGGAAATACTTAAGAACTGTCTTGCTTAGCAACAGAAATGTTGGGCTCAATTGTGGTCCTAGGTTGAGGACTGTTACGGATTGAAGAACAAGCCGGAGAAAGCCGAGGTAAAAGCAACACTGTTTATTAACAACAACCAAGAGTTAAAATGTAACCTAACCTGGGTTGCACGCAGCCGCTATTTATATTGCAGCTGTCAGCTCGCGCAGCCAATAAACACTTCACACCTTCCCGCCGGCCGAGCTATCAAACTCAGCCAACCGGGACACTTCCAGGTTGCTGGGCGGCCGCTCGTCAGATTGTAACAAGGACTACTTGTATTCCATTTGTGGAGCATATTTTTTTTAAAAAAAACTTTAAAATAATTCTGAATTCCAAACAGGCTGTTTCAACTGCTCCAAGTGCAAAATGAACTCAAAACATTGATTTCAAACATGGAGGTTGAGTTGTTTTGAGCTTCCAGTTTGAAAATTCTGTCAGATATTCCTTACCGGATAATATAGAAAGAGGAAGAACTATGACACTGTGTGGAACGGCTTGCCTCCTGAAATTGTGGGTGCTCAATTTCAAGAAAAGAGTAGACAACCATTTGTTCAAGATGGCATGAGGCCAACCGTCTTGGGCAGGGGGTTGGACTAGATGAATTCAAAGGTCTGTTCTGACTCTATGATTCTTAAGACTGTGTTTCATGACCAGTTTAGTATCCAGTTCTAAATTAGTCCCAATACTTTGATAACTAGCCCTTTAACACTGCATTTGTATTCCTGTACAGGTAGTGCTTGACTTACCATTCTTTTAGTGACAGCTGAAAGTTACAACAGCACTGAAAAAAGTGACTTATTACTGTTTTTCACACTTACAACCATTTTAGCATCTCCATGGCAACATGATAAATTCAGATGGCTTGGCAACTGGCTTGTATTTATGACAGCAAAGTGAATGGGGAAGCCAGATTCACTTAACTATGTTACTAACTTAACAGCAGTGATTCACTTAACAACTGGGACAAAAAAGGTTGGGAAATGGGGCAAAATTCACTTGTCTCACTTAGCAACAGAAAAGTTGGGCTCAATTGTGGCCATACCCCAAGGACTACCTGTATAACATGTAACAGCTATCCTCCTGGTTTAAGACAATAACTCCATTGTATTACAGTGTTCAGGAACCTGTTCCTCCGTGATGAAGTTGCCAATTGCAGCTAATGCATTATGGCAACTGTGAAGTGATCCTAGCTAGGATAATAGGATGGTTTATGGTTTGCTACTTTAATTTCAAAAGAAGATATAACTGTGTATGAATATGGAGATTGCAAAAAATGTCAGACATAGCTGTATTAACATATTTCCCAAGCCTGTTCCAGACAGTTACACACTAAATCCCCAAACATATCAGACCAAGCAATTCAAGCCAGACTATATGCTATCTGTAATCATGGGCACATTTCACAGAGATGCCTCTAAGATGCATGTAAAGCAGCCGATAGGGAAGCAAATAAGAAAATTGGGGGGGGGGGAGGAAGCTCAACTATTTTAATATTTTATATTAATATTAAATATTAATATATTAATAATATTAATAAACTATTTTGATTTTCATTGTGGTTGAAATTTGCAGAAGTTGTAATCCAAATTATCTGCAAGGTGCCAAATTGCATACCCTTAATGTATTATAGCTAGTCCTCAATTTAGGACTACAACTGAACCCAAAATTTCTGTTGTTGAGTTTTGCCCCGTTTTATGACCTTTCTTGCCATAGTTTGTTAATTGAATCACCGTAGTTAAGCTATTAACATGGTTGTAAAGTGAATCTGTCTTCCCCATTGACTTGGCTTGGCAGGAGGTTGCAAAAGGGGATCATGTGACAGTGGAACACTGCAACCATCATAAAGGCCAGTTGTCAAGCGTTCTAATTTTGATCACATGACCATAGGGATGCTGTAATGGTCGTGTGAAAAACAGTCATGTCACTTTTTCCATTGCCCTCGTAACTTTGGTCAATAAATGAACTGTTGCAAGTCAAGGACTACATGTATGGTAGCAGTATAATACATTGACTGACAACCATTTATTTAGCAACCATCCAAAAAAAACCAAACCCACCATTAATCCAAGATTTAAGAGGACTTTCTCCAGTGGGGTGCATCTGGCCAATCAGCAGAGACTAGCAGTATCAATCCAGCCTGATATTTCCTGGTATTTCAGGAAAAAGAAACTTTGGAAGTAAATTACGTTGTCCTGAGATGGCTTCGATGCCCAGAATCATACTGTACTGTAGTTGCCTACGTGGCAAAGCTAGAGAGCCAGTTCACAACCCTGGAAATAGCCATGAAAACAGCTTTGAGAAGCATCATAAGCCTGCAAGGGATTTTGGAGGTCATCTAGTTCAAGCCTCTGTTCAAGGCAGGAGACTTTATACCATCCTATACCAAATGATTGCAATCTTTTCTTGAAAATCTCCATAGATGGAACACCCACAATTCTGGGAGGGAAGCTGTTCCACTGCTTCATAGTCCTGTCAGGGAATTCCTCCTTATTTCCAGGTTGCATCTCCCACTTGACCAGCTTCCACTCCTTTTTTTCCTCCTTTCTCTCACTCACTGAGTGCGCACAGCTTTACTATGTGAGACAACCCAGGAGCAATAACAGCAGGTTTGTAATAAAATGGTTTTATCTACAAAAGTATACTATACATACACGTAGAGGTCAATCAGCAATTATAGCAGGGAAAAACACAGGGCAGAGAGATGCCCTAACAGGGCCTTATTAGTATACAGGCTCTTAAAGGGATAACAGCTAAAAACCTTGCTGACTCATTCACATCATTGCAGTGTCATACCCTGACACTTTCTCCTTTCCTGTTCCTTCCTTCCCTTCATCCCCTTCCTTCCTTCCCTTCTTTCTCCTTTGTTCCTTCCCTCCCTTCCCCTCTTCCTCTCATTTTATGGCTCAGTTGGTCTAACAAGCTTAAGGAAGACAAAGACCTAGCTAAGACCTTATACAATAAACTAAGTTTGGCTAATGGTGATTCTGCCATGGCTTAATATTTGACCCTCCCTCCCAAATACTAGGGCTGGAAGGGACCTTTGAGGTCATCTAGCTCAACCCCCTGCCCAAGGCATAGAGTCCTTACATCACCCTGGCCAAATGGATTAAGACTCTTGTCCTGGCCTGTCAACCCAGACTTTCGAGTCTGATTTCCTCAACTCCGGCTAATAAAGAGGAAGGGAATCTGAAACTCTTTGAAATTGAATTTGAATTTGAAACACACTTGAAACTCCCTGCCCTTGCACAACTGTTTGTCCTGCCGATGAAGTCACCAGCTAGTGCTTAAGCCCTAAATCCTCACCCATCCCACGTCTTTGGGGACAAATTCCAGCCGAGGAAAAAAAAAGACCCCCACAAAGCCCATCACCCTCCCTCAAAGCCCATCATCCACCCCCGGGGGCCACCCTGCCTTCTCCCCGGGTCTATGACACTTCACCACAGCCAACTCGCTGGGGGACAAGTTACATTAATATCAAAGAAATGGTGGAATAGAATTATAAAGGATGCCAAAGGAGGGACAGAATGAAATGTGAATGACAAAAATTAGTTGTCCGAGATAAGTTGGCTGCGGCGAGTTGTCCCATTCCGCATCGCTGCGTCATGGACGCTACTCAGCCAGTCCCAAGCGCCATGACCGGGATGGCGTGACACCCCCCCCCCCGGTGGGGGCAAAGGGGCCCAGGCCTGAGGCCTACAAGTAAAGGATCCCGCGCAGGGCCGCCTTCTCCCCCTGGCTACAGTCACCTGGGGGGGTAGGGGGATGAGGGGAATGGTGGAACTCAGCTCCCCCCCACCTCTGCGGGGGCGGGGGAGGACAGAGGGGAGAGAAGAGACTCACAGCTCAGCCGGGAGAACAGCGGGCGCCGGAGGACTCTGCCCGGGCCGGGCCCGAGTTAGGCCCGGTAGACTCAGCGCGGGCCGTTGTCGAAGGAAGGGTCCTGTCAGACCAAGCCGAGCCGCCGAGTTCGTGAGGGGTCGGGCTGCTTACCGAGCGACGTCGCAGGGTGCCTGGCTGCGGAGACTTCGTCGTCGTCCTCTCCGGGCCCGCCGGATGCCTCGCCTGCTTCTGCCCTTCGCCTTCCGCCTCCCTCACTGCCCACAAGATGGCGGCTCCCGGCGGCCACGTCAGTGCCAAGGGCCCCGCAAAGCACGACGGAAAAGGCGGGCTGGGTTGGGTTTTTTTAAATATATTAGAGGATAGCGCTGTGGCCCTCCTCGGCCGGGGCTCCTGGTGGCCGGCTGTTCGTGATGTTGCTTTCTCTATGTTTTTCTGTAGTTATGCTGGCATTTTGGTCTGTGACCGTAAATAAAGTTATATATATAATTAATATCTCTCCTTTCCCTGCCCCTCCTGCTTTTTCTCTCTCCCCGAAAGGGGGAGGCAGGGCAGGGACGGGGAGGCGTGGCCAAGTCCTAAGGAGGAGGAGGACCTACCTTTAGGAGCATGCGCGCTCCCCTTCGTCTTGCGCGCCCGGCCGACCGTTAGAAAGCAGGAAGGGAGGTGCCGCCTGCCCTTTTTTTTAAAATTTGATTTATATGCCGCCCTTCTCCGGAGACTCAGGGCGGCTTACAATGCGCTAAGCAATAAGCAATTTTCAAAGGGGAGGGGGAGCGCGCCTGCCTGGAAAAAGGGGCGGGGCCTGCTGGGCCCGCGCACTATTTTGCTGAGGGAGGGAAGCGGAGGTTGGCGCTTTTGGGGACGACAAAGTCCATCATCCCCACCCCCCCCGGATTAAAGTAGGAAATGCGGGTCCAGCTAGATGACCACTGAAGGGCCCTCTCTAATAATGATGATGATGATGAATGCGGGACCTACTAAATGACCACTGGACATCTTTCTAGTATTCATTTCCAAATGTATCCAGTGGATAAGTACAAGAGCCAGCCAAATTCCTTTGTATAAACAACAGTCTGTGAAAAGGGCCTCTCTCTTGTCAGGAGGAGCGATATCTTGGGTGATATACTGTTTGAAGGTTATAAATGTCAAGGATGCCAAAATAAGACAGTCTCATTCAGCAAAGATAATATTGAATACATGGTACGGTAATCTTCAGAACAGTTATAATTGTTTGGCAAGACATGTAAGAACTTCTAATCAGGAAGATGTCATTTCTTGTAACAAATGTTTTTAGTAATTAAAACGGCTGAGTTCACAGAATCCTTTGGACACCTTCTCCCTATGAAGTCTACACCTGTAGCAATTGGGCCTGCAATAGGAAGGCGACTTTTTCCCAATCTTTTGAATGCCTCATAAAAATCTTCTTGTATTGATGAGACGGGTACTTTATCTGTACTATCCCTTTCAAGGAGAATTGTAGCCTTTGTTCTAACCCATAGTTGTGGTTTGACAGGAATAGCATAATAAGATGCAGGGTATGTAATCTCCTTTGTGTAATTGTTGCAAGGCTCCATTTTCCTTATCTATTCCCCCCTCAGCTGGGAATGTCAAGGAAGGAACCTTAGGTTGTGGAGTTGGCTTAGGTCTAAAGTAACGACCCGGTGCATAGACAATGCATTTTTGGTGGGAGCGTACTTGACCTAAAGTGTCACTACGTAGGGAATCAATGTTCATTATGTGGTCACCTGAGAGTCCTACTGCAAACAATGTCAAAAGCCATAAAGAAATAATCACTTCCTTTCAAAACACACACACACACACAGGGCCTTAATATCACAGCACCCTTATTTCACAAACTCACCACGTCAGGAAGAGGGTTAGGGATATGTGTAACTTGAGAAAGAGCAGTATCAACCTCAGTCCTAGACTTCCCACAGAAAGGGCTAGGATAGCAGCTGCCCAGAGTCCCCACACCCAATCGTCCTCTAACATTAGTATGTGTAAGAACATCATATATTACAGCTAATAAGATGTATATCTACAATGTGAAGGCTGTAGTCATCCTTACGAAGCTTCCACCGTGCGTGGAGAACCAGCTTCCAGAGTGGTTCAGCAAGGCTGATGATCACCACCATACGTAGAGAGTCTGTCCGGTTGAACTCAGTAGGGTGTATTTTTCTTGAACTGCAACATCAAAGGTTTCTCCGTCCTGGTCACCTGATACGTCACTGGATCACTCTGGTTCGCTGGCTTCAGTCTCGTCCAATGGATCCAGGATTTGCCTGCTAACAGCTTAACTGCAAGAGGTGAACACAGCACAACAGTATACGGTCCTTTCCATAGGTTTTAAAGGTTCAGCTGTCCAATGTGTGACCCACACTCTATCACCTGGTTTGTAATCATGGCCTGCAGTAGTAATAGGGGGTGGTCTGCACTCTTGCATAAAATGCCTTAATTGATTAACATGATTGTTGTGTTGTTGTAAGTGCAAAAGCAATCTTCTAGCTTCAACTTCTCCTTTTTGTTCTTAGTCAGGCCAACGTTGAAAATGGTATTCGAACAAAGCCGGGGGTCTTCCATATAAAAGTTCAAAGGAGACAACTGGTATTTAGTTCATGAGGTAGTTCTAAAAATGTACAAGGCCATAGGGAAAAAAATACATGAAGCCATGGCAAATGGGCTTCTAAGCACAGTTCCGTAATAATTGCTGCCAATGATCTCTTTAGTGTGTCCATGTAGAATAGCATAAAAAATTGCTTCTCCTTTCTCCAGGGGTGTTCCTCAAAATCAAGTCTTATTTTTGTTTGTAAATCAATTACTTCAGCCTAATAATGTTCTAATCCATACTGATCCATTGATCTGGTGTTGGCTAAGAACGATGTTAGATTCAAATTGTGATAAGTAGGTAAAATCAAGTCTGTCTGCTGCATGAAAATTGTTTAATATTGTAGATGCGGTGCTCACAATAAGGGCTCCCCCAAGGGTCAGTTTCCTACTTCCTTGGACCAGTATTTGACAGGAATGCCACAGACTTCTTTTGTCTTGCCCAATACTGAGCCAATGCCCCTCATGCGGTTCCATTCTCTGTGTTCACAAAGAGATGGAATGGCTGTTCCAAATTCGGCAAACGTAATACAGGAGCCTTGGTTAAAGCTTGTTTGAAATTGACAAGGCTTCCTCTTTCGTGTTCCTCCCATTTCAAACTCCAAGGGGAAGATTCAATTAATTTTGCATATAGGGGTTTGGTAAGATCAGCATACCCATCAATCCAGAATCTGCAGTATCCAACCAAACCTAAGAATTTCCTTAGTTCTTGCTTGTTTTAGTTCTTGCTTGTTTTAAGGTAGAGGCTGAGATGCCACCCTGTTCTGTCCCCTCCCTGCTTCAGGAGCCCAGACAAGCACACACACAAACAGAAGTGTACGAAAGTCGTTTATTCACCATTCATAAACAACAAGCTGGCAGCGAGCCCGGGAGAGATAAAGACAGCTGTTATTTTGAGTTGCCACGGCCAGTCCCTGATAAGGCTCTCCGGCATGTCCAAAAACAAACAGTCTTAAGGTTAGCAAACACTTATCTGATGCAGTACTTCAGGAAACAAGCAGCCAAGTTAATAATTTGTTCGTCACAAAAGCCAACAAGGTAAGGTCAGCTCCTTTTATACCTTGTGGGGCGTTGGCTTTGTGACTCATCACCTCGTGCTCGGCCCCACCCACTCCTTTGCTGAGCCCGTCTCTCTGATCGTCGCCACCTGGGATTAATCCACTCCCTCTCCTCATTAACGTCTGACTCAGAGGAGCTTTCCTCCTCAGGGCTTTCAGCTGGGGCCTGGGGTGGTGCCAAACCAGACGGGCCAGGAGAGGGGGGCCTTGCCTCCTCCTCCTCTTCACTTTCGGAGGGTTCTTCCTCCGAAGGTCCGGGCTCAGGAGCCGAAGACACAACACACCCCTTCTATTCTATCAAGAGTGATTTTCCTACTCCCTTCATTAATTAAGTGTTAAGTAAAATAATCAACCTGTTGTGTATGTATGTAAGGGTTAATGTCCTCATTAGCACCTCCCCTTCCAAACCCCTCCTTACCGATGCTCCTCCTCCTGTATATATGTTGATGCTCCTCCTCAAATTCTTTATTGTCCTAGTATCCTGTGTGACAGAAACAAATAAAAGGCGTTAGTCAAATAAAGACTGAATCCTTGGTTCATTTCTGGACCTGAAAAATAACAGACAAATATGGTAGCAGTCGATGGTTCTACAGATCCATCCATATAAAGACAATGCAGGACACCACCGACACAAGACAAGGACCCATCACCAGATCCATCAAAAGAAAGATGGCAGCGCAAATGACTCCAACAAAAAATAAAAATGAAAAGGTAAAATCACCCACGAGAGAAACCATATCTAAACTAAAGGATGACTACCTAGTTGCAGAAATAAGAAAAGAAGAGAGATCTAATTGAAATGATAAACTCAACTCCAGACAACCCAGTACTGCTCGCGAAACTCCACAGCGTGATGAAAAGCCATGGAGCAGCGGCAGACGGAAAAGAAACAACTAAACTCCCACAAAACAAAAATAAATTGGTAAGAGGCCTCTATCCCGAAGATGAACCCGAAAAAGAGACTGAAAAACTTTTCCCGCCTTTTTCACGGTGGCCATCTTACGAGATCGACCCGCCAAAAATGGCCGACCACCTGTCACTCAAAGATCTGGATTCGAATCCTGACAAAAGAAACGAAAAACAAAAAAGAGAAAAATATCAAAATTTAACAATTAACAAAGGGCAAGTTTGGCAAGAACAAAATGAACCGCCCACTGAGAAAGAGATTAAAGAAGCCATGCGATTGCTAGAAACAGCCTTTGGAGGAAAACTAAGAATCTCCAAGGCACAACAAGACGAACCCGAAATAACAGCAAACACCACAATCTGCAAAATACAAAAAAGACTAAGCTATCTGGAAAACCCATCCCTGACTAACAAAGGAAGACAATCCACTCCCTGCCACGAAGACTCTGACGAGGAACCGGACGCATCGTTAAGAAACAACCCAAGCCGCTACGCGAGTGAGCAGTACTACCAGAGAATCAAACAAGAAAAATATACTCACCAAACAAGTAAAGACTCCCCGACAACTCAGACGGCTTCCAGGTCGACCATCGACTACCGAGAGGCTTCCAGAGCCGACGCCAGAGAGCATCGGGTCGAATGGAACCATCCCCCGGCGGCCACGAACCAGAGCTCCTACCTCAACGACGGCAAAGACAAAATGAATCGTGAGCATGTGCAGTACCACCCAGCGCCTGACAGCACAAGAGCCAATCAACACAGACTTGCTTCCAGCGTGCCTATACCCTATTGTGAATTCAGTTTTGACAGAAACCATGGACAGCGGCAAGGCATGGGTAAGTATATGCATCACACAAATACTCTTGTAACTGATCTAGTTAAACTTAAGGCTGATGGGACAAATTTACAAGAATGGGGGCAACAATTAGAAATTATGTATTTAAAGGAAAATATGTTGTTTTTTCTGTATGACTCCCCTAGCAAGCCTTGGAATTGTGATACAGATTGTCTCCATCACAAAGCATATTATATGATGATAGCTACAATTTCACCATGTATATTCCCCAGCATAGAGCACAATCTTACTGTAACAGAAATATTCCAAAAACTGTATAACCTATTTCAGAGGAATAATGCTGCATCACCTTCCCCCCCCC
>WNWU01012765.1:0-11904 GCA_012654045.1 Ptyas mucosa
CAGCGAAGTAGCTGTCTTGTTTACAAGGCCTAATTTCCACATACACAGCACAATTTCCACATACACCACATAATTTCCTCATACACAACACAATTTCCACATACACCACACAATTTCCACATATACATCACAATTTCCAATTTTAGGGCTTTATAGAGTGGGATTAGTACCTCACTTGATCTTGATTGTATCCCTCTGTTAATGCAGTTTAGGATTGCATTGGTTTTTTTAGCTGCCGCTTCACATTGCTGGCGCCTATTTAGCTGGTTGTCCACTAAGACTCCATGATCCCTCTCACAGTCACTGCTATTAAGCCTGGTTTACCCTAGTTTATATGTGTGCTTTTGGTTTTTCTTACCTAAGTGTAGGACTTTGCTTTTCTCTACATTGAAATTTCATTTTGTTTGATAGGGCCTAGTGTTCAAGTCTGTCAAGATCCATCTGGATCTTCAGCCTATCTTATAGGGTGTTGTCTATTCCTGCCAGCACAATTTCCACATACACAACATAATTTCCACATATTCAGGGGCACAAGCTGATCATTGATTTTTTGTATAATTTAATCCATGCAGATCTGTGTGCTAGGCCTGCGACCCACTCCCCAGATCCTCACAAATGTTTACCTCTTGATTATAATACATGACAGATACATGATATGAATCCTTTATTATTCTTTTAAGCTCCATATGCAGGTATATTCATATCAATGCTGGACCCAGCCCAGGTTCCCTGAGTATCCGTATCTGAAGGAGCTGGGTAGGAGGGGCATCCATAGCAAAGCAGGAAGGTACAGACCCCTTTTTATAAGCTTCCCACAATGATCAAGATCTTATCCATCCATTCAAGTTTGACCCCTGGCGATTCTGTGGCCCAGAGCATCTTCTGATCTTCCACTGCTTCCTTGAGTTGCTCTGTGCTCTGGCCGGGGTTAGTCTTTTTAATTTTTTTTTTTGTGAAAAAGCTTTTTATTTTATTTTATACACAAACAAACATTTAATACATCAATCAGTCCTTCCATGTGACATCTCGGTGTTTTCTCCATGACTTCATCTTTTTGTTGTTTCTTCTGTCTTCATTATCATCCAGTCTATTACAACATATCTCCAAAAGTACAATATTCTAATTATACCATTTTTTCATTATTGACTTACTTACCTATATCTCTTTTCTAACCAATGATAAAATTGATCCCATATTTAAAGTATTCTGAATCCTCCCTTTCTTTAATCATCAAAGTTAATCTATTCAGTTCTTCACAGTCTAAAATTTTTTTAACTACTTCTCCTTCCAAAGGTATTTTCTCTGCTTTCCAGTTTTGTGCAAAAACAATCCTTGCAGCTGTTATTACATGTATAATCAAATAAATATTTTCTTTACAATTTTTTTCTGGAAGGATACCCAGTAGGAAGAGCTCTGGTTTTAAATCAATACATTGTGTCATTTCTTCCAACCATGTCTTAATTTTATTCCAATAGTTTTTAGCTTCTGAACATGTCCACCACATATGATAAGAAGATCCTGGTAACTGGTGACATTTCCAACATTTAGCTGATTTATCTTTAAACATTTTTGCCAGTTTCTCAGGGGGCATACACCATCTGTAAAACATTTTATCTTGATTTTCTTTATATGCAGTGGACATTGTTAGTTTGTAATTCCTTTCCCATAACTGTTGCCATTTATCTAAATCAATTGACTATCCAAAATTCTTTGCCCAAGCTATCATTGTTTCCTTTACTTGTTCTTCCTCTAACTCAATACCAAGTAAAAAATTAATTTTTTGGTAATTAATTTGTCCTCTGTTCCTGTGAGTATCCTGTCCAACTCTGTCTTTTCTAAGTGAAAACCATGTAATTTAGCATCTTTTTCATATCTTGTTTGTATTTGCATGTACCTATACCAATCCATCTCAATCCCTTGTTCTTCCAGTTCTCATTTCCCCTTCAATTCCCCTTTATCTGTTAATAATTCCTTGTATCTAACAATATTTCTAAAACTGAAAATATTTGGGTGTATTAAAGCTTCCATTGTTGATAACCATATTGGTATTTTCACATAGTATTTATCTCTAACCTTCTCCCATGCCAATAACATTGCATTCCTTATGTAATGTCTATGAAAGTACGTGTGTATCTTACGTCTACCATACCATAAGAATGCATGCCATCCCATTTGTAAGTCCAATGTTAATAGTCTTGTATTTCTTAATTCAACCCATTCCTTCATCCAAGTCAATGCTGCTGCCTGGTAATATAATTCCCAATTCGGCAGTCTACAGTAAATCCTCCAGGTAATCTTGTGTCCTGTAACATTTTTGTACTTATTCTTGCTTTTTCCCCTTGCCACATAAATTTTTATCTTATTTTATGTTATCTTATTAAGATGTTGAAAGTAAGTCTTTTTCAATTTTTATTGGTACTCTCTGGAATAGAAATAATAGCCTTGGTAATATATTCATCTTTATTATTGCAACCCTTCCCATAAATGACAAGTGAAGCTTTTTCCATTTCTCCAAGTCTTTCTCAATTTGTTCTTTTAATTTGTAATAATTATCCTCTGTTATCGTGGCACATCTTGACATTAAATATACTCCCAAGTCCATCTTGTCTTTCTCTTTTGTCCTTTCCATATTATTGTCATTGGGTTATGATCCACCCAAATGTTTGAACCAATATTTACTTCTTGTATATTATCTATAAGTTCAGTTGACATCCATATCATATCTATCCTTGACCACAATAAATGTCTATTTGAATAAAAAGTGAATTGTTTTTCTTTCAAATATTTTTGGCTCCAAATATCTTGAATACTCAGTTCTTCTATCATTGTGAAGAAGGATTTTGGCAATATTTTTCTAGATTTTTTTGTTTGTCTTCATTGTTTTATAGTCCAAATCCACATCTATTCATGCATTAAAACCACCCATTATGCATATGTATTAATAGTCCAATTCTAGGATTTTCCTGTGTAATCTCCCATAAATTCTTTTTGTTTTTCATTTGGTGCACATACCACTATCAAGAGTATTTGTTTGTAATTTATTTTTGTTTCCACCATCAAAATCCTACCTTCTTCAGCTGGTGTCAGCTTTGGTGATGCCCAGCCACCCTGTGCTTTGGCAGCCTGGTTCCCTTTTACTGCTGCTTCTTCTCCACCTATGGCATAGGGTCGCTCCTTGACCAGAGTCCGGAGTACAGTCCCATCCTCTCCATGACCGGTTTTCTTTGCTACCTTCTGGGAGGAGCCTTCGTGCTCTCCGAAGCAGAACAATGGATTCTGTCACAGCTTTATTCCATATAGGAGGAGTGTCAAACTCAAGGCCCAGAGGCCAGATCTGACCTGAGGGGTAAAAGTTAACAGATTAAGAGAGTTGGAAGAGACCTTATAGGTCAAAGCCCCCGCTCAAGCAGGAGACCCTGTACCATTTCTGACAAACGGCAGTCCAACCTCTTCTTGAAAGTCTCAAGTGATGGAACTCCCAAAACTTCTGAAGTCAATTTCTGTTCCATTGGTTGATTGTTCTCACTGTCAGATAGTTCCTCCTCGTTTCTAGGTTGAATCTCTCCTTGTTCAGTTTCCATCCATTACTCCTTGTCTGGCCTTCCGGTGCCTTGGAAAACAGTTGACCCCCTTCCTCTCTGTGGCAGCCCCTCAAGTATTGGAAGACAGCTATCATGTCTCCCCTGGTCCTTTTCTTCACTAGACTAGCCATGCCCAGTTCATGTAACTGTTTATCATATGTTTGAGCCTCCAGTCCCCTAATCATCCTGGTTGCTCTCCTCTGCACTTTTTCTAGAGTCTCAACATCTTTTTTATAGTGTGGTGATCACACCTGGATGCAGTACTCTAGGTGTGGTCTTACCAGGGCTTTATAGAGTGGTATTAGTACCTCACTTGATCTTGATTGAATCCCTCTGTTAAT
This sequence comes from Ptyas mucosa, assembly GCA_012654045.1. Lineage (NCBI taxonomy): Eukaryota > Metazoa > Chordata > Lepidosauria > Squamata > Colubridae > Ptyas > Ptyas mucosa. The sequence goes on from WNWU01012765.1 coordinate 3,923, forward strand.
GCAGTTTAGGACTGCATTGGCTTTTTTAGCTGCTGCTGCACACTGCTGGCTCATATTTAGATGATTATCCACTAAGACTCCGAGATCCCTCTCACAGTCACTGCTATTAAGCCTGGTTTTCCCCAGTTTATATGTGTGCTTTTGGTTAAGACTTTACTTTTCTCTACATTGAATTTCATTTTGTTAGATAGAGCCCAGTGTTCAAGTCTGTCAAGATCCATCTGGATCTTGAGCCTATCTTCTAGGGTGTTGGCTATTCCTACCAGCTTAGTATCATCTGCAAATTTGGTGAGTTCCCCTTCTATTCCCTCATCTAAGTCGTTTATGAAGATATTGAAGAGTCCTGGGCCTAAGACGGAAACTTGTGGGACCCCACTGCTTACTTTTCTCCAGGTAGACTTAGACCCATTAAGTACTACTCATTGAGTACGGTTTGTCAGCCAGTTGCCAATCCATCTGGTGGTGAAGCTATCGATCCCACTTTTTTCTAGCTAACGAAGAAGTAGGTTGTGGTCTACTTTGTCGAATGCCTTGCTAAAATCTAAGTATATTATGTCGACAGTATTTCACTGGTCTACTAATTTGGTCACTATGTTGAAGAATGAAATAAGATTGATTTGGTATGATCCCATGGTCTTATCCCACCACATTGTTCCAGCAAAGTAGTTGTTTTGCTTGCAAGGCACAATTTCCACATACACAGAGCAAAATTTCCACATACACAACACAATTTCCACATATACAACACAATTTCCACATACTCAGGGGCGCTAGCTCATCACTGATTTTTTGTACAATTTAATCCATGTTGATCTGTGTGCTGGGCCTGCAACCAACCCCCCAGATCCTCACAAATGTTTACCTGTTGATGATAGATACATGATATGAATCCTTTATTATTGTTTTGAGTGCCATATGCAGGTATATCTATATCAATGCTGGACCCAGGTTCCCTGAGTATCTGTATCTGAAGGAGCTGAGTAGGAGGGGCATCCATAGCATAGCAGAAAGCTACAGACCCCATTTTATAAGCTTCCCAAAATGATCAAGATCTTATCCATCCATTCGGGTTTGACCCCTGGCGATTCTGTGGCCCAGAGCATCTTCTGATCTTGCACAGTGGTCTGGATATAGGGGATATAGTTATTGAACCCCTGTCATGGTTGGACCATTCTCTCCTGAGGCTGGACTTTTTTTTTTAATTGAAAAAGTTTTACAAATACAAATATTCCCCCCCCTTTCCCCCCCACCCTTACCCAAGATTATAAGATACATATAGAAAAAATATATAATTCCCTCCCAATCCCACCCTAACCCTCCCCCTCCACCCTTTTCCCTCCCCCCTTGACTTCCATTATATGCAATACTAGTATTCCCAAACATTGTATATGTTATTCATCCTTCCATATCTTTTTTCTATATTTACTAGCATAATCATCAATCCCTCTCAGCTGAAAGCTACATAATATTTTCTAGTCTGATACTTATTCTGTACATACTCAATCCATTTATTCCAATCCTGTATATACTTCTCATGGGTCTGGTCTTTTAAAAAGGCTGAGATCTTCGCCATTTCTGCAAATCCAGCCATCTTCTGAATCCATTGGTCCACAGTCGGTAAGGTATCACTCTTCCAGTATTGGGCAATCAACAACCTAGCTGCTGTCACCATATACAAAATCAATTTTGTTTCACCCAATGTGAAATCTTTAACTATACCCAATAAAAATAATTGCGGAGAAAATTGTATTTTTTTCCTTAAAACATTTTGCATAACCCACCAGATTTTTATCCAAAAAGCCCTCACGTTTTTGCAAGTCCACCATATGTGATAATATGTAGCATCTAAACACTCACATCTCCAATATTTTGGCTGCACGTTAGGGTACATACAAGACAATTTCTTGGGGTCTAAATGCCATCTATAAAACATTTTATAAAAATTTTCTCGTAAATTTTGTGTCTGTGTAAACTTAACATTCTGAACCCATATTTTTTCCCATGTTTCCATCATAACTGGTTGAGAGAAATTCTGTGCCCATTTAATCATACAATCTTTAACTAACTCATTTTCTGAATCCCTTTCTAACAAAACATTATAAATTCTCTTAATATGCATTGGACCTGTCCGCTTTATCTGTTCAACCAATTCTACTTCATATTCCATTAAACCAGGTTGTTGATCTTCTTTCCATCTCATCTGTAATTGATTGTACTGCAACCAAGTCAACGATTTCCCTTCTTCCAACAGCATATCCAAAGTCTTCAGTCGCCATCTGCCCTCTTCAAAATAAAGTAACTCTTTATATAAAAAACCCCCGAGTGACTTAATATTTGTATTCCACATGGTATCAGCAAGATCCAGCCAAAACGGAATCTTATAATCCCAATTAGTTCGGTGCTTCCTCCAGATTCTCATCAAGGCATTTCTAAGTAGATGACTATTGAACACTTTATCCACTTTATTGTCATAAAATAAGTATGCATGCCATCCCCAAACAAGGTCATGACTTTCTATATTCAACAATTCAGTCTTAGTTTTCCCAAACCAATCACTTATTTGTGTCAATGCAGCTGCTTCATAGTATAATCGAAGGTTTGGAAGTTTAAGACCACCTCTCTCACGAGTATCTTGCATTATTTTCAGTTTAACTCTCGGGTTTTTTTCATTCCAAATAAATTTATTCAGTCCTTTTTGCCATTCTAGCAGTGGTTTGTCTGATTTGAGCACCGGTATCATTTAAAATAAAAAAATAAATCTAGGTAAAACATTCATCTTTACCGCTGATATTCTTCCAAGCAGTGATAACTGCAGTTTCTTCCAATTTTGCATATCTTTTTGTATCTTTTGCCACAGAACCTCATAATTATTTTGAAACAATTTTACATTTGAATCTGCGATTTGTACTCCTAAATATTTGACCTTTGAAACAATTTTGAAACCTGCCATTCTTTCCAGTTCCTTTTTTTTGCTCTCTGTCAAATTTTTAACAATCATTTTAGTTTTTTTCTGGTTCAGCCTAAAACCAGATACCATGCCATAATCTTCTATAATATCTTTCATCTGGATTATTGATTTCATAGGTTGTGATAGGGTAACAACCAGATCGTCTGCAAATGCCTTAGTTCTATAGTCCTCTTGCCTTATGGCTATTCCAGTCAAAGAGTTCGAGTCCCGTATTGCATTAAGTAAGACTTCTAAAGTTAGAATAAATAATAGTGGGGATAATGGACAACCTTGTCTGGTGCCTTTTTGTATGTTGAAATTCGATGTTAAACATCCATTAATAATAAGTTGTGCATATTGCTCTTGATAAATTGCACCAATCGTTTGTATAAACCGCTCCCCCAAATCCATTTTTTCCAAAGTCTTAATTATAAAGTTCCAATTCACTCGATCAAAGGCTTTTTCCGCATCCAAAAAAACCAGCACTGCAGAGATCTGTTTATTCTTATCTAGATAGTCCACTAAATCTATAACTTGCCTGACATTCTCCTTCATATATCTGCCTTCAATAAATCCTGCTTGATCATGATGAATTACCTTTTGGATAACTGGCATCAATCTGTTGGCTAATACTTTTGCGAAGATTTTATAATCTGTATTTAATAGAGATATTGGTCTATAATTTTCTGGTTTCTTAAGACCTGATTCTTCTTTCGGAATCAATGAGACAAAGGCTGTTTTCCATGAGGAAGGTATCTTACCTCCTAATTGTATATTACAGAATAAATCTTTAAGATGCTCAATCATTTCCTCTTGTAAAGTTTTATAGTAAACTGCGGTTAGGCCATCCGTCCCTGGAGCTTTAGCTGTTTTTAGTTGTTTTATAGCGAAACTGATCTCCTCAACTGTTATCAGTTGTTCCAAACTTTTCTTTTGAATTGTTGAAATTTTTGAAACTCTCTTGTTTTCTAGATATTCGTCTATAGAAATATTCTGTATATTATCTTTAGCATATAACTTAGTATAATATTCCAAAAAGGCCTTTTTAATTAATTCTTGTTAATTAAACTTCTTTGCCAGCATATTCAGTACTATCAATAATTCGTGTAGATGCTTGTTTCCTCAAAGTGTACGCCAACCACCTGCCTGGTTTGTTAGCATTAGTAAAAGTATTGTGCTTTGCAAATTGTAAATTAGTTGCCGTTTGGTCTGCTATAAGCATTTGAAATTGATCCTTCAGAGGTTTTATAGCCATTTGCAATTTTCCATCTGTTGGTTTTTGTATCAGTTGTTTTTCTTTCTTTTTTATCTCACCTTCCAATTGTAGTCTCTTCTTCTGCTGGTTCTGTCTATGTTTAGAGTTCATTTGAATTAGTACTCCCCGCATATATGCTTTGCCTGCATCCCAGACTATTTCAATAGGGGTACCTTTATTCAGATTCAGTTTAAAAAACTCCTTTAAATGCTTTTTAAGTTCAATTGTATTTTTTTCATATCTAAATAAATTCTCATTTAATCTCCAGGATCTTCTTTCTCCTTTACCCATCTCAATTTCCATCCAGACCGGACTATGGTCAGTCAAAGTTTTTCGAGCCATTTCTAATCTCCGAAACGGCTCTTTACAGGCGGCTGGGCTGGCGGTCTTCATCCAGCTGCATCCAGCTGAGGCTGGACTTTTTGACCGCTGCACCCCACCACAGGGAGGTGGAACTGACCAGGTGGTTCTGCCCAGGCGACTGATGGATCCTGATAGGTTCCAGAGGGAGCTTGGGCCAGTTCCTGAAACTCTGGCTCATGACTCGGCTGAAGACCTGGTGGCCGCCTGGGATAGGATAGTCGCCAGTGCTCTGGACCGAGTTGTGCCTTTGTGGCCTCTGACCCAGCGCTGAATCTGCCCGGCTCCTCGGTTCTCCGAGGAGCTGAGGGAGAAGAAGCACTGGAAAAGATGCCTAGAGAGTGGTTGGAGGGCTAGTCACTCCGAATCCGACCGAACACTAGTTAGGTCTCATATTAAGACTTATTTAATGGCGATAAAAGCAGCAAAGTGTAACTACTTTTCCGCTCTTATTGCATCGGCAGATAACCGCCCAGCCGCCTTGTTTAGGGTGACTCGCTCCCTCCTTCATCAGGGAGTGCAGGAGGACCCCTTGCAAGGGGAGGCTGAGGATTTTGCACAGTATCTACACAATAAAATCGCTCAGATTTGGGAAGGCTTGGACTCTGACTGGGTAGATCCCAGTGGGGTGACTGAGGCCGGTCTTGAGAATGTCATCTGGGATGAGTTCGACCCTATGACTCCTGAGGACATGGGCAGGATCCTGGGGAGGCTAAACACAACCACATGTTTATTGGACCTGTGTTCCTCCTGGTTGGTACTGGCCACCCGGGAGGTAACAAGAGGCTGGCTCCAGAGGATTATAAATGCTTCTCTTGCCTCCCACCTTGAAAGAGGCGGTGGTGAGGCCCCTCCTCAAGAAGCCTTCTCTGGACCCGGCTGTTCTGGCAAACTACCGTCCGGTCTCCAACCTTCGCTTTATTGCGAAGGTTGTGGAGAGTGTGGTTGCGTGACAGCTCCCACAGTACCTGGATGAAACCATCTACCTAGATCCGTGCCAGTCTGGCTTCAGGCCTGGGTACAGCATGGAGACGGCATTGGTCGCATTGGTAGATGATCTCTGGAGGGCCCAGGACAGGGGTTGTTCCTCTGTTCTGGTCCTGTTAGACCTCTCAGTGGCTTTTGATATCATTGACTATGGTATCATGCTGCGCCGGTTGGGGGGATTGGGAGTGGGAGGCACTGTGCTGCGGTGGTTCTCCTCCTATCTCTCGGACCAGTTGCAGTCTGTGTTGGCAGGGGGACAGAGGTCGACCTCGAGGTGCCTTGCTTGCGGGGTGCCACAAGGGTCAGTCCTCTCGCCACTCCTGTTCAACATATATGTGAAGCCGCTGGGTGAGATCATCCGTGGCTTTGGGGTACAATGCCATCTGTACGCTGATGATACTCAGTTTACATTTCCACCCCAGACCACCCCGATGATGCCCTTGAAGTGATGTCCCAGTGTCTGGAGGCCGTGCAGGTCTGGATGGGGAGGAACAGGCTTTGACTCAACCCTTCCAAGACCAAGTGGCTGTGGCTTCCGGCATCCCGATATAGCCAGCTGGTGCCATCGCTGGCTATTGGGGGCGAGTCATTGACCCCCACAGAGGGTGCTCACAACTTGGGTGTCCTCCTGGACTCACAGCTGTCTTTAGAAGAGCATATGACGGCCGTGGCCAGGGGGGCTTTTTATCAGGTTCGCCTGATACGCTAGTTGTGCCCCTTTCTGGATTGGGACTCCTTATGCACGGTCAGCCATGCCCTTGTTACATCTCGCCTGGACTACTGCAACACTCTCTACATGGGGCTCCCCTTGAGGAACACCAGGAGGCTCCAACTAGTTCAGAATGTGGCTGCGCGGGTGATTATGGGAGCGACGTGGCGCTCCCATGTAACACCTCTCCTGCGCGAGCTGCATTGGCTCCCGTTGGTCTTCCGGGTGTGCTTCAAGGTATTGGTTCTCACCTTTAAAGAGCTCCATGGCTTAGGGCCAGGGTATCTACGAGACTGCCTGCTGCTACCAATAACCTCCCACCGGCCAATACGCTCTCACAGAGAGGGCCTCCTCAGGGTGCCATTGGTCAAGCAATGTCGACTGCCGGCCCCCAGGGGCAGAGCCTTCTCTGTGGGGGCACCTGCCCTGTGAAATGAGCTACCTCCTGGAATACGACTGATCCCGGACCTCCGAACCTTCCGTAAGGCCCTGAAGACATATCTATTTCATCAAGCCAGCCTAGCCTAAATATTTTTTTAATGAGATTTTAATTTTATAAGATTTGGGGTTTTAAATTGGGAGGCCGATTGATTTAATTTATTTTTAATTATCTTAACTTTTGTACTGTATGTATTTTTAATTCTGTCTGTTCACCACCTGAGTCCCTTCTGGGAGAAGGGCGGTATACAAATTAAATTAAAATTAAAAAAACTAAACTAAACTGCTTCCCTGAGTTGCTCTGTGCTCTGGCCAGGGTCAGCTTTGGTGATGCCCAGCCACCCTGTGCTTTGGCAGCCTGGTTCCCTTTTACTGCTGCTTCTTCTCCACCTATGGCATAGGGTCGCTCCTTGACCAGAGTCCGGAGTATTGTCCCATCCTCTCCATGACTGGTTTTCTTTGCTACCTTCTGGGAGGAGCCTTCGTGCTCTCCGAAGCAGAACAATGGATTCTGTCACAGCTTTATTCCATATAGGAGTGTCAAAGTCAAGGCCTGCAGGCCGGATCCAACCTGCAGGGTGCTTAGATCTGGCTTGCTGGCTTAGAAAATGGAGCTCAGGATGGCCACACACAGCACCACCTCCAGCTCCTTTTCTCTGGCAGGGGGTTGCAGGAAGCAGCCAAAAATGGAGCTCGGGAGCCCGTTTTCGCTGGCAGAGCACTCAGGCCCCCACAGGCGCCCCTGACATGATTGACATTGGTCTGGCCACGCCTACCTTGGCCACGCCCCCCCTCCAGTTCCCTCGAGGTCAAACACAACCCTTATGTGGCCATCAGTGAAATTGAGATTGACATCCCTGCCATATAGTATCCACCTTGTTAACTCCCAAGACTCTTTCTTCCGCTATGTATTCAAAATGGATTCCGATTAATATACATGTGTGTATATGTTTCTATGTGCATAAATATGTGTGTGCGTGTATGTGCATAGTTATATATTTGGTTTTTTTTTTTGAGAGTGGGCATCAGAATTTCCCCTTTTTAAGGTGTCCCAGTTTGATCACAGAAAGAAGTGACAATATAGCTTCTCTTCTCTTCTCTTCTCTTCTCTTCTCTTCTCTTCTCTTCTCTTCTCTTCTCTTCTCTTCTCTTCTCTTCTCTTCTCTTCTCTTCTCTTCTCTTCTCCCCTCCCCTCCCCTCCCCTCCCCTCCACTCCACTCCTCTCCTCTTCTCTTCTCTTCTCCCCTCCCCCTTCCTTTCCCTCCCCTCCCCTCCCCTCCCCTCCC
>WNWU01012765.1:26296-41513 GCA_012654045.1 Ptyas mucosa
GAAGGCTTCCTTGCTTCTCAGGCTTCATCAGGCGCTTCTGCCATTCCAGAGCAGGAGAAGGAGAAGCTACTCTAGAATCTGCACTGGCAGAGGAATGCACGGGTGGACGCACAATTCTCGTCGTTCCAGTTCTTATAACCTGGGCAGAGAAAGGAGACTTTTGCAGGGATTCCCTCAGAGTCCCAGGAGAGCTTTTTCATGGCTCCTCCCTCCTTTGCAGGAGGACCTGAAGGTCTCACAGGTGAAGGACCTCGCTGGCTAAATTGGGCTTGTGGCACAGCCGATTGTTGTAACCAAGATAGCCAAGAAATCAGGATAAATGGCTTGAAAGAGATCTATACTACTCTCCCTTTATTTCTTTGTGGGTAAATATAAACACAACACAATGTCTTCCTTAGGTCCCCCATGACTTCTCCAGAAGTTAGACCAGTTTTCAGGAAAATGTTTATTCTGTATTCTAGTAATGATTTTTTTAAAAAAAATATTTATATGCTGCCCTTCTCCGGAGACTCAGGGTGGCTTACAATGCATCAAGCAATAGCCTTCATACTTTTGTACATTTTTATACAAAGTCAGCTTATTGCCCCCACAACCGGGTCCTCATTTTACCCACCTTAGAAATGATGGAAGGCTGAGTCAACCTTGAGCCTGGTGAGAATTGAACTCGCAGTAATTGCAGACAGCTGGATGTTAAATGCTGTCTTAGTAGGAGGCATTAGCCTCCTACGCCACTCAGGCTCCTATGATCCCTTGTGTATTAAGTTTTAAATACACAATGATCCCTTGTGTATTAAGTTTTAGGGTTGCGATTGTGATTGATTTTTAATTAACTTGGGCAGGTGCTAATTTTTCCCTTGTATACAGTTGCCAAAGAGTGACTGTTCCAAGAAGGCTCAAAGTCTCACTCTTTGAAGCGCATCCTGGGTGTCAACTTTGGAAACCATTTTAGGCCGGAAGCTTCCATGCTGCCACCTTCTCATGTGTGGGAAAGTAGGAGGGGGGATTTAGTAGAGGGAATGTAGTTAAGACAAAATAGCATTCTTCTTTTCAGTCAAGGTCAGGCTGATCCTGCATCTGGAGAAGGAGTGGTCAGAGTGAGATCTCGAGATGGGATGGACGTTGATTGGAGCATGTGATCGACTGAGGAGTGAGGGGATGGTTTTGGGGGTTGTGATTTACTGAGCGAAAATATGGACCTCTCAGATTCGGGTTTTCCCAGATGTGCCAGTTTACCTATTCTAGTAAATAGAACTTTGAAAAATGCTTGCTTCAGAGTCTTTACTTGGAGCTGGGTTTTTTTCTGGAATGCTGACACTCGTCTCTCTTCCCTCCACCTTGGCTTACCTGATGGGCTCCAAAGTTCAACGCAATTTTCATCGTTCCGAAGATTGTTGGGCTCTCCTTGTTGCCACATTAGGTAGCTGTTTCTGGATCTGTCTGTCCACTCCCAATTACGTTTCTGTAATGACAGAGAAGCCATGTTAATCAACTGAGGAAGGGACTCTGACACTGCAGGACCCAGGTAGAGGTTGGCAAGGATCAGACCAACTCCCTTTCCCTTTCTCTCTGTTTCTCCATCTCCCTCTCCCTCTCCATCTCTATCTATCCATCTCCTTCTCTCTCCCTCCCTCCCTTCCTCTTTCTCTCTCTCCCTCTCCCTCTCTCTCCCTCTCCCTCTCCCTCTCTCTCCCTTTCTATTTCCCACTCTCTCTCTCATTCACTCCCTCTCCCTTTCCTTCTCCCTCCCTCTCCCTCTCTCTCCCTCTCTCTCCCTCTCCCTCTCCCTCTCCCTTTCCCTCTCCCTCTCCCTTTCCCTCTCCCTCTCCCTGTCTCGCCCTCCCTCACTCCTCTTTCCACCTCTTTCTCTCTCTCTCCACTGGTGATGATCCAAGAAAAAACTTTTCAGAAGAAATTAATGAATAAAAATTAATGATTTTTTGGGTGGGAGACCAACAGCAAAACACTTGGAAAATGAATTGATGATGATGATAATGATGAGACAAAAACATTTGAAGAATGGTTGCAGGAACTGGGTCTGGCTAGTCTAGAGGAAAGACGGACTGGGGAGGGGGACATGATAGCAGCATTCCAGTATTTGAGGGGCTGCCACAAGGAGGAGGGGGTCCACTTCTTTTCCAAAGCACCAGAAGGCCAGACAAGAAACAATGGATGGAAACTGATCAAGGGGAGAAGCAACCTGGAACTAAGGAGAAATTTCCTCACAGTGAGGACAATCAACCAGTGGAACAGCTTGACACCAGAGGTTGTGGCTGCTCCATCCCTGGAGCTTCGTAAGAAGAGACTGGACAGCCATTTTTCTGAAAGGTTTTATGGTCTCCTACTTGAGCAGAGGGTTGGGCTAGAAGATCTCCAAGGTCCCTCCCAGGTCTATTCTACTCTGATTCCTGTTGGAGGATCCTTCAAAAACACCCTCCTTAGAAACAGGACAAATGAATTGACGAACATTAGCAATAGAAAGGGACCTACTTTCTGTGGGTCGTTCAGTCCAATCCAAACATTTCCACCACTTTTGAGATACTCAGAGACATATTCAGCCAAGTCAGTTGACTCGTCACTGTCATGGATGGAGGCGAGGTGGCAGCCTGGCTTGTGTTTCTTGCAGAATGTCTGGGAGGGAGGCACAAGGGAGAAAGGCACTTGTGAAGGAAACAAGCGTGTGTGTGTGTGTGTGTGTGTGTGTGTGTGTGTGTGTGTGTGTTAGTTCATGGTAAGTGATAGTGAGAAAAGAGCCAGGGAATCTGATTGCGTGGTCCTAGATACTGTCCTGACTGTGTTGACTCCCTTCAGATGCCTTTGCTAGATTCTGCAGCTCTTGAACAATTATAGATTCAGGAGATAAACTCTCTGATCCCATCACTTCAGAGGCAAGGAGGTCTGAAGATGCCACCAGGGTTGCCAGTGAAACATCAGGAAATCTGTTGTCTGGATCAGGATCACTCCACTCTGAAACTCAGCACTGCCCAACAGATACCGGCCATGAAATCGCACACCAGTATATAGTCTAGAGAATACTTGCATTTCAGACCGTCCTAAGATAATGGTCCTTGCTACCCTTTTTCCCTGAAAATAAGATCTAGCATGGTTTTTATCTTTATGCCTAATATAATCCCTACCCCCAAAATAAGTGCTACTTAAGAGCCTGCGCAGCTAACTGATTGCCCATTCTGTCTGGTTGCTTGTGGTGCTTCAGTGGTGGTGGTGGAACTGCTCCATGCGCCCCACACTGACTTACCTCAGGACCCCCACAGCCAGACCATCCACACCCTGATACCCACCTTGTGGTGGCCGTACCAGCAGTCCACTTCTTCTGCTTGCTCATGGCTTCAATGAAAACCAAGCAGTGTGCTGGTGTCGTGGCCATGAAGCGAGGCAGGTGTTGGGGTGTGGATGGCCTGGCTGTGGGGGCCCTGAGGTAAACCAGTACGGACACATGGGAAAGCTCCACCCACCTTGCCTCATGGTGGCTGCACTGGCACCGGTACATTGCTTGGCCTCCGTTGCGGCCACAAGCAAGCAGAAGAAGTGGGCCGGCAGCCACACGGGGTCCTGCTTTAGAAGGCTGCTGATGCCATGGCTGCAAGGTGAGGGAGGGGCACTAGCACACCATGTGGCCTCCTACCCCACAGCAAACAAACAGAAGAAGTGGGCCTCCCATACATGGAAAAAAAATAGGAAACCCTCTGAAAATAAGCCCTAGTGCCTATTTTGGAACCCAAAAGAAAATAAGACCCGGTCTTATTTTCAGGGAAACACGGTACTTTTAATGCACACAGGCTAGTGGTCCTGCACTTCAGCCCAACTAGAGGGACTTGGGGGCTATTCAAGGCTCTGCCTAGGCTTCTCCTCTGCCTAAACTAGGAGATTCACAGATACTCAGCATTTCCAACCTCAGCATCGTTCCAGTTCTTGTGCTCATCAAAGAGCTTGTAGCAAAATCCATTCATGGGGAGCCAATCTTGAGGACAACAACAGCCTTTGGCTCCTGTGTGGGAAGAGAAGAAGCTCAGTGAGAAGATGGCCAGGAGAAAAGGAGGAGGAAGAGGAGGAAGAGGAGGAGGGGGGAGGAGGAGGGGGGGGAGGAGACAGCTGGGTCTGCAGACCATTCTGAATATACTGAGTTGCAAATATCTTTGAGGACAATAAATTGAAACTGACTTTCAGATGCATTTGCAGAATGTCCAAAGCTTGGTTAGGGTTAGCCTTGGTCAATTTTTGGGAAGCTGCATGTCTGGTGTGAATCAATCCACTTGAGTTGGTTTATTATTTAGCGAACCATGCCAAATCAGAAAATGGGTTCCTTCAAGAACCAAATTTACCCGGTTTAACTTTAGCACACTTGGAAGTCTGGTGCCAAATGTGAACCTCCCTGAGTTGGTTTGACTTAACAACAATTATCCTTACTTTGGTTGTAATCCATCCAGACTGCTGCAGTGGAATTTATGTGGGGCTACCTTTGAAAGCCTCCTGAGATGGCAATTCCTGCAGAAGGCAGCAGCCAGACTGGTGCAAAACAGGGGGATCAGGTGGTTCTGTCCTAAAGGGTCTCCACTGGCCCCCTGGATGCCCCAAAAGTGCTGAATGTAAACAGCATAACAGCTGACTATTTTGCGGTCTGTCCCCTGCCACCCCCTGCCCAGGAAAGGCCCTTCTGAAGATGCCCTTGCTAGATGCCCAGCTCTTTCCTCCATGGGAATGGGTCCAAGGCCTTCTGTGGGTCCCTTGGAGAGCAATGGTGGGGTAGAGAGCGGCACTCTACTGTTAATTTTTAAAAACATTTTACTGATTTATTTAATCAATTTATAGGCCGCCCTTCTCACTATTGAACTGACCTCTTAATGAGAAAAGGACACGTCTTTCATTAAACGTTTAACCATTCATTAGGTTCACAAGTCTGAATTTCGATTGTGTTAGTTTTGCTTCATTTTCTATTAGTCTGTCGAGATTCTCAGTCATGGTTGTCCCAAAGGTGCTTTTTCAGGAGGCAACTGGACTTCCTTGGTTTTTTCTTTTGTGAATAAAAAGCACTTTTGGGACCACCATGATCGGGATGACTGAGAATCTCTGCAGAATTTTAGCTCTACAATTTGGGATGGACAACCTTTGAATGGTGTGGGAGTAGGAAGGGATTTCCAGAGGAAAAGTTAAAGACTGCAGGAACCATTAGCACTACTCAGCTGATGACACAGAGAACCTTCCAAGTGCTTCAACGACCCTCTAAAAGGAGGCAAATGACCAGCTGTCTGCATTTACTATGATTGCAAAAGTCCCGATTCTTGGAGCAGAGAGAGAAGGTGGGGTCCAAATTGTACAGGAAGCCAAACAACTTCAGGGAGAGGAAGGATGCTGGGAGGGTCGAATCAGGAAGGGGTTCAGAGGCAAGAGAATTGGCCTCTCTGGACGCAAGAGACCCTGTTCAAACTCACCATTTATGGAGAAGGCCACGACCAGCAAGCCGAGGGTCACAAAGATGAATCGCCCCATGGTCTCCCTTCCTTCCCTGCAGAGAGGATTGGGGAGGAAAGGAGAGTGAGATAGGTGGGGAGTCCAGCCTGTGACCAAGCTGGGGGTCCCACACTTTGGTTTGCACTCTTTCACTGGACCCCGTTTCTCCCTCCTTGGTCATCCAGCAGTCATGGTGGGTCACAGTGGATCCTGCATGGCCTGGAAAGGATCTCCCTTGCATCTCTTTCTCTTCCCCAGAGGCCCCTTGCTCCCAGCAGCCCCTGCAAGAGGTCCCTTCAGATGGAGAGAGAGATCTGCTGCAGGGGCCTCACCTGTCAGGTGCCCACAGGTGGGAGAGCCCCACTCACCTGTCCTTTTGCCTCCAGAGGTAGCAAGTCTGCTCAGTGGCAGCTTCAGGCTTCCCTCCAGCAACAGGAATGGAGGCATTTATATATAAGATAATATATGGGTTGGTCTTTTTAGTGGGGTCAAAGGGGAAGGGAAATTGCTTTGCTTCTGAAGGGACTTTTTCCCCCAGGACGTAGCTTGTTTGCACTAAAGATTTAGCAACAGATAAAAAGAGAAAAATTGACTTCCTGGCAATGAATTTGACTTACAGATTTATTTATTTTATGTACAACTTTTACACAGCTGCCCACCTCATGTTAAATTCTCAGTCAAAAGTTAAACAGCATCAAACATACATCTTTTAGTTTAGTTTAGTTTTAGTTTTGTTTGATTTATATACCACCCTACTTCCGAAGGACTCAGGGCGGTAAACAGCCACAAGATAAAACACAGAAATACAAAATTTAAAAGCAGAATAAGGGTGGAGCCTGACAGCCTGATGAGCCGGTAAGAGTTTTTCCCGGCTCCGGAATAGTGGCCGATAAAATTTATCATCTAACTAAAATGGACAGAAATTTGTGAAGAATTGTTTATGATTATCTGGGCCAACAGCGGAGGAAAAAGAGAGTTGTTTTGGACAGTGAAAAACCAATAAATAATGTTTAAAGTGTGGGGCCTAATCGCTGTTGTTGGAACGCCACAGACCTATATCATTAATAAATCAAGATGCAAAAATTTTTTCAACTATTTTAGCAAGAAGAATGAATAATTTTATAGGTAATTATATAAGGGAAGATCAATGTAGATTTGTAATTGGCTGACAAATGCATAATTTGGTTGGAAGAGTGTTAAATGTAATCCATTTTTAGATTAAAAATCTAAAGCTTAAAGCGGGGATATTAGCCTTAAATATTTTTAAGGCCTTCGATTGTGTGAGTTGGCAAGCATTAAAGATGGTAATAGACAGAATGGGGTTTGGAAACAAATTCAAAGTTGTAATAGATCAACTATATTCTCGGAACTCTGCCTCGGTGGTAGTGAATGATGGAGTTACAGACAAGATATGACTCGCCAGAGGAACAAGGCAAGGGTGCCCACTCTCACCTGTCCTATTTGTATTGGTTATGGAATTATTGGCCAACACATTAAGAGATGACGGGGAGATAGAAGGGATAGGTAAAATAAAACTAAATAAGTTTGCTGATGATACATTGTTAACAGTTAAGAATATAGTAGATAAAATGGAAAGAATTGGATGGTATCTAAAAGAATTTGAAGAAATATCTGGATTAAGAATAAATTGGTCAAAATCTGAGTTAATGTTGTTTAATTATACTAAAAGGGAAGAGAAAGATTGGGAAGGGAAGCGAAGCGAAATGAGAATTAAAGATCATATTAAATACCTGGGAATTAGAATTACAAAAAATTTGGAGAAGTTAGAAAAGGAAAATCTAGGTAGCTTAAAGAAGAAGATTTTGGAAAGTTTGAATAAATATAAAAGGTTGAATTTATCATGGTTTGGAAGAATTGCTTTAGTTAAAATGAAGATTTTAGCAAAGATTAATTTTGCTTTTAGGATGCTACCAATAAAAATATCAGAATTAGAGTTAAAGAGTTGGCAGAATATACTGAATAACTATTGTAATGGGAATAAGAAAGTGAGGATAAATAAAAAATAAGTGGTATCTAAGCCAAAAAAAGGGGGGTCTAGGACTCCCAAACATTAAATTATATTATGTCGCTAATAGGCTTAGATATGTTATAGAGGCAATTTTAGGAATAGGAGAATTGGAATGGTTGGAAGATAAATCTAAAATTAAAACCAAATTAGAATGGAAGTTGGAAAATATATTTTTTATGGAAGGTGGAAAGATATGGGCTGAAAGCATAAGCAATCCTCTCCTGAAGTTTCATTGGGAAATTTGGAGTAAATACAAAGGGACGCTACTCCCGAAGAACTCTCCATTATCACCGGTAGTAATCTTGGAAAAGTTCCCAGGGAATTTGAAGAATAAAGTGAATAAAATCTTAAAAGAGAAAAATAAAATGAAACCAAGGGAATGGTTAGGAGGAATGAGGACACGCGGGGAATTGGAAGAGGTTCTAGGAGGAAAACGGTTGTCTTGGTTAAATTACAGCCAAATGGAACAATGGACTAAAAACTGGATAAGAGAAAATAGAGAGTGTAGAGAGTTAACGAGGTTCGAGGAATTAATTGAAAAAAATGAAACTGTAAAGGAAGAAAATAAAGGGATAAAAGGCTTAATGAGTGGAATTTATAAAATATTGTTAGAGGAAGAGGAGAGGGAAAATTTAGGAAAGATGGTATGGGAAACAGATTTGAAGATACAAACAGGGCAACAGAGTTGGGAAAGAATTTGGCAACAAAGAGTGTTGAGAAATATGTCAGTAAGAATAAAAGAGAATTATTACAAAATGGTATGGAGGTGTATTTAACTCCGGTTAGATTAAGCAATATGAATCAGTACTGTTCAGATAACTGTTGGAGAGGTTGTGGGGGAAAAGGAACGTATTTACATATGTGGTGGGATTGTAAATTTCTGCAAATATTGTGGAAGATGGTGTTTAAGGAGATTGAAGAAATTGTAGGAATAAAGGTAGAAGAGGCACCAAAGGTAGCATTACTCTCACTATTGGAAGATATAAAGTGTAAAAAAGAGACTAAAGAGTTGATAACAAATTTGTTGACCGCAGCAAGGTTAATGATTTCTAGGAACTGGAAAACACAAGGTGATTATTGCTTGGAAGAATGGTATAAGGAAGTATGGGATATTGCCATAAACGATAAACTGACTTGTAATATTAAAGTAAGGAGGGGCATAATGAAAGTAAATGAATTCAATGGAATCTGGAAACAGTTCCTTATATATGTGTTTTCTGGAGGAAGGGGGATACCACCACCAGAAGAAGCTTTAAGATATTGGAAGCAGGAATGATCCCGAGGGGTGGGGAAGCACTTGTTGATTGTTTGTATTGTGTATATTGTTATATATTATATTATTTAAAAAAAATATTTAAATTATATATGCTGATACAGAAGGCTGTAAAACTACTCTACATTGTTATGTATGTCTTGTTTTTTATTTTATTTTGTTTTTTGTTGTTGTTTCTTTTTAAAGGTGAAAATTGTTTAATAAAAACTATTTTAAAAAAAATAAAAGTAGAATAAAACCAAATTAAACAATTTGGTCGAAAACAGATTTAAAACACCCCAATAACTTAGGAACAGATTAAAATTTGCATTTTAAAAAGAGAAAAAGGGAAAAAATTAGGCTAGGCCAGCCAGATGGAATAAAAAGGTCTTGAGAGCGAGGTGGAAGGTATGTAGATCCGGGATCCTCCGTATCTCCGGGGGGAGCTCATTCCAGATAATAGGTGCCCCCACAGGGAAGGCTCTCCCCCTGGGGGCCACCAGTCACCATTGTTTGGCCGACGGCACCCAGAGAAGCCCCTCTCTATGAGAGCGTACCGGCCGGTGGGAGGCCACAGGTGGCATCAGGCAGTCCCGTAGATAACCAGGTCCTAAGCCATGGAGCGCTCTAAAGGTGGTAACCAAGACTTTGAAGAACACACAGAAGACCACTGGGAGCCAGTGCAGCTCACGCAGGAGAGGTGTTACATGGGAACGCCATGTCTCTCCCATAACCACCCACGCGGCCGCACTCTGCGCCAGTTGGAGCCTCCGGGTGCTCTTCAAGCGGAGCCCCATGTAGAGAGTGTTGCAGTGGTCCAGGCGGGAAGTGACGAGGGCATGAGTGACTGTGTGTAAGGAGTCCCAATCCAGAAAGGGATGCAACTGGTGAATCAGGCGAACCTGATGAAAAATCCTCCCGGTCACGGCCATTAAATGCTCTTCTAAAGACAGCCGTGAATCCAGGAGGACGCCCAAGTTGCGAGCCCTCTCCGTGGGGGCCAGCGATTCACCCCAAATAGTCAGGGATGGCACCAACTGACTATATCGGGACATCGGAAACCACAGCCACTCGGTCTTGGATGGGTTGAGCCTGAGCCTGTTTCTCCCTGTCCAGATCTGCACAGCCTCCAGGCGTTGGGACATCACTTCAAGGGCATCGTTGGGGTGGTCCGGGGTGGAGATGTACAGCTGAGTATCATCAGCGTACTGATGATACTTCACCCCGAAACCACGGATGATCTCGCCCAGCGGCTTTATATAAATGTTGAACAGAAGGGGCGAGAGGACCAACCCTTGTGGCACCCCACATATGAGGCACCTCGGGGTTGACCACTGCCCCCCTGCCAACACAGACTGCAACCATTCGGAGAGAAAGGAGGAGAACCACCACAACACAGTGCCCCCCACCCCTAACTCTTCCAACCAGTGCAGCATGATACCATGGTCGAGCCCTCCAGAGATCATCAATCAATGTGACCAATGCCGTTTCCATGCTGTACCCAGGCCTGAAGCCCGACTGGAATGGATCCAGATACACCGTTTCATCCAGGTGCTGGAGGAGCTGTCGCGCAACCACACTCTCAACAACCTTCGCCACAAAGCGAAGGTTGGAGACCGGACAATAATTAGACAACACTGCCAGGTCCAGGGAAGGCTTCTTGAGGAGAGACCTCACCATCGCCTCTTTCAAGGCGGCGGGGAAGTCACCCTCACTCAGTGAAGCATTTATAATCCCCTGGAGCCAGCCTCGCGTCACCTCCCGAGAAGCCAGCACTAACCAGGAGGGACACGGGTCCAACAAACATGCGGTCGCGTTCAGTCTACCCAGAATCCTGTCCACGTTGTCAGGAGTCACAGGATCAAACTCCTCCCAGATAACATTCTCAAGACCTGCCTCAGTCATCCCCCCCTGAAACTACCCAGTCGGAGTCCAGACCTTCCAGAATCTGAGTGATTTTGTCATGCAGATATTGTACAAAGTCCTCAGCTCTACCTTCCAAGGGGTCCTCCTGCACTCCCTGGTGGAGCAGGGAGCGGGTCACCCTAAACAGGGTGGCCGGGCAGTTATCTGATGATACAATAAGAGCAGCAAAATAATTACATTTTGCTGCTTTTATCGCCACTAGGTAATTCTTAATATGAGCTCTTACCAGTGTCCGGTCGGATTCAGAGAGACTGGCCCTCCAACTATTCTCTAGGCGTCTTTTCTGGCGCTTCATCTCCCTTAGCTCCTCAGTGAACCAAGGAGCCAGATGAGATCAGTGCCAGGTCAGAGGCCGCAAAGGCATGACCTGATCCAGAGCTCCAGTGGCCGCCCTATCCCAGGTGACCACTAGGTCTCCAGTCAAGGCGTGAGCCAGAGCCTCAGGGAATGGCCCAAGCTCCATCTGGAACCTGTCAGGCTCCATCAGGCACCTGGGGCGGGATCATCTTACCGGCTCCGCCTCCCTCCGGCAAGATGCAGCGGTTCGAAGGTCAAGGCGAAGGAGAGAGTGATCTGACCATGACAAGGGCTCGGTGACTATGTCCCCTATCTCAAGATCACTCAACCACTGTCCAGAGACAAAAACCAGGTCCAGCGTGTTTCCCCCCATGTGGGTAGGGCCATGAATTAGCTGGGTCAGATCCATAACTGTCATGGAAGCCATGAACTCCCGAGCCACCTCAGATGTCTCAGCCATGGATGGCAGGTTGAAATCCCCCATGACCATAAGTCTAGGGGTGTCAACTGCCACCGCTGCGATAATGTTGAGTAGCTCGGGCAGGGCTGCTGCCACATGGCAGGGAGCCAGGTACGTGATCAGCAAACCCATCTGTACCCCATGACCCCACTTCACAAGGAGGGACTCACAGCCGGCCATCTGAGGAACAGTGGCCTCCCTTGGTCTAAGACCTTCTTTAATAATAACCACTACCCCCCTGCCCCTCCCCTGTGACCTCGGCTGATGGAATGCATGGAAACCTGGTGGGCACATTTCAACGAGGGAAACCCACACTTCTGGCCCAACCAGGTTTCTGTAATACCTGCCAGGTCCACTCCCCCCTCCTGAACAAGATCACAAATGAGGGGGGCCTTATTTACTACAGACCTGGCATTGCACAACGGGCCCTGAGGGTCTGTGCAACCTGGGAAATGAGTGGAACCTTGGGGGCCGGAGTGCACTACCACTCGTAAACAGCGAGCATACGCTCCCCTAACACGATATGGCCCCCTGCTCCTGCCGTATCTGCCCCTCCCACTCACAGTATTGATGTTAGAAACACTATCTGGATAAGCTCTAGCCCCCCCCCCCCGACCCTGGGTCCCCCATCCCTGATGCCGCACTTCACAGCCAGACCCGACCCTCCCCTTAGTGGGTTATCCCCTATACCCACAGCCCAAATTATAGTCTGACCATCCCCCCACCGGAACCCCTTAAAAGTTTAACTAAAAATTTGTATAAAAAACCCCTCAACCCCCTCTTCGCGGCATGCCACCTCTCTGGGTTCCAAAACCCATCATCGAGGTAGGCCCTTGATAACGTGGAGGGCCAAACCTGCGAGAGGGGGGAGTCTCGCAGCGCAAGAAGTTCAATGGTTGAGTACATCCACAAAACGGGAAAGGTAAAGATGACCTCTGGCCAGGGTTTCATAGAGTCTAAGAGTCCTAAAGACAAAGAGGCAGCAACAAAAGCGTGGGTAATTGGACTCCACTGTCCTCCCACGAACACCATAAACCTTAACAACCGGGCACCAAAGTGAACTTCCTCACGCAGCCCCTCCTTAAATCCTCTCGCCCACCCTATCCTAGCCCATCACTTGGGGAAGAAGACAGGTTTAAGAGCTTTTCTGATGGTGAGGACCTCCCCCTAGACCAGTCATCCCCATAATGTTTCCACCTGCCCTTTCTCTCCCCACAACACCCAATGGAGTCATTGCAACAGCTTCTACCCAGATCACTCCCTGCTCTGTCTTTATTGCTCTGGTGTTGTCTTCCGTACCACAATAAGTCTTCAGGGATATTTCCCTCCAAGTCTGCAGTGAAAGGAAATGCCTTGTTAAATTTTCCAGAATATGACATGTGTTTCCTCAATTTCTCTTCTCGCAGGTGAACTTTGAGTTTACAAGGACACTCCATAATCAAACATTTCTTTGACCTCTGTTTCAATTCCTTCGCTTGCCTTATTTTGCTTTATTGCCAACTTGGAATAATTACTTTCTCTTTGGGTCTCCAAATTTCATCATTTTCAGCTTGTGTTTTTTCACTTGTCTTTTCCTGCTGCATCTTCCTGCACCTATCTTGCAGCTACAAATATCATGCAAGACATTATAGGAAATCATTTCTTTTCTGTCTGGGTTGACGTGCAGCCCCCCTGAGCCACTCCAATGCTCATCCATTTGCTGAACATGCATGAACTATGATAATTGTCAATTTTTTTGTGGTTTGGAATGAGATCCCAACTAGTGGCCTTGCTCAATCTCGATGTGATCATCATCTATGCGATCATCAGAAAGCAAGTGATCAAAGAATAAAAGACATTGATGACACAGGAGACTTGAAAAATAGAAAACATGGATTCTAAACAATATTCCACAAATAACAAATTTATGGGTTTGTATCTAGCTAGAGCTACTGGAAACAAAATCATAATCCAGCAGAAATAATTTTTAGTCCCAACAATGTAAGGATAAGGCACTCTCTCTGTGGTGTCATCTCCATTGCAGTTCTGTAATTTAGGATCTGTTGGGTGTGTGGCTTAAACAATTTGATAGATTATGTCGCTGAAGATCTCAATTGTTGATAGACCTAAGTTTGATTTAAAAAACAAAAAAAGAACAGTTACAAGAGTTCCCTGCTGAGAGTCGGGACAGTCCCAGCCAGCTATGGCACATTTCGGCCAGGGTACCACAACTGCAACCACAGCATGCTCAGACCTTTCTTGCAAGGTGATCTATCTGAGGGGCCCCTTTGCAAGCCAATACACTGGTTCCCACACTCATCATCCAGGGATGTCCTTAGTACATGGTCCAAAAAAAAAAAAGATAGCAGCCATGATGTCGCAATCAAAGCTCCATTCAGTGTTTGCATGCAAAAAAAGATGGACCGAAAACTCAGGTTCTCTGCTTGCCCTCCTGTGGCCAAGCCAAGTTTGGCAGGCAATCAGAAACTTGTTGCCATGCAAAAAAAAAAAAAGGACAAATAAATTGAAAGATAAACGGCGAACATCGAGGCCATTTCATTGCACAAAAAATCCAGCTGATTTTCTTGTCTTCCATCTTGGATTAAGAATTAAATAAGAAGAATTAATTAAGGAGGTTGTCAGGGAATTGTGCAGCAACTGTGTGAATGAAATCAGAAACACTGACACAAACTTGTGGTTTTAAAGAAATAAATATATTTTACATATCTATTTACAGTATTACTACTTCATGAGGTAATTCCTCAGGTAAATCAGAGAACAGCATTCGGAGCAAACACACAAGAAAAAAGGCGGGAAAAAAGGAAACTCCCCCTTTACACCCAGCAGCCAATCACAATGCAGATTGTCTCACGCGGGAGCCAGCATTCTCCAATCAATCGACTGCAACCGTTTATTCTGGCCCATCGTTCAATTTATTCTTCCCGCTATTAAATTAAATATCTTAACAAATGTGCAGAAAGCCACAAGGGCTTCCCCCAGAGTTTACCCAGGGATGAAAGGTGGGCTTTCTACTGCACAATTTCCGGACAGAAATTGATAGGCAAACAAAGAAAAACTTCCATTGCACACCTCCACTAAGGTGCAGCTCAAACACAACAGAAAAACCAACAATAATTGAAACCACCTGAAAGCAATGCAACCATTGCTGGTCGCAATATATTTACTGTACCTGTGTAGGCATGTAATGTAGACATTATCAACAGCAAATAATTTTGGTTTTTACATGTTGATGAGGGCAACGAAAGCTTTGGAGAAGATTAACTGAAGGGTTTAATAAACCCCCATTCTTATGTTTTGGTTAAAAGGGTTTTGCTGGGTTCCCACAACACACCAAGGCATTAACCGAAGTTGCAATGGAGTATCTGGGTTCCCACAATATGCTAGGACCACAAACCAGGTTAAGAAAAAGGAATTGCTGCTCTTAAGAAAAAGGTGGAGAGTTTGTTCACACAATCTGCTCAGTTGACAGCTGGGTTTTGAAGAAACACTGAACCACAAACCAACCAACTGTTTTTAGGTAGTCTTGTCTGCAATTTCCCCTCCTTATTCCAAAGACTTTTTTTTCATAATTCCCTTTCTTTTGGAACAGAGTAAACCCCCTTTCTGAATTTGTTCAGCTGCAGCAATCTGAAACCCCTCATCCTGGCTAGTTTGGGGTGACATACTAAGCCACAGAATAACTAACCAAGCAATATGAGTTATGTTAAAAACAGATATTTCTTAGAGCTGATCAGGAATCTATTTAGAATAGAATAGAATAGAATAGAATAGAATAGAATAGAATAGAATA
>WNWU01012780.1:832-12139 GCA_012654045.1 Ptyas mucosa
GAATAGAATAGAATAGAATAGAATAGAATAGAATAGAATAGAATAGAATAGAATAGAATAGAATAGAATAGAATAGAATAGAACAGAATAGAATAGAATAGAATTCTTTATTGGCCAAGTGAGATTGGACACACAAGGAATTTGTCCTGGTGCATATGCTCTCGATGTACATAAAAGAAAAGATACGTTCATCAAGAATCATAAGGTACAACACTTAATGATAGTCATAGGGTACAAATAAGCAATCAGGAAACAATATCAATATAAATCATAAGGATCCAGCAACAAAGTTACAGTCATACAGTCATAAGTGGGAGAAGATGGGTGGTGGGAACGATGAGAAGATTAATAGGAGCCTGGTGGCATGGCAGACTAAAGCACTGTAATTAACATTCAGCTGCCTGCAATTACTGCAAGTTCAAATCTCACCAGGCTCGAGGTTGACTCAGCCTTCCATCCTTTCTAAGGTAGGTAAAATGAGGACCCAGATTGTGGGGGCAATAAGCTGACTTTGTATAAATATACAAAAGTATGAAGGCTATTGCTTAACGCATTGTAAGCCGCCCTGAGTCTCCGGAGAAGGGCGGCATATAAATAATTTTTTTTAAAAAAAATAGTAGTGCAGACTTAATAAATAGTTTGACAGTGTTGAGGGAATTATTTGTTTAGCAGAGTGATGGCGTTTGGGAAAAAACTGTCCTTGTGTCTAGCTGTTCTGGTGTGCAGTGCCCTATAGCGGTGTTTTGAGGGTAGGAGTTGAAACAGTTTATGTCCAGGATGCGAGGAGTCTGTAAATATTTTCACAGCCCTCTTTTTGACTCGTGTAGTATACAGGTCCTCAATGGAAGGCATGTTGATAGCATTGTTGTTGTTGTTATTATTATTATTATTATTATTATTATTATTATTATTATTATTATTATTATTGCTGCTGCTGCTGCTGCTGCTGCTGCTACTTCTACTGCTACTACTACAAATTATTGGAAGGAGAGGCTGTACTGGATGCACAAACGATGTCTCAACAAAATAAAAGAGTGATCCCTGGATAAATTTCTCATATTGGATTTACAAAAGACACTTGTTGAAGGTTTGAAGAATTTCTGAGTCCGGGCAAAGAAAAAATGAAAATAAACCAAAATCTAGGACATTATTTGAGGGAATTAAAAATCAAGATTATTAAAGTGAAGGAATATAAAGTTGGTTTATTTGGTCAAAATTATTATGTTGTTATCACTTGTAATCTTTAACAGACTTCTGCACATCGGGTCTGAATGATGAAATTTTAAGGATTTGTTTATAGATAAGAGATGCGATATAGAAAGAAGAAATCATTTGTTGGATTTTAAGGGAAGGTGATACTTCCCTTAAAGTTACTAAAATTGTCTGAATTCAGAAAAGTGACATCTTTAGCTTCAGAGATGACAAAATAATTAAACGTTACCATTACATTAAAAAAACCAGAAAACAGACGGAAAATTGCAAATGGCTATAAAACTTCTGAAGGATCAATTTCAAATGCTTATAGCAGACCAAACGGCAACTAACTTACAATTTGCAAAGCACAATACTTTTTCCAATGCTAACAAACCGGGCAGGTGGTTGGCGTATACTTTGAGGAAGCAAGCATCGACACGAATTATTGATAGTACTGAATATGCTGATAAAGAAGTTTACCAACAAGATCTAATTAAAAAAGCCTTTTTGGAATATTATACTAAGTTATATGCTAAAGATGACATACAGAATATTACTATAGATGAATACTTGGAAAACAAGAGAGTTTCAAAAATTTCAACGAGCCAAAAGAAAAGTTTGGAACAACTGATAACAGTGGAGGAGATCAGTTTTGCTATAAAACAATTAAAAACAGCTAAAGCTCCAGGGACGGATGGCTTAACTGCAATTTATTATAAAACTTTACAAGAAGAAATGATTGAGCATCTTAAAGATTTATTTCGTAATATACAACTAGGAGGTAAGACACCTTCCTCATGGAAAACAGCTTTTGTTTCATTGATTCCGAAAGAAGAATCAGGTCCTAAGAAACCAGAAAATTATAGACCAATATCTTTATTAAACACAGACTATAAAATCTTTGCAAAAGTACTAGCCAACAGATTGATGCCAGTTATTCAAAAGATAATTCATCATGACCAAGCAGGATTTATTGAAGGCAGATATATGAAGGAGAATGTTAGGCAAGTTATAGACTTAATGGACTATCTAGATAAGAATAAACAGATCTCTGCAGTGCTGGTTTTTTTGGATGCGGAAAAAGCCTTTGATCGCGTGAATTGGAACTTTATAATTAAGACTTTGGAAAAAATGGATTTGGGGGAGCGGTTTATACAAGCGATTGGTGCAATTTATCAAGAGCAACATGCACAACTTATTATCAATGGATGCTTAACATCGAATTTTAACATACAAAAAGGCACCAGACAAGGTTGTCCATTATCCCCGTTATTATTTATTTTAACTTTGGAAGTCTTACTCAATGCAATACGGGACTCGAATTCCTTGACTGGAATAGTTATAAGGCAAAAGGACTATAGAACTAAGGCATTTGCAGATGACCTGGTTGTTACCCTATCACAACCTATGAACTCAATAATCCAGATGAAAAATATTATAGAAGAGTATGGCATGGTATCTGGTTTCAGGTTGAATCAGAAGAAAACTAAAATGATTGTCAAAAATCTGACAGAGAGCAAAAAAAATGAACTGGAAAGAATGGCAGGCTTCGAGACTGTTTCAAAGGTCAAATATTTAGGAGTACAAATCACAGACTCCAATGCTAAACTGTTTCAAAATAACTATGAGGTTCTGTGGCAAAAGATACAAAAAGATATGCAAAACTGGAAGAAACTGCAGTTATCACTGCTTGGAAGAATATCAGCAGTAAAGATGAATGTTTTATCTAGACTGATCTTTTTATTTCAAATGATACCGGTGCTTAAATCAGACAAACCATTGCTAGAATGGCAAAAAGGACTGAACAAATTTATTTGGAATGATAAAAAACCAAGAGTCAAACTGAAAATAATGCAAGATACTCGTGAGAGAGGTGGTCTTAAACTCCCAAACCTTCGACTATATTATGAAGCAACTGCATTGATACAATTAAGTGATTGGTTTGGGAAAACTAAGACTGACTTGTTGAATATAGAAAGCCATGACCTGGTTTGGGGTTGGCATGCATACTTATTTTATGATACCAAAGTGGATAAAGTGTTTAACAGTCATTTACTTAGAAATGCCTTGCTGAGAGTCTGGAGAAGACACCGAACTAATTGGGATTATAAGATTCCGTTTTGGCTGGATCTCGCTGATACCATGTGGAATACAAATATTAAGTCACTCGGGGGGGTTTTATATAAAGAGTTACTTTACTTTGAAGAGGGCAGGTGGCGATTGAAGACTTTGGATATGCTGTTGGAAGAAGGGAAATCGTTGACTTGGTTGCAGTACAATCAATTACAGATGAGATGGAAAGAAGATCAACAAACTGGTTTAATGGAATATGAAGTAGAATTGGTTGAACAGATAAAGCGGACAGGTCCAATGCATATTAAGAGAGTTTATAATGTTCTGTTAGAAAGAGACTCAGAAAATGAGCTAGTTAAAGATTGTATGATTAAATGGGCACAAAATTTCTCTCAACCAGTTATGATGGAAACATGGGAAAAAATATGGGTTCAGAATGTTAAATTTACACAGTCACAAAATTTACGAGAAAATTTTTATAAAACGTTTTATAGATGGCATTTAGACCCCAAGAAATTGTCTTGCATGTACCCTAATGTGCAGCCAAAATGTTGGAGATGTGATTGTTTATTTTCTTCTTTTTTTTTATTGAAAAAGTTTTACCAATACAAATTTTTCCCCCTTTTCCCCCCCCTCCCTAACCCAACATTATAAAATAGATATAAAAACAATATATAATTCCATCCCATCCCCACCCTAACCCTCCCCCTCCTCCCTCTTCCCTCCCCCCCTTGACTTCCATTATATGCAATGCTAATATTCCCAAACAATATATATGTTATTCAATCTTCCATATCTTTTTTCTATATTTACTAACATAATCATCTCAACTAAAAGCGATATAATATTTTCTAGTCTGATACTTATTCTGTACATACTCAATCCATAATTTCCATTCCTGTATATACTTCTCATGCGTCTGATCTTTTAAAAAAGCTGACACCTTTGCCATTTCTGCAAATCCAGCCATCTTCTGGGTCCATTGGTCAACAGTCGGTAAAACATCACTCTTCCAGTATTGGGCAATCAACAACCTAGCTGCTGTCACCATATCAAAATCAGTTTAGTGCTACATATTATCACATCTGGTGGACTTGCAGGAAAGTGAGGGCTTTTTGGATAAAAATCTGGTGGGTTATGCAAAATGTTTTAAAGAAAAAAATACAATTTTCTCCGCAATTTTTTCTACTGGGTATAGTTAAAGACTTTACACTGGGTGAAACTAAATTGATTTTGTATATGGTGACAGCAGCTAGGTTGTTGATTGCCCAACATTGGAAGAGTGATGTTTTACCGACTGTTGACCAATGGACCCAGAAGATGGCTGGATTTGCAGAAATGGCAAAGGTTTCAGCTTTTTTAAAAGACCAGACGCATGAGAAGTATATACAGGAATGGAAATTATGGATTGAGTATGTACAGAATAAGTATCAGACTAGAAAATATTATATCGCTTTTAGCTGAGATGATTATGTTAGTATGTTAGTAAATATAGAAAAAAGATATGGAAGATTGAATAACATATATATTGTTTGGGAATATTAATATTGCATATAATGGAAGTCAAGGGGGGGAGGGAAGAGGGAGGAGGGGGAGGGTTAGGGTGGGGATGGGAAGGATTTATATATTGTTTTTATATGTATCTTATAATGTGGGGCTAGGGAGGGGGGGGAAGGGGGAAAAATTTGTATTGGTAAAACTTTTTCAATTAAAAAAAAAGAATGATTGGTGGTAAATGATTTTGGATTGAAGACAAATGCAAGTGACAACGTTAAAAAAAAGGTTTAGTCATACAGAGGGGGTGAAAGGATCAAAATACAAGTGGAAGGATGAGGGAAGGGGTCAAGAGGAAGGGGTAAACCAGGAAACCTTAGTTGCCTGGAATTAATGAGATGAAAGACAGAAGGAGAGAGAGAGAGAGAGAGAAGTGAGAAATTGAAAGAAGAAAAGACACAAAGGGCTGGAAGGTAAAAATAAAACTGGTCATGGTACAAATAAAAGCAGAAGGGGAGGGAGAATTACAGTGAAGGGTCTTTGTGTAAACTCCATTCTGCTTTTAATTTCTTTGGCTTAGTAGTTCTTATTTTTTATTTATGCTCAGGTAACAATGAATAGTGTGAGGGGATCCAATTTATTTATTTTATTTTATTTTATTTTATTTTATTTATATACCGCCGTACTCCCAAAGGACTCAGGGCAGTGAACAGCCAGAAGATAAAAATACATCATACAAAAGTTAAAAACCATTTAAAAGTACATTAAATAATTTTGGCCCAAAAAACGAATTTAAAAACACCCAATTTGTATAAAACAATAATGGAGGGGTATCTTTTACTGACAATATCCAAGACAGGCCCCTCTGCTCGGTGGGCAAAGAGTCTCTCCCCAGTGAGGGACTCCCAACCCCTGGCCTGTGACCCACCAGGAACTGGCCGCACAAGCAAGCTAAGCTCTATCTGTGCATGAGGGGGATCCGGGCAGCGCCCCAAACCACGGGGCTCCCCGGTCCATGGAACAACCACCCTCCGTGGCATCGGTCCCTGGCACCCAAAAGGTTGGGGGCCGCTGGTCTAGATTACCCTGAGCTGCTCTCCCCAACTGATAGGCTGCCTGTGGAAGGGCCACAAACACAGCTGGTGACAACAAAGGGTGCCAGCTGTGGAGAGCTGCAGCCATTCTTCCCCTCGCAGCATTTTATGGCTTTTTCCAGGAGGGGGATGAAAAGAGGGGAGATGGGCTCCATCTTATAGGGACCTCTGGCCTTCAGGACTGACAGACACCTTAACCTGGAGATGGGTTGCAAGAGAAGAGTTGTGAGCTGCTTGTTAGTTGAGGCCTCACTGGTTGGTTAGAATATCTGGTGGACCTGAAGACGAGAACCTCCGAAACTCTTGTTAGGGGTCCCAGATTGTCTGGCAGGGGCCACCAGGACCACAAGCGAACCCCTGGCCAAAGGAGATATTTATGGTTGATCACCTATATTATAAGAACGACAAGAAATTGTGCAGCAGGAGGCCAGGTTATCGACACAAAAGTGTAGTGCTATACAAGTAGATTTATTTAACATTTGCATGTACAGCAGAAAAGATGATCAGGCGAACAGGAGCATCATGAGGTAAATCACTGACAGCACACAGAGCACATGCAGAAGAAAAAAAAAGGGGGGGAGGGAAACTCCCCCTTTACACCCACAGCAACCAGTCATAGCACAGATTGCCTCATGCAGGAGCCGGCACTCTCCAGCCAATCAACTATGGCCGCCTGTTCCGGCCCATTGCACATTTCCCTGTTCCAGCTACTAAATTTAAGTATCCTAACAAAGAAGATTGCCAGACTGTGTGGGTTCCCTGGGGAGATGCCAGAAAGACCCAACAGAGGCTGGGCAGATGTTTCTTCCTCCAAACTGACCCTAAACTGCAAAGTCTCCTTCCTCTCCTTCGGTTGGACATTGCAACATGTGCAGATCTTCTCTGGGAAGAGACCCATGGCTGCGACAGTGCTTGGGAAGGTCATGAGACATCACGAAGAAAAGAGTCCCAGCACCTTGTCCCGGATCTTCTTGGTCCGTAGGCCGTAGATGATGGGGTTCAGCGCAGGTGGAACTACGAGGTAGACGTTGGCAATGAGGATGTGGGCAGAATGGGGGACGTTGTGGCCAAAGCGGAGGGTGAGGAAGGAGAAGAAGGCCGTAGTGTAGAAGATGAGTATGACACAGATGTGGGAGCTGCAGGTGCCCAGGGCCTTGAAACCAGCTTCTTTGGAGGGCAAGTGGCAGACTGTGTGCAGGATCAGGCCGTAGGAGAGGCTGATGAAGCAGACATCGAAGCCCCTGATCAGGAAAGCCAAGGTGAGGCTGTAGCCCCCACTGGCCGCTGTATCTGCACAAGTCAGCTTCAGCAGAGCCATGAACTCGCAGTAGCTGTGGACAATGACCCTGGACTTGCAGAAGGGCAGCCGCCCCACCAGGAACGGGTGTGGGAGAAACAGCACCAGCCCCCTAACCACCACGGCCAGCCCCACCTTGGCCAGGAGGGTGTTGGTGAGGACAGCCGTGTGGCGCAGGGGGTTACAAATGGCCATGTAGCGGTCGTAGGCCATGGCCAGGAAGAAGCCAGACTCCATGGCAGTGAAGGAGTGGATGAAGAACATCTGGGCCAGACAGGCGTGGAAGCTGATGTCCTTCTTGCCAAACCAGAGGATGGCGAGCAGCTTGGGCAGGGTGGAGGAGGAGAGCACCAGGTCTGTGAGGGAGAGCATGCCCAGGAAGAGGTACATGGGCTCGTGTAGGCTGGGCTCCATCTTGATCGCCAGCAGGAGGCCAACGTTGCCCAGCAGAGCCACCAGGTACATGGAACAGAAAGGGATGGAGAGCCAGCTGTGCAGGGACTCCAGCCCTGGGATGCCCAGGAGGGTGAAGGTATCATGGAGCATGGCCGTGGCATTCACGGGGGCACCAGAAATGATGTGCTGCATGGCGCACCTTCATCTGCAGAGCCTCGGCAGTCAAAGTGACCCTTGGGCAGAAGGAAAGGAGATTACATTGGGGGAGGGGAACACAGAGGATGGCCATGACTGTGGACATAGCAACCTCTCTGTGACATTGCAGAGATTGAAAGATAGATAATGATAGACATAGACATAGTTAGATGAATAGCTGATAGAGATAAAGATAAATATAGATAGATCAATAGATAGACATGATAGATATAAAAAAAGGAAGTAAGGAAGTAAGGAAAGAAAGAAAGAAAAAGAGAAAGAAAGAGAAAGAAAGAAAGAAAGAAAAAGAAAGAAAGAAAGGAAGGAAGGAAGGAAGAAAGAAAGAAAGAAATGGATAGAGAGAGAGAAACACAGAGATAATAGTGGAGTCAACCCATCTTATCTGGTGGGTTGGCTCTAATATCTGTTGGGTGAGAATTTCTGCACCTATAATGCTGCCTTGAGAATTATTTATCTACAAAACCCCAGAAGAAGGCAAACAATATCCATAATATTTTGCAAAAAACAGTACTTGGAAGTGCCCATCTAATCGCCAGGAACCAAAGACAATAGAGTTCGAGCTGCATTTGTCATTTTGATCCTGTGGGTGGTACGGAAAATGCCCACTCAAGTAAGGAACTCACAGTGATCTGGGCTCCTCACCAAAGGAACGCTGAAGAGCCCCAAACCCTACAAGGTTATGGGCTATAGATCCCCTGAAATCTATAACTTAAGCTTTTGAAAGGCAAACATAGCATGACCTTCACAACAGGAAGCCTAGCTCTCATAACAACATGGGTGACCTCACTGTGGACTGACCTGGTCCCTCTAAATTCTGTGTTTCTAAGGAGGGTCCCAGCTTGCAGACGGGCTGGGAAGGAGGGGGAAGCTCACATGAAATACTGGGGCCCAGTCGTGTGCCCAAGGATGTCCCTCCCTCACCCTGGTGGGTTTTGGAATTGCAGAAAAATGGTGATATTTGGGCAGAATAGCTTTTCCTTCCGCAGATATGAGGATCTGTCAAGGAGACGCTTCCTGAGCTCCACCTTACATGGAGCCATGTATGGCAGGGGACCTTCTGAGCAGCAGGTCCCTGGCATTAGGGAATAGCCCCAGACAGAGCCAGGCTTGTCCAACACTGCTTCGGACTCAGCTGACTGACTGACTTCTACTAGACCCTGCGAACGGTGGGGAGAGGTCTTCGTTTTGTTCTGTGGGTCTCTTTTTATTGTATTTACTTCCCCTTGTTGATTTTGAGTCTGTGGCCTGGAAAACTAGGGATAAATGGCCGGGAAATATTGACACTTTCAAACTACCACACCAAGAAACAATGGAGCCCTTTCATTGAAGAAGGACTTGTGTGTGAGGACCCCAGACCCTTGCCCCACTCATAGCCACTGCTGCTCCCCCCTTCTGTTTCTCTCCCACTTAGCAAGATCTGAGCCGTACTGCCAGGAGACTGACCTTGGGTGGGGAAATCAATCCCCCGTTCCCTTCAGACATGCTGCTGGCTGAAGCTTTTCCTGCAAAGAGGATCTGGGAGTCAACAGCCAGGCAATTTATGAGTGGTCCTTCCTCGTCACTTGGGTGGCCTTGGGGAGCTTCTGCCTCTCTTGTGGATCCCAACGTCCTTTGCACAAGCAGCCCTTCTCCCTTGCCTGAGGGATTTCCAGTCATGGAAACAGTCTTCACAAGTCTAACCAACAAATCCAGTGCTGTGGCTGCAGAGGTGGATTCCTGCTGACAAGAAGGACGCCAAGGAACCGGGAAGAGTGTCCAAGATGGTGGAGAACTTGGAAGCTCCACCCTATGAAGTGAGGGGATGGCAGAAGAGTGAGGGTTTGATCCATCTTCTCAAGCCAGGAGTCTAGAAATAGGACCAGGAGCAAAAAGATCCAAAAATCATACATGCCCATCATCAGAGAGTTGCTTCAATAGAAGGTCAAGGAGGTTGCTTTTTTATAGCCCCAGGGGTGGCATGGCTTCATTAAGGACATTGCTGCTCTCTCATTGACATTTCTCATGACATGGAGAGCAGGGGTGGGCTTCAAACATTTTAGCAAGGGGTTCTCTGCCCGGTTGCTGGGTGGATGCAGCCATGGTGGGCGTGGCTTAGTCGGCCTCCTGCACCATGGCGGGTGTGTGTGTGTGTGAAAACGGCCTCCCTAGGCTCTGGAGGCCCTCTGGAGGCCAGAAACAGGCCCATTTCCGGATTTACCAAACTTCCAGTAGGCCCGTTTTTTGCCCTCCCCGAGCCTCCGCATGTGCCCTGCACTTACCTGCATCCAAAACGGGCCTCATGGGGACTCCTGGGAGGGTTGGGGTGGGGTGAGCCAGGAGTGGGATTTGGGGGTTGTCCGAACTGCACAGAATCTTAGCTAGAGGTTCTCCTGAATCCCTGCAAACCTCCAGCAGCCCAACCCTGATTGAGGGGCTGCCCCAAAGAAGGGAGTCAAGCTATTCTCCAAAGCACCAGAAGATAGGACAAAAAACAATGGATGGAAACTAATCAAGGAGAGAAGCAACCTGGAATTAAGGAGAAAATTCCTGACAATTAGAACAAGGCTTGCCTTCAGAAGTTGTAGGTGCTTTATTACTGGAGGTTTTTAAGAAGAGATTGGACAGCCATTTGTCTGAAATTCTATAAGATCTCCTGCCAGAGAGTGCATGATTGCTTTCCCACTCACGCTAGTAATAGTATTACTAAATCTGCAGATGATACAACAGTGGTGGGACTGATCTCCGGGGTGGAAGAGTCTTCCTATCGAGATGAGGTGGACCAGTTGCTTTCGTGGTGTGGAAAGAATAACTTGGTCCTTAACACCAATAAGACCGAGGAGCTTATAGTGGACTATAGAAGGAACAGATTAGACATCCATCCCTTGCTTATCAATGGAGACCGAAGTGGCCACTTTTAAGTTTCTGGATGTTAGCATAAAAGAGGAGCTGCCCTGGAGCGCTCACATTGCAGCCCTAGTCAAAAGGGCCCAGCAGAGATTCTACGACCTGAGGCTTCTCAGGAAACAACAACTGAATGGAAAGCTGCTGGTGACTTTCTACCGCTGCACCATAGAGAGTATTTTAACTTCCTGCACCTGTGTATGGTTTGCCCATTGCGCAGGGGCAGATAGGACAGCGCTCCAGAGGGTCAACGTCATTGCCTAGAGGATCACTGGTTGCCCCCACCCCTCTTCGGCAAAGCTTTATAGCTCCCACTGCCTTAGAGATCCATCTCATCCTGGGCACCCTTTTTTTTGAACTATTATCACCTGGCAGACGGTACAGGATAATAAAAACAAGGACAAATAGGCTGAAAAACAGCTTCTATCCCAGGGCAGTAACTATGCTGAATTCTACTGTATAATGCAATATTAGTGCAATATCAGGTTTTCAGTTCAATTGTATGGAATGTGAAGGATGTGTGTTCATGTTTCATTTTTATAGTTATAATGTACACGGAAGATGCCATTTAATTTCGTTGTACGAGGTGCAATGACACTAAACTAAACTAAAACTAAAACTAAACTAAACTAAACTAAACTAAACTAAACTAAACTAAACTAA
>WNWU01012782.1:0-31277 GCA_012654045.1 Ptyas mucosa
ATCTGGCCAGGCCCACATCTGGTTATGATGCTCCAGAAGCTCCTCTGCGACCCCGGGGTTCCCAACCAGCTTCTTGTGGGCCTGACCCTGACCACAGACCCCCAGAAACCATCAAGAGAGCCAAGGAGACCCTATTTGCCTAGGGGTTAACAAGCAAGTTGGAGACCTCCTGTCCTGGCCACTTGTTGGAGCATTCACAACCTCTGGAGGCAAGTCCTTCCACTGATTAATTGTCCTCACTCTCAAGCAATTTCTCTTTAGTTCTGGGGTGCTTCTCCCCTTGGTTAGTTTCCCCCCATTGCTTCTTGTCCTGCTTTATTTGGAGAATAGCTTGACTCCCTCTTCTTTGGGGCAACCCCTGAGATATCGGAACACTGCTGTCATGTCTCCCCTGTCCTTCTTTCCGTTAAACTAGACCTAGAAAAGGAAAACGTTTCCTTTGTATGAAAAGAAGTTTTGGCTGCTCCATCACTGGAGGCTTTTAAGAAGAGGCTGGACAGCCCCTTCTCTGGAACGGTGTAGGGTCTTCTGCTTGAGCAAGGAGTGAGACTAGAGGACCTCCAGGGTCCCTTCCAACTCTGTCATTCTGCGTTCCCGCACAAGGGGCGATCCGGTCGTTTGCATGCTGAACCTGGCTGGTGAGAACTTTAAGGGGGGGGGTGTCTCTGCGTGTTGAGGGCAAGGTCAGGCTCTCGGACCTTCCAGAGTGCCGGAGGATGTGCAGAGAGCAGCGCCGTTTCCTTTCCTCGGTGGCGGATCCGCAGACTTAGTATGGGTGGAAACTTCAGGGGAAATGGGGCGGGTGGGGGGAGCGGGGGAGCGGCGCTGTTATCGGCGGACCTCGGAGGCGGGTGCAAAGGATCCCTCGCCTCCTCCCTGAAGGGCCAAGGGAGCAGCAGCTCTTCGTCCCGGGCGGGCGAGGCGGAGAACTTGAGCGGATTTTGAGAGGGGGAGGAAGCCACCGGTCGCTGTCCCTGTCGGGGATGCTGGTGTCTTCGGTCGTAGGGGTGAAGGGGCGCCTGGCCAGGGGGCGATGCTGTGGCGACGGCCGCCGGCTCTCTTGCTCTTCTGGGGAATACTGGGGTCCTTGGTGCCGGTGGGCCACTACGGTGAGTTTTTGGAAGGACTGGCGACGGGGCTGAAAGCCAGGTTTGGGGGGGGGGGAGGACGCGTGTCCTGCCTGGGTCCCCTTCACTTTCCCTTTCCCTTTCCCTTCCCCTCCGCATTGGAAAGCCACGGCCGGCGGCAGCGCTACCAGTCTCCGCTTCGCCCCCTCCTGCCTTCCTGAGCGCGGAGGAAGGAAGTGGAGGCTGGGCAGCAGCGAGGCAGGCTCGGCACGTCGCTCTGCTGGCCCTCATCTTCCAAGCCTGACCCAGCTGGAGAGGCGGCCGCGGGGATGGGTCCCCCCCTCCTCCTCTGGAGTCGCTGGGGCGGCACGCTGTGGGGAAGGACTCCAAATCCCAACATCCCCAGCCTTGAGACTAGCCAACCCGTACAGCCCGAACCCCGAGGCTTCTACCGAGATGGGGAACATGTGGACGCCGCCTTGAAGGGCTGAGGAGGTCCCACTTGGCCACAGCCTCAGGTCGCGTTCACACGACGCGTGAAACCCCGGGCGTGATGGAGTCTCCTCCCCTCCCCATTTCCGTGTGAAATAACTCACCGAGCAGATTCCACTTTGGATGCGGCTTGTCTAGTGGGAATACCTGGTTTGGGTCTGGCGGTGGGTCGGGTGGGGGGTGGGGTTGGGGGGTCGCGAGGAGACGCCGCCCCTTTGTTTGTTTTTTCTAAAATAGTTTTTATTGAATATTTTACATTTTTAAAACCAAAAACATAATAGAAAAAGACAAGAAAACGAAAAAAGAGAGAGAAAAAATGAAAAAATGAAAAAAGAACGCACACCTACACCAAACTGTAAAATACAAAACATAAATAATAACATTATATATACTATTTTACAACTTTCTGCATCAACAGTTATCTTTACTTTTAAATTCAATCTTCATAATCATTCACTTATTCTTATATAACCATATTGAGCATTCTTTTAAACTAAATTGTTATATATCCTTGATTCAATATTCTTAGGTTCCAATTAATCAAATTTCAAATTACATTCTTATTTCTTGTTTTGATTTCCATTTTCATCTGTTTCCTTCATCTCCATTGTCATTGTATCCATTTCAGCACATTTGAGGATTTTTTTTGAATTTTTTTTATTTTTAAACAAAAAAAAATTCATCATTCATTACAATTGCAAACCATGTGTTGGTTGGTTACAAGTCTTTTGTGCTTCATCCCCATATTCATAATTGACTAATTATCTAATTTCTAATATCAAACAGATAAGTATCCTCATTTATCATTTTTTTAACTACGGCTTTATCATTTCATAAAAATTATTTTCAAATATTATAACATTCATTTCATATTTCATTTCCATGTTTTATTATCTAGCCATTGATAAAATAAATCCCGTATCTTATAATATTGTTTATCTTCTTGTTCTCTAATTTCAAATGTCAATTTACTCATTTCAGCACATTCCAAGATTTTCTTAATAACTTCCTCTTTGCGTTGGTATTTTCTCATTTTTCCAATTTTTAGCAAACACAATTTTAGCCGCTATTAATACATTCACAATCAAATATCTCAGTTCTCTATTACATATTTCTGGCACAATCCCTAATAAAAAAATCTCTGTGTTTAAAGTCTATGTGCTTTCTTGTCATTTTTTCCAACTACCGTATATACTCGAATATAAGCCGAGTTTTTCAGCACGTTTTTCAGGCTGAAAAAAGCCCCCTCGGCTTATATTCGAGTCACGGAAAAAAATGCCTTTTTCCCTGCAACTGTTTTGGCTCCCGGGGTTGCAGAGAGGCTTGCTAAAGCCAAAATGGGGTGTGTGGGGGGATGGGGCGCCCTTCCCCCGCGCCCCTTTTTGGCTTTAGGGGTTGCAGGGAGGCAGAGGTGAAATGTTCCCGCTTTGGACTGGCTCGGGCGAGTAGGTAGCGGAGATTGAGGCGAGTTCACCATACTGGTAGCAATTGGTGGCTGGCCATGCCCCCGAACCGGGCCACGTGGAAGGCAGGCAAGCTTCGCAGGGCTGCGGGGAAGGGAGCTTCTTGCGGAGGGAGGAACATACATAAACACACATGCCCCTGTTGCCCCCCTCACTACTTTTGCTGTCAGCTTAAAGTCAATCTTGAAGAGCTGGAAGACATTTCCTTACATCTCCACCAAACTCATTATTGGGAACGTCAGTGATCTAAGGAAACGTCTTCTTACACCTTCTCCTCTCCATTCCCATTCCCCCACCCCGTTTTTCCATTTCTGTGCCTGGATTCTGCTAATTACACCCTCTCCTCCCCATTCCCATCCCCCCCCCGTTTTTCCATTTCTGTGCCTGGATTCTGCTAATTACCCCTTCTCCTTCCCATTCCCCCCCCCGGTAATTCCATTTCTCTGCTGGATTCTGCTTCTGCAAGAGAAGGCTCTGATGTTTGCTTGGGTGGTGGAGGGAAACTCAAAGCATTGGGGTCTTCAGAAGGGCAGAATGAGCTTCAAAATGTGCAGCTCCTGGCTCTAACAGTGAGTGACGTCAAGTTGGTTGGGGAATAGGGGCACTGGAGTTGGGCAGGTGAATCTACAGAGGGCGTCATTCTTTAGGCAGGCTGAGCATTATGGGGCTTGAAATCGGGTGGCGAGGGCTGAGACACAGAAAGAGACAAAGAATGAAAGCGAGAATGAGAGAGAGAGAGAGTGTGAGAGAGACAGAAAGAGGGGAGAGAGAATGAGAGAGAGTGGGTGAGAGAGAGAGAAAGGGGGAGAAAGAGAATGAGAGAGAGAGTGGGGGGGAGAGAGAGAAAGAGGGGGAGAGAGAAAGAATGAGAAAGAGAGGGGGAGAGAGCAATGGTGACAAGATAGGGCAAAAACGTAAAATGTGAGGACAGTTGTAAGTTCGAGGACTGGTCACAAGTGCGAGGATCAGTCAAAAATTAATTTTCCAGCCCTCTGAGTAGTCAATATGCACAAAAGGACTACCCAGAGGGCTGAAAAAAGTGATTTCTGACAGGTCCTCGCACTTTTGACCTGTCTTCGCACTTATGACTGGTCATCATTTATGCCCATTGTAGCATTCTTAACAACCGTGTCACTCATTTCACAACTGCTTCTCTTCACCATGGTGACAAGATAGGGCAAAAACGTAAAATGTGAGGACAGTCGTAAGTTCGAAGATTGGTCACAAGTGCGAGGTCCAGTCAAAAATTACTTTTTCAGCCCTCTGAGTAGTCCATATGCACAAAAGGACTACCCAGAGGGCTGAAAAAAGTGATTTCTGACAGGTCCTCGCACTTTTGACCAGTCTTTTTTTATTTTGAAATTTACCAGTAGCCGCTGCATTTCCCACCCCCGGCTTATTCTCAAGTCAATGAGTTTTCCCAGTTTTTGTGGTAAAATTGGGGGCCTCGGCTTATATTCGGGTCGGCTTATACTCGAGTATATAGGGTACTTGCTTGCTACGGCTGCCATTGAAATGGGGGGAGGGGGGAGCTGTCTGGATAGTTGGGAAGGGGGGAAGTGGAGTAAATTGGAGAAAGTTTTCCTCAGCGTTTCTCTGCAGCTGGGAGGCGCGCTGATAACCAGTCAAGGTCAACTGTCCTGGCATACCAGAAGGATGGAGCCATCGGAAGCTGCACCCCACAAGATCCCTTGGTGGGATGTGGATTGGATAATCCTGACTGGACCATTGGGGGGAGGGTTTTAAGGATGCTTTCTATAGGTGATTTTCGCGCCTGTTGCCTCAGACCTTGCTTTTCTTTGGTTGCATTCAGTTCATACTCAGTAAAAGTACCTCTCTCTATGAAAATGGAGTGGGGGGTTTTGAGTACTGAAAGGAGGCATACCTGACAGATTTTCTGACTCAGTTGCTTATTGGGAAGGTAAACTGAGGCAGAACCTAGAGCCAGATTTGGCTTTCAGGATGTAGGGTCAGATGGGGGTCAGCTCCACAAGCAGCTGTGTGAACCCAGAGGTCCCCCTCACCAGGAAGGAGCTGGAGCTGCAAACCCCCCACCCTCAATTCTACCCTTCACCCTTTTCTCTTGCCAGGCTCCCCCAGGCACTCCCTGCACTATTCCTATCTGAGGGAGTCAGAATCCAGCTGGGAGCTGCCCCAGTCCATGATCCTCCTGGATGATCAGCCCATCGCTCGATATGACAACCATACCAACCGGATGGAACCTCTGGTGCCCTGGATGGAAGCAGAGGAGAAAAGTCTCCTGGTGTCCTTTGAAGGGGTGTTCAAGGATGACCTGGAACAGTTATCAAAACTCAGCAACCAGACTGCAGGTAAGCAGAGGCAGATTTGCCTTCAAGCCCCAAATTCTCCCTCTAATCTCCCTTTGTGCCTCTTATCACCGTAATTATCAGAAGAGGGAAGCAGGCAAAATCCCAAAGGTGCTTTTTCCAAAGGTCCCAAAGTTTCAGAAAAAGCAGCTTTGGGGCAACCCTGACCTGGATGACTCAGAACTTTCAAAGCAGGCAAAGAATAGAAAGTGGGCGCCTGGAGGCTTGGGTGGGTGACATGATTTGGAAAGGAAAATATCGTTTGATCAGCAATGCCTGCAAAGGGCGTAACGGTGAGAGATCCTTTCCTGTAAAGTAAAGAAAGCACCTTTCCCTCCTCCAAGATCTCTCTCATGGTCTTCATGATCTGGCCCCATCCCAAAAGATTAAGTGCAGTCCCTGATCACGAAAGAGATTTCCCCCTCCGCCCCCGTAAGAAAGAGGGGACAATGAACCATAGAGGTCCAAACAGAATAAGGTCTACATTGAGATGTGCATTGAGAGGATGCAGAAATACCTGCCCAACTAGAAGGAGTCTCTGAACAAGACCTGGGGGCTGTTGACTCTCCATCTGAGGGCTGATGGATGACACAGGCTCCGCCCCCACCCCCTCTCTCTGACAGCTCTATTCCCCCTTCTCCCTCGGAACCCTCAGGTTGCCTTGGTGCTGGCCCTGACGCCCACGCCTCCTCCTCATCTGATTCGATTGCTGGAGGGGCTGGCGGCTGATGGGCCACAACAGTTTGACTTACAACAGGTTGTTTTCTGACCATTGTTAAGATATTTAAAATTTAATCACTGGAGCAGGGAAGGGTTGGACAATGAGTAAGAACCCACCGTTATAGCTAATTGGTTAAAGAGAGCTGGCCACTGCATGAGGCAATCTGAGCTGTGATTGGTTGCCGTGGAAGTAAAGGGGGAGTTTCCTGGTTTCCCATATTTTTGTTCTGTGTGTCCTGTATGAACTCTGTGATTTATCTGGCAATCTTTCCACTGTACAGGTAATTCCTCAACTTATGACCACAACTGGGCTTCAAATTGATGTTGCTAAGTGAGATGTATTAAGTGTGTTTTGCCCCATTTTACGACTTTTCTGGCCACATCCATTAAGTAAATCATTGCCATTCTTAAATGAGTAACCAGGCTGTTAAGTGAATCCGGCCTCCCCATGGACGTTGCTTGTCAGAAGGTCACACAAGGGGATCACGTGACCCTGGGACACTGCAATCGTCATAAATGGGAGTCAGTTGTCAAGCATCCAAATGTAAATCACGTGACCGGGGGATGCGGCAACGGTCGTTAAGTGTGAAAAATGGTCCTAGGTCACTTTTTTTCAGTGTCGTTTGTAATTTTGAATGGTCGCTAAGCGAATTGTTGTAAGTTGGGAACTATTTGTGCCATCTCACCCACCCCTCTTTGGATCTCCTTCAGGGCTTCATACCTGGCAGGTGATTCTGGGCTGTGAGGTCAAGGAAGACGGGAGCAAAGGAGGGTTTTTGCGTTATGGCTACAATGGGATGGACTTCATCAGCTTCGACAAGGAGACCCTCAGTTGGGTGGCAGCTCAGCCCCAGGCATAGAAGGTCAAGGAGACGTGGGACAAGGACCAACGGAAGTCCAAGGGGAATAAGGGCTACATTGAGATGTGCATTGAGAGGATACAGAAATACAACCAGAAGGAGTCTCTGAAGAAGACAGGTGAGTGACCAAATGGGCCCTGGTTGTACAATTTTTTGGGGGGGGGGGGTTCCCTCCTGGGCTGAGCGATATGCGATTGTTGGAACTTTTTTCTTTTTTTACTTTTAAAGCATTTTTTTACTCCTGGTTCTGGAGGAAAAACACACTCAGCTGCTCCCCTTTTTCACTCTCCCTGAGCTTCCTGCTGCAGATTTTCACACCTTGCTTCACGCACTTGGGATCATCGCCCTCATCTTCTTCCTCCTCCTCCTCTCCGTCTTCCAAGTGGAAAAATGCCAGGAGCAAGTGCAAAAAGAAACGCTTGCTCCATTTGTAATGTTCTGTCCCCCTTCCCCACACAGGCAAACACACTACCAGGCACGCCTGCCAAGATTTTATTAAGCAATCAGACTAGAAACCCTTGTAGATAAGAGTTTTGGCAGTAAACTGCGAAATGCCTGCCAAGTCAGTT
This sequence comes from Ptyas mucosa, assembly GCA_012654045.1. Lineage (NCBI taxonomy): Eukaryota > Metazoa > Chordata > Lepidosauria > Squamata > Colubridae > Ptyas > Ptyas mucosa. The sequence goes on from WNWU01012782.1 coordinate 7,499, forward strand.
TTCACTCATAGTGAGCAAGAGAGAGTCTATCCTCAGTCCGGTTCAATAGCAAAAAGTAATCCACGAAGCAAGAGTTAGCCAAGGTCCAATCCAAATATGCACAAGCCAGATTTCAGGTAATGCGATGTGACTCTCAGGTTTTTAACTTTGACCGTCACAAAGCCTGAAGAGCACTCCCACCCACTTTTATTCCTGGTGGGGCGTGGCGCTGTGACTCAGCTCAATCTCTGGCCCTCCCACGCCTCTTTCGTTGCTACGCACGCTTCTCCCTCCGTCGCTGCCTGGGATCAAGCCAGGATTCATCATCCTCGCTCCCTATCTGTTGTTGTTGTTCCGATATGCTTTCCTCCTGGCATATCCCAGGCTGTTCCTCTTGGCCTTCAGAAGGAACCTGAGGCATTGCCAGAGAGGAGGGTCCTGGAGAGGGAGGCTTATCAGATCCTCCCCATCACCTTCTGAGTCCTCTTCCTCTGTTAGGACAGGCTCAGGAGTCGGGATCACAACATGTAAGGAAGCTTTCATACCTGTGAAGGCAAGTCTGATTTCTTGCGCTGCTCGCTAAAAACCTCACCTGGACCGCTGTCCGTGTGGGTTGCGTGTGTGTGTCTTTGCTCCTGGTCTTTTGCAGCAGCCCGTGCCCAACGTCCTCCCCCTGGCCGGCTGAACTGGAGTTGGGGAATTCAACCCTTCTGGCCTTCCCTGGGGTGGGCTGGCCAAAGCCACCCCCAGATCACACTCCCTGGGCAGTGGGTCTGCTTGGGAGAGCCACCTTGGGGGTCGTGCGGTGTGATGGCTGATTTCCGCTGCTCTTAAAGGCCCCTAAATTTAAATTTAGATTTCACCACTGCTTCCCTCCCTCCGTCCTGCAATGTTTCTTTTGGTTCCCTCATCTCCCACTCCTTATACAGGCAATCCTCAACCTATGACCACAATAGAATCCAAAAGGCAGTTGTCGATGGATGAGCTTTGCTCCATTTTATGATCTTTCGGCCACAATCGTGAAGTGAATCCCTGCTGTCGTTAAGTGGAACATGCCATCATTAAGCAAATCTGGCTTCCCCCATTGACTTTGCTTGTCGGAAGCCGGCTGGGAAAGCGTTCACGTGACCCCACCCCCCCAGGACAGTGCAACTGTCATAAATGCAGGTAGTCCTCAACTTATGACTACAATTGAGCCCAACGTTTCTGCTGCTAAGGGAGACATTTGTTCAGTGAATTTTGCCCCATCTTATGACCTTTCTTGTAACCATGGTTAAGTGAATCGCTGCCATTGTTAAGTTAGTCACATGGTTGTTAAGTGAATCTGGCCTCCCCACGGACTTTGCTTGTCAGAAGGTCACAAAAGGGGATCACATGAGTCCGGGGACACTGCAAACGTCATAAGTAGGAGTCACTTGCCAAGCGTCTGAATTTTGATCACGTGACCATGGGGATGCCCCCAATGGTTGTAACTGTGAAAAATGGTTGTAAGTCACTTTTTTGAGTGCCATTGTAACTTTGAATGGTTGCTTAAATGAACTTGTAAGTGAAGGACAGCTTTATATGGAGCCTGGTTTAGCTCAGCAGACTAAAAGCATAGTGATTAACACCAGCTGTCTGCAATTACTGTAAGTTTGAATCTCACCAGGCTCAAGGTTGACTCAGCCTTCTATCCTTTCTAAGGTAGGTAAATTGAGGACCCAGTTTGTGGGGGCAATAAGCTGCAATGAGCTCTCCATGGTGAGTTGGCCATGGTGAGTAGGCTGCAGCGAGTTGTCCTGCAGCAAATTGTCCATGGTGAGTTGTCCCCAGCGAGTTGCCCATGGTGAGTTGGCTGCAACGAGCTGTCCATGGTGAGTTGGCTGTAACAAGCTCTCCATGGTGAGTTATCCTGCAGCGAGTTGTCCATGGTGAGTTGGCTGCAACAAGCTGGCCATGGTGAGTTGTCCTGCAGCGAGTTGTCCATGGTGAGTTGTCCATGGTGAGTTGGCTGCAATGAGCTGGCCATGGTGAGTTGTCTCACAGCGAGTTGGCCATGGTGAATTGGCCATGGTAAGTTGGCTACGGCGAGTTGTCCCACAGCAAGTTGTCCATGGTGAGTTGTCCCCAGTGAGTTGTCCATGGTGAGTTGGCTGCAACGAGTTGTCCATGGTGAGTTGTCCCATGGTGAGTTGGCCATGATGAACTGTTGTGCAGCGAGTTGGCCATGGTGAGTTGTCCCACAGCGAGTTGTCCATGGTGAGTTGGCCATGGTGAGTTGGTTGCAACCAAGTTCGTTGGACCGAGATGTCCTACGCACAGTTACTCATGTGCTAGTCACCTCCCGTATTGACTACTGCAATGTTCTCTACATGGGGCTGCCCTTGAAGACAACTCGGAGGCTTCAGCTGGTACAGAATGCAGCCGCGTGGGTTGTGATGGGAGAATCCCGATACTCCCATGTAACACCTCTCCTGCGCGACTTGCATTAGTTGCCGGTTGCCCTCCGGGTGAGATTCAAGGTGCTGGTAATGACCTATAAAGCTCTACATGGCTTAGGCCCAGGATACTTGGCGGACCATCTGCAACCAGCAACAGCTTCCCATCGCCTGGTGCGTTCCCACAGGGAGGGCCTGCTCCAGGTACTGTCAGCTAGACAGTGTCAGCTGGCGGCCCCCAGGGCCCCCAGGGGTACAGCTTTCTCTGTGGGCGTGCCCACCCTTTGGAATCAACTCCCCCTGGGGCTCCGGCTGGCTCCTGACCTCCGCACCTTCCGCCGCAAATTAAAAACATGGCTGTTCGCGGCACCTAGCCTGGACTGAGGGTTTTTTTGATTATTTTAACGGGTTTTAATATTTGTTTATGTATGTATTTTGTTTTTATTGGTTTGTTTTAATTGTTGTGAGCAGCCCTGAGTCCTATAGAGATAGGGCGGCATATAAGTTATATTAAATAAATAAATAAATAAATAAACGAGCTGGCCATGGTGAGTTGTCCTGCAGCGAGTTGGCCATGGTGAGTTGTCCCATGGTTAGTTGTCCATGGTCAGTTGCTGCGGTAAAATCCACTTACCTTCACTACCAGTTTGGGAACGGGAGCACGGAGGAGTGCGTGGGTGCTATGCGCACGCATGTCTCTTCTGCGCATGTGGAGAACCTGCGTATGCAGATATGGTAAAAAACGGGACATAATGACATCCCAGCAGATGGGCGGAGCCTCCTGCTGCCAGTGCTACCAGTTTGGTGAGCCGGATAAAACCAGGGGGATTTCACCGCTGGTCAGTTGGCTGTGGCAAGTTGTCCCATTCCTGAGCCAAAAGAGGAGGCTGTTCCTGAATAACTTGAACACATTCAGTTTGTAATGTCAAAACTGACTCAAACCCCAAGCATTACAATTATTTGGGTTGGCCTGAGAGCTTTACCCAAAGTTCTGTGTATCCCTTTCAAAAATAAATGTAAAGAGCTTTGATGCCCCATCTCTGAAGGTCCCACAGGCTCAGGAGAAGAGAAGGAGCAGTGGGAGAGGATCAGATAACGTCTTCAGTGTTATTAAATTACCTGACCAGAAAATCTCGGGAACTCTGGTGTTGTTGTTTTTTGCAGAACCCCCAGTGGGGAAGGTGACTCGTCTAGTTAATGACAGCCTGGAAGTCCTCATCTGCCAGGCCTATGGCTTCTACCCCAAGGAGATCCAGGTCAACTGGACGAGGGACGGAGAGATCTGCCTGTACGGGATCCTCCATAGGAACATGACCCCCAACTCAGTTGGGACCTATCACTACTGGCTCAGCATCCGGATCGATCCCAAAGAGAGGGACCGCTATCGGTGCCATGTGGAGCACGAGGGCTTGCAAGAGCCTCTGGACCTGGCCCTGAAGGGTGAGAGGCTGCAGGGAGGGACCGGCTGGGTTCTTGGCAGGCTGGAGGGTTGTGGGAGAGAAATATGACTCTAGATGTGACCACATGTGAGCATACCTGACCTTTAAGCCATTGGTTTTTCCAGTGTTTGAGGTTGGTGAAGCTGCAGGGACCAGACCATAGAACTAACTTCAGGTGATGGAAACTACAGAATCCCATCACAATACTTGGCCGATCCTGATGAAATGCTCTTAGGCCTTCCCTGTTTCTTGCTGCCAGCAGAAAAGCAACAGTTCCTCTGAGCACCAGAAAGAGATTTGCTTTTGTTTATAATTCCTAAAGTACAAGAATCAAGAGGAGTCTAGTAGCCCCTTTTCTGAAGGCAAATTTTGACTAAAATTGATGAACTGCAGCTGCCTCCAGGAAATGCAGAGAGTGGCTGGACTGATGCCTCAGGAGTCAGAAAAGAGGCTCCCAAATCTGAGTTTTTTCCCCATCAGAGACTAACAGGCTTTCCTGCTTTAAAGATCAAAGGTCACTGTGTGTTGCTGCTCTAAGAAAGAACTATTCATTATTTTATTGATTTATTTATTGAATTTATATTGCCGCCTATTCGCCCATGGCGACTCAAGGCGGCTTACAGAATATAAAACCACATTTAAAACACAAAAAAAACCCCTAACAAAAATAATCAAATAAATTAATAAAGTACAATATAACAAAATTACCCCTCAACTCCCACCCCCCGCCTTGACGACAGCAGATCACACGAGCCATTTAATGGGCTCCATCCCGCTCTGGGTTCCCCAGGCCTGCTGACAGAATCAGGTCTTCAGCGCCTTCCAGAAGAGTGTTAGAGTGGGGGCCATTTTAATCTCTGGAGGAATGATGTTCCAGAGAGAGGGAGCCATCACGGAGAAGGCCCTTCTTCTGGATTCCACCAGGTGTATCTCTCTAGGTGGATGGGACTCGCAGCATTCCCTGCCTCCCCGCTCTGATGGGTTGGGTAGATGTGACCGGGAAGAGACGGTCCCTCAGATAACCTGATCCAAGCCATGAAGGGCTTTAAAGGTGACAACCAGCACCTTGAATTGCACCTGGAAGCAAATCGGCAACCCATCGTATTATGACATGATATGTGAATTCCTGAGGCTCAGCATAAAAACCAAGGAAAAAATCCCTCTCTCAAAGAGTTCTGTATATGCTCATAAGTGTCCTTAATGGTTTTTATACTGGACTTCCAAGGTTGTAAATTCAAATTTTTTATTGATGATTGTCACCACGATACAAAAAAGATTCAAATGTAATTGTTATGCTGATATCCCAGGCAAAATAAAATATTCCTTTTATTTTTGTTCTTGTTTATAGCAAGCATCAGTTCACAAGTGGCATGGTTGTTATTCAATGGGAATCCTGAATTTTGTGCAAGAGAAATTTAAATTTAAAGTTTCCTCCTCAAACCTCCCTTCCCCAAGCAATATCACTTTATAATGTCTTGGTAAGACCACACTTGGAATTCCTCATCCAGTTTTGGTTGCCATGATATAGAAAAGATGTGGAGACTCTGGAAAGAGTGCAGAGAAGAGCAACAAAGAAGATTAGAGGACTGGAGGCTAAAATATATGAAGAACGGTTGCAGGAATTGGGCATTTCTAGTTTAATCAAAAGGAAAACTAGGGTGACATGATACATTCCAATGTCTCAGGGGCTGCCACAAAGAAGAGGGAGTCAAGCTATTCTCCAAAGCCCCTGAGGGCAGGACAAGAAGCACTGGATGAAAACTAAACAAGGAGAGAAGCAACCTAGAACTGAGGAGAAATTTCCTGACAGGGAGGACAATTAATCAGTGGAATGGCTTTCCTTCAGAAGTTGTGGGTGCTCCATCACTGGAAGCATTTAAGAAGAGACTAGATAGCCACTTGTCTGGAAGGGTATAGGACAGTGATGGCTAACCTTTTTGCCATCGCATGCCAAAAACGGGAGGAGCATGGTGGGGTCACACGCACGTGTGCCCACATCCATAATTCTATGAGCCCTGCCCCCCCCCCCGTGCTCCCCCCGCTTTTGGCACGTGATGGCATGGTGGGCCCGGTAGGCCCATTTTTTGCTCTCCCCAGGCTCCAGAGCCTTTCTAGGAGCCTGGGGAGGGCAAAAACGGCCTTCCCCACCCCCTCCAGAGGCCGGAAACAGTGTGTTTCCTGACTTCTGGTGGGCCCAGAAGGCCCAAAAATCAGCTGGCTGGCACATGCATGCATGCTGGAGCTGAGCTCGCGTGCCCACCGATATGGCTCCACGTGCCACCTGTGGCACCCGTGCCATAGGTTCGCCATCACGGGTATAGGACCTCTGGAATGAGCAGGGGGTTGGACTGGAAGACCTCCAAGGTCCCTTCCAACTCTGTTATTCCGTTACTCTATTTCTGCCATTTATGGGACCATCCAGAAGCTGCTTATCACCAAATTCCATTTTTCATGCTAAAGTTCTAGAAGTAAAAAATACAATTTTATGCTATTTCTGGACTGGCCAAAGAAATGAAAGTGTGTACTTTAAAAAAAAAAAAAGATCAGTGATATGAACTATTTTACTTTAAATAATAAAATTTTATTAAACTTTATTTTATTTTAAAATATTTATTTTAAAATAAAATAAAACACTCAAACTGAAGAAAAAAGCATACAGATCTGCCCAATTCCACTCAGAGTTGTGACTTATTGGGGCAGCCTATAAAAAGAACAAAAAAAAAATGGTTTAACAAATTTTGTTTACATTATTGTGTCGGTGAAGTTTTTGTTTTGAAAGCTGCTATGAGTCACAAGGTGGCAAACGGCTGTTTTTGAGTCAAAATATGAATTCAGTTGCCTTCATGCTGGGCTGGTGTGAGAAGGAGGCAGCGTCATGAGGACACGTCCTCTAACAATGGTTAGCAAGGCGCCTTCATGTTACCTTGAGAAGGACACAAAATGAGCCCATGGAGTTTTTAATTTTGGGTATTTCCAGCTTTCACTTCTTTAGGTCTCTTCCCTGATTGGGAGGATTGTTTGGGATTCTCTGTCAATGATCTGCTCTTTCTTCCCATTCAGAACCAACCAATTCAATATCCAACCTGGGGCTCATCATCGGCTGCATTGTGGCCACTCTTGTCCTGGTGTGTGTGATTGCTGGGATCCTGGTATTCCTCAGTAAGTATCTTTTTTTGAGGGGGTGATGGAAGGAAGATGGGGAGATTCCCCCCAAATCCCTCCCTTTGGGGAGCTGCTTCTGGGCTTCCTTCTGTTTTCCCAGCCCTCTTGGGGAGCATCTGAGATCTCAGCCTCTTCCTGGGACTGCACTCTCGATTCAGCTGAGTTTGAGGTTGGGTCAATCATGTCTTCTTCTGAGTTGGGAAGAGGCATCCCAGTTCTCTCCCTTTCAAAGGCTCTGATCAAAGAGCGGCAGAGAAGGATTTCCATGAAAATCCCCCCCCCAGCTGCTTCTGCTGCTTCCCCCAATTCCCCACCACCCATCTCAGAGGCAGGAGGTCTCTCTTGGGGCAAATCAGAAGATAGATTTGTATTTTGAAGATCTTTCTGTCTTTGTTCATGGGACAAAGTGACTGTGAAGTATCTCCTGGAGTTCTTTCCCCTACAGAGGGAGAGTTTGGATGATCTCTAGTAAACTCTTTTGAGCTTTCACTGATTTTTATCCTTGCAGAGAGACGTCAAGGCAACAGCAAAGCAGCAGCAAGTGAGTGCTTTGTCCTCCTTACATGTAATCTCCAACCTAGAGCAGGGACCACAGAGGCACTATTAGTTGAGAGGGGTGTGTGTATGTATGTATGTTTGTGTGTGCTATCTTCCTCTTTATCCTAAAAACCAGGCTGGGGAAGATGGGCCCCCTTTTCATTACAGCCAGGCTGTTCTTGGAAGCGGAGTCCTCAAGGAGAAACATCTGGGAGAAGGAACCTTCCAGAAGATGAGAAGGTCCCTCTGAGTGAAAAAAAATGCTCTGTTCTCCATGTAGGCAGAAAGGAAAAGCTTGAGAGTCAAATGGAGTCAGAAGCTCCATAAAATCAGGGATCCAAAGGGGACATTTTGAGGGAAAAGGAGCTTTAGGGGATGCCAGCTGGATCTCCTCTTGGTCTCCCCTCACAAGGCTCTCTAAGTACAAACTAGTTACGAAAATAAACTTTGGATCCATCTGTATCTTTTTAGATCAGCTCTGCCTTCTGGTTTTGTGTGAATTCTTTCTGATGCCTTTTAGTCAGAGCAGTTTGATCCAAACTCTCTCCATGTATTTGTGGGTCTATGATTGTGTATGAGAGAGAGAAAGGGAAGGAGAGAGCTGGAGTCAGAAAGAGCTGAGCTTCTCCACCTATAAGCCAAGAGAGAGACCTCCTCACCCTCTTTTTTTGTTTGTTTGTTTGTTTCTTTTCTAGCAAATAAGAGAGGATCCAGAAATTCAGACCAGGGTAAGTCGGAGGGAGCTGCTTCTGCTGCATGAGCCATTCGGTCCCTTTGCAAGGCTTTGGGTGGATCAGGGGATGAAAAGAGGAGAGGCCCCCACTTTTTAAAATATTCAGAGTCTTCTTTTTATTTTATCCCAGTATTTTTTTGCTTTGGGACATGTCCACCACATATGATAATATGAACCTGGTATTTGGTTACATTTCCAACATTTAACAGATTTATCTTTGTACGTATTCGCTATTCTTGCAAGTGAAAAGTGCCATTTTATAGAGATGTTTTTTATACGCTGTTGACATGGTATGTTTGTGGTTTCTATCCCATAATTTCTGCCATTTGTCTAATTCTATTGTACAGCCAAAATTCTTAGCCCAAGGTATCATAGTTTCTTTTACTTGTTACTCTGCCTTCCTATCTTTTTCATATCTGGATTGTATCTGTAATTGTGGCCACCATGATAGGTCAATCCCTAATCTGTTTAGTTCTTGTTTAGTTTTTAGTTCTCCCCTTTCATTGAGTATGTCCTTGTATCTTATAATTTTTTCATAACTTTATAATGTTACTCATAACATTTGGATGTATCAACGCCTCCATTGTAGATAACCAAACTGGTATTTTCAAATAATGTTGCTCTTTAACTTTGGTCCATACTAACTGTAATGCATTCCTAATGTCCTGCCTCTGGAAATATCTACGTATCTCACCCTTCTCGTACCATAAAAAGGCATGCCATCCCCATTGCAGATCCTGACCCTCCAGTGTTAGTAATCTTGTATTCCTCAAACTAATCCACTCTTTCAGCCATGTAAGTGCCGATGCTTGGTAGTATAGCTCCCAAAATGGAAGACCAAAACCTCCTCTACTTTTAACATCTCTTAGCGTTTTTAATTTTATTCTCGCTTTTTTACCTTGTCATACAAATTTTAATATAATCTTATTTAATTCTTCAAAATATTTTTCCCCAGCTTTATGTCTAGCAAGGGACACAGAATCCAACATTTCAGATGAAGGTAAGTTGGAGGGAGCTACTTCTGCTGTTGCAAGAGCCATTCTGTCCCCTTGTGAGACTTTGGGTGAATCAGGGGATGAAAAGAGGGAAAAGCCCCCACTTTTAAAGCCCCCCCACCCAATTCATCCTCCCTGGGTTCCCACTGAGTCTGGTTCTGGTGGATTAATTAGAATAATTGGAGCCACTTTGGCTTAGTGGTGAGGGCACCAGGCAAGACCACGAGTTCTAGTCCTGCCATAGGCATAAAAGCCAGCTGGGTGTCACAAAATTTGTTTTCCTTGCACCGGTTCATTCTGCAGAGGAGAAGGAAAACTCTCCCTGTTGGATTCAGGCAGGGGAGGCAGCCCGGAGTCTGCATGGTGGAGCCTTGACCCCCATTGGAGGAAAGAGCCCTCAATTCTTTGAGGGGAAATGGGGAAACCACCATTGATCCCTAGTGGTTAGAGACTCTTCTGGTGGCATAAAAATAATATAATCTCCAACCTAGAGGGACCACAGAGGCACCATTAATTGAGAGGGGTGTGTGTATGTATGTGTTTGTGTGCTATCTTCCTCTTTATCCTAAGAACGAAGCTGGGGAAGATGGGCTCCCTTTTCATTACAGCCAGGCTGTTCTTGGAAGCGGAGTCCTCAAGGAGAAACATCTGGGAGAAGGACCTGAGTGACTGTGGAAGGGGAAGAGGTTCCCTCTCTCAGAGATATGCCCAGCTGGGTTTAGGGTTTGGCCCCAACCGAGAGCCCAGCCAGGATTGGTGGGTTTACAGTGGTCATCTGGGAATCTCTTCTGGCACTCTGGATGCTCCCACCTCACAATTCTGGTTGTGACTTCCTATTTCTGAAGCTGGGCTGACATGATCAGTTGGGTTTGTTGCTACAGTACCGGCCTCCCTGCTGCATGGCCATCACCCTGGCTGAGCTGCTGGGGGCCATCTCACGGTTGCCATGGAGTTGCCCAGGATTCTGGTCCTGGGAGACTTCAATCTGCCATCCCTGGGTTTGGCCTTGGAAGCAGCCCAGGGGTTCATGGCTACCATGGCATCAGTGGGTCTCTCTCAGATCGTCCTGGGGCCAACTCGAGACAGCAGTCACAGTGGACATGATCTTCTTGTCGGAGCAATGGCGACATGATCTGATGGGGGAATCTGCTTTTTATTTATTGTTTTAAATATTCTATATGGCAGCTTATTGAATTTTACTGTGAGCTGCCTAGAGTCACAATGAGATATTTGGGATGGAAGCTTAATTAATAAATTAATAAAAAGCTTTATGTCCTCTGAGAACTTTGTGAAGCTGAGGAGGTTTAATGGTGAAGAGGGAGATTTGTCCGCCTCACAGGACAAGGCATTGATTCCTTCTGTGTCCTTTTCTCCAATTCAGAGAGCATCCACACCTTTAGCATCCTCCTTGCAGGTGAATGGACTGGGTGGGGGGCGGGCATATGGGGGGAGACGGAAGGAAGGAGGGGAGGGCTTTGGGGTCCAAGGACCAAGTGATGGTGAAGATACTTTGGAAATCCCTCTTCTCTCTCCTATTCATCTCAAACACTGGAAGGTAAGGAATCTGGGGGAGAGGGCTCAGGGGAGGGGTCTTCCTGCCCCCAAACTCTGATCCTGTGGCACCTCTCAGGCTCCGACAGTCTTGATCCAACTAGCCCTTGGATATTTTTCCCTTTGTCTTTGCAGGGGACACGCCCAGCATAAAGATAGAGGAATGAAGAGGGATCAGCCTTCTTCTGAATTAGGCCGGACTCTCAAGAGGAGCCCTTCAGACCCTTCCTGGATGCTTGGAACCAAGATAGATTTTGGGCCTGTCAGATATTGCCTGCGTATGATGCACCAGGGAGCAGAATGACCAAATAACTTCCTCATAGAACCAAATGAACACGACCATCAATATATATCTGACAGGGCCTTTCATCATTGCTTTTATCATTGAATCAGTAACTTTTTTTTATTATGATTGAAGATCTACGGAGAAAATAATATGTTATGTGGTACTAATTGTGGAATCAAAAGATTTCAAATTGGGTTTTGTAGACCATAGTTTATGGTATGTAGCTTGCATAACAGCCTTAATGGGCTTTTGCTGATTAATCTTAGTGGATGGAGATTAGAAGTTAAAGATGAGGTTTTTAGAGATGGGTTTATAGAGAATGGGGTGAGGAATAGGATGAAGAGTTCATTGGTTTTACTTTAAGAAAGATGGATAACAGCCAAACAAAATGGTTATGCTGTGCAACAGCCAAAATAAAAATGGTTATGCTGTGTAAGGTCACATATTGTTGTTAGCCACAATTGATTGCGGAAAAATAAATGGTTTTGTTTTCCTCTCCCCTGAGTTGTTGCCTGTTTTGGGAGGTTAGAAATAGGAGATATTTTACCCTCTTTGTTGATTTCACTTTGAGTGGTAAAAAGTGAGGGAGCGAAATGAACTCAGACAGGCAAGAATTGGAGTGACTCCTGTCTGTTCCTTTGGGGAGGAGGCAGCCATTTTGTTCCCATAGAAAGGAAGACGAACCCCCATGTCACCTTTCCTCTCTTTCCCTCAGTGACCTCCCAGGACAATACAACAAAAGAGTACAGCCGTAATGGCGAACCTACGGCACGCGTGCTACAGGTGGCACGCAGAGCCCTCTCTGTTGACGCACGATCCATCTTCCCAGCTCAGCTCCACCGCGCATATGCGTACGCCTCCTGTTGGCCAGCTGATTTTTGGTTTTCTGCCGCACATGCGCAGGGCACATGCAGGAGACATCCAATTGCATGTGCAGGAGGGGCGGGGAGCGCAGGGAGGCACCCCCCCCACCACCATTTTTTGTCCGGGGAGGCTGCAGGGAGGCTGGCTAGGCCCAAAATGGGGGGCAGGGGGAGCGGGAGGGGATCACGCGTGCATGCGGGATGGTGGTGGTCATGCATGGGGGGGTGCACATTACATTATGGGTGCCCGCACACGCACGTTGTTGTGCGTGCGTGCTTTTGGCACACGACAACAAAAAGGTTAGCCATGACTGGACTACAGGAACGTATAACCGCAATTGTGACCAGATTTTCCATTGCTAGGCAAGGAGCTTGTTAAATAAGTTGTGCCTAATTTATGTCCTTTTTTGCTATGGTTGGTAAGCAGATCACGACAATTGTTAAGTGAATCACGTGTCGTTACACAAATCCGGCTTCTCCCATTGGCTGCTTGTCAAAAGCCAACTGGGAAGGTCGCCATTGGTGATCAAATAACCCCGGGGTACAGCAACCGCTCTAAATACACACTATGTTTGTCGAATGTCCAAATTTTGTTCATACAAGCATGGGGGGGGGGAGGAGGCGCTGTGACAGACGTAAGTGCGAGAACCGGTCATAAGTCACTTGTTTTCAGCGCCTTTGCAACTTTGAACGGTCACTAAACGAATGGTTTTGAGTGGAGGACTACCTACCCATAAGCTCTTTTGATACTTAGGCTGAAACTGCCAAGGCCCTGTTCCACAGAAATGAAATTGTTGTTAAGTGAATCGCCGCAGTTGTTAACTGAGTAACACTGAGTAACAATCAGCTTTTGCCATTGACTCTGCCTGTCAGAAGGTCACAAAAGGGGATTCCCATGACTGCGGGACACTGCAACCGTCATAAATATGAGTCAGTTGCCAAGCGGCTGAATTTGGATTGTGTGACCCTGGGGATGCTGCAACGGTCGTAAGTGTGAAAAACGGTCAGAGGTCACTTTTTTCATTGCCGTTGTAACTTTGAACGGTCACTAAGCGAACTGTTGTAAGTCAAGGACTCCCTGTATAAGAAACCACTTCAGAACAAGAATGTGTGGCTACTTTTGACAGCTGTGCCTGCCAGTGTCTTCCTCTCAAATACAGGGAGTCCTCGACGGACGGCCGCAATTGAGCCCAAAGTTTCCGTTGCTAAGCGAGACATTTGTTAAGTGGATTTTGCCCCATTTTACGACCTTTCTGGCCACCGTTGTTAAGTGAATCGCTGCAATTGTTAACTTAGTAACAATTGCTAAGCGAATCTAACCCTCATTGACTTTGCTTGGCAGAAGGTCGCAAAAGGGGGTCACATGACCCCAGGACAGTGCGACCGTCATAAATATGAACCTGTTACCAAGCAAGTCTGAATTTTAATCACATGACCATGGGGATGCTAGAATGGTCGTAAGTGCGAAAAACGGTCGCAAGTCACTTTTTTCAGGGCTGTTGTAACTTCAGTATGAAGTATGAAGTATGAAGGCTATTGCTTAGCGCATTGTAAGCCGCCCTGATTCTCCGGAAAAGGGCGGCATATAAATCAAAATTTAAAAAAAAAAAAAGTACAGGTAGTCCTCGACTTCAACAGTTCATTTAGTGACCATTCAAAGTTACAACGGCAATGAAAAAAAATGACATGTGATTATTTTTCAGACTTAGGACCGTTGCAACATCCCCAGGGTCACACGATCAAAAGTCAGAAGACTCGTATTTATAACCATTGCACTGTCCGGGGGTTCACATGATCAGCTTTTGCAACGCTCTGACAAGCAAAGTCAAGGGAGAAGCCAGCCAGATCACTTAACCACTGGGTTACTAACTTAACAAATGCAACGATTCACTTAACCCAGTGGTTCCCAAAGTGTGAGCCGCGGCTCCCTGGGGAGCCGCGCTATCGTCGTAAGGGCGCCGCGAAATATTCCGCCCGCTGGGTCTAACGCTGATGCGCCATTTCTGAAACGTCTAGTGCGCATGCGCAGTTGCAAGTCGGATTGCTATGGGAGCCGCGAACCGAAAAAGATTGGGAACCTCTGACTTAACCACTCGGACAAAAAAAAAAGTCATAAAATGGGGCAATGTCACTTTAACAAATGCAGAGGGCAGCGGTGGCGGGTGAGGGGGGGGCAGGTTGAGTTGGGAAAGCCCTGCAGGAACAAACAGGATCCCTCCTGTCAACAGATTAACAGATGAGTTGGAAGGGACCTTGTAGGTCATCTAGTCCAACCCCCTGCCCAAGCAGACCCTGCACCTTTAACTCTGACCTACAATATAATATGAATATAAACGAACAGCAAACTCCACTCCTTTTAAGCACTGATGAGGTTACCTAGTTGGGTAATGAAACGTGTGTGAAAACAAGCACGCTTAGAGAGCACCAAGGACCTCTCCCAAAGGGGTTCCCAGAGAGCTGGCGGGGCAGGACTAGGCACCCTGCGGATCGAAGATGCAGAGGGCACTCTGGGGAGGGGTGCCCTGGCTGCGCTTGGGGAAGCTCTGCAGGAATGAGCAGGCGGTCGAGAGCTCAGAATGTCCCGACAACAAGATGTTCATCCGGGAACCTCCTGCTCTGAGACAGGATCCTCCTGGCATTGCGTGTCACTTGGGAGGTGCGTCCCATCTGGCGGCACAGGGGTCGGGATGGGCCGAGACATCGCCCTGGTGTGGTTCTGCCGGAGTTTATATGTGATGCTCTGCAGGGCCCATTTGCCCTCCTACTGCTGGATCAGGGGTGAAATCCTCTGAAGTCTGCTACCGGTTCTGTGAGTCTGCTACTGAGCGTGCACTTTGCGCGCGCATGCACACCTGAGGCACGCCCATGCAGCGCTAAAAGAACATTTTGAAGACTTCCGAGTCTGCAAAGGTAAGTAGAACAGCCGGGGCAGGGGTAGGAAATCCACTGTGCCACGCAATTTAGATTAGCTAGAAAGCAGGAAATCCGATGATTCGAGCTAATATAAATTGTGCGTCACAGCTGATGGTCAGGAATATAGTTCCCCCAACCGGTAGCATTTTTTATTACCGGTTCTCCCGAACCGGTCCAAACCGGTAGCATTTCACCCCTGTACTGGATCCTTTCGGCTTTCAGCCACTCAACCAGCTGCTCTTGCCACAGACCGAAGTCCCACGCAGCCAGCTCCACCAAGGGGAAGAGCCAGGGGTGGGGCGGCCCATCCCCCCACCTGTACTGGGCAGCGCCTGATGCCCAGGATGCCCAAAGGTAGCTCCAGTCCAACCCCATCTGCAGTCCAATCCCATCTCCCATCCGCCATTTTCTGGCATCTTTCCATTTGTTTTCTGATGACTCAGACTAACAGAATCACTGAGTTGGAGGGGATCTTAGAGGCCTACCCGTGGCTCGAGTAGAAAACCCTGTACTATTTCAGACAAATGGCTTGAAATTAGTCGCAAGTAATTACCTGAAGTAAGAGAATCCGCTTTGGATGGCGCAGATGAAACTGAGGGGCGCATGAGTATTACTACAACATTCGTTGGCTCTTCTGAATTAATAAAAAATAAACTGAATGCATGGGGGATGGATTTTTAATCACATTTTAAGAAGTTTGAGAAATCGTTGGCTAGGGATGAGGAGGAAAGTGTAGAGAAAGGATGAGGTTAGGTTCTCCGATTTCCCCCTTCTGTGAAATGGGTATAATCATCACTATTAAGTTATGCTTAATAGTGATTACACCCATTTTACAGATGGGAAGTCTGAGAACATAACCTAATTCTAAGTGATGCTTAATACCTAGTGTAATATTTATGCTTCCGTCTAAAAAGACAAAGCAATCGGAATTGTTCAGGCTACAATTAATTTGCGTTTAATTTAATTAACTTGCAATAAAACCCATCCATTTGGCAGTAAACGCCACTGAACTCCGTAAGGCTTACTCTAGAGTAGCCGTGCACAAGCATTGCCCTGCAAACGACAATTAGAAAAAGAAGCAGATTCCCCACCATCCAGTCAGAGCTGAAGAAGCTTCTTGGACGAGAAGGTGCTTTACCTAAAAAAGCACCTTTGGGACAGCCATGACCTGGATGACTGAGAATCTCCGTAGACATTTAAGATGTGTGGACTTCAGCTCCCAGAATTCCCCAGCTAGCGTGCAGTCACCAGCAACTCAAACTCTCAGTTAAATGGAGAGAGCTGAGACAATATTGGTTGCTGGGGAGGAAGAGGAGTTCTTCTTTCTCTCTCTTTTTCTTTGTATTACTTTTATCTATAGATGCCGGGGATGCTGCAACGGTCCTAAGTGGTGGTGAAAAACGGTCGTAAGTCACTTTTTTCAGTGCTGTTATAACTTTGACCGGTCACTGAGCAAGCTGTTGGAAGTCGAGGACTTCCTTTGTTACCACTTCAGAAGAAGAATGTGGCTACCTTTGACAGCTGTGACTGCTTCCTCTCAAATACAGGTAGTCCTCGAATTATGGCCACAACTGAGCCCAAAATTTCTGTTGATAAGCAAAACATTTGTTAATTTTGCCCCATTTTACGATCTTTCTGGGCACCGCTGTTAAGCGAATCACTCCAACCATTAAATTAGTAACACAGTTGTTAAGTTGTAATGAAGCTTTCATGAAGGCAACTCTGGCTTCCTGTGCTGCTCGCTAAAAACCTCACCATTACTGTTGTGCATGCAGCTTGTGTGTGTGTGTGTGTGTGTGTGTGTGTGTGTGTCTTTTTGCTACTGGTCTTTCGCAGCAGCCTGTGCCTGCTTTCCCATCCCCATACAGGGGATGTACAGTAGATACAGGATAAACCATATAGATGTTGAAACTGCATATCTGCATGCGCCATCACAACATACAATCTATATGAAGAAGCCACTAGATTTGAAAACTGATGGGAAGACAGATTGCTGGAGACTGAAGAAAAGTCTTTATGGCTTAAAGCAATCAGGTTACAAGTGGAACAAATGTATTGTTAATGAGTTAGTTGCTATGGGTTTTGTAGCTGGTAAAGCTGATCCATGTTTGTTCAAGAAAGAGAAAGATGGTTTAGTTTCTTTATTATTGCTATTTACTGATGATATAGCACTTATAACAGAATCTGAACACGAAGCAACCGAAATTGTTTCTATGTTGCAAAAAAAGTTCAGAATTAGGAATTTGGGAGAAATTAAGCATTATTTGGGTCTTGGCGTAATTAAAACTAGTAAAGGTTACAAAATTTCACAAGCCAAGAAAGTTAGCCAATTACTGAAACGTTACAACATGGAACTCTGTAAGCCTGCTAAAACACCAATGAGTCAGGATTTTAAACATAGTAATATTCAAAGTCCTGTATTCAATAAGGAAATATATCAATCCTTAATAGGCAGTCTATCATATTTGAGTAATTGGTCTAGGCCAGATATATCTTAGTGTGAACCAACTGGCTAGATATAATGCTGAACCTACTGAACGGCACTGGCAAACTGCTAAGCGAATACTTAGATATCTAAAGCAAACAATTCATTATTCGTTATATTTGGAGCCTAGTAGTGACCTAGTTTTAACAGCATATGCTGATGCAAGTTTTGCAACTGATCTACCTACTGGTAAATCAATATCAGGTATAGTGGTAATGTTGGGTAATCCATTAATAGGATGGAAATCTATTAGGGAAAAGCATCTTAGTTTATCAACGTGATGAGCTGTATTCGAGAATTGATCTAGCAAACGTTTTGTATACTTTAGTTAGTAGTACAATATTACCAGAGAAGAAGCTACACAAGATTAGGTTAACAACTGTTAATGCCTTTTTGGCAATGTTGTTACGGTGGGCTCTGGCACTTACAGTAGATGAGTACTCCAAGATCCTTGACAGAGCGAGGGTCGTCTACAAGGTCATGTCCATCTAGCTTGTATTTTATGTTCTGATTTTTTTTGCCAATGTATAAGACAGAACATTTGTTGTTTGAGATTCGAAGTTGCCACTTGTTTGACCAATCTGACACCTAGTCAAGGTCTTTTTTGAAGGGTAGCAGCACTGTCATCCCAAAGGCAACCCTTTCAAAAGGCAACTGGACTTTGTTTTTGGAAGAACAAAGACCAGTATTTCTTTTGAAAAGGCACCTTTGGGAGAACCATGACCTGGATGGCTGGGAATCTCCATAAACTTCCATAGGTATTGCAACAGCTTAAGTTCAACTAAAGCTTCCAAGGTGTGGGAGACTTGATCCGACACTAAAAGCATTCCCAAGAAACTTGGTACCAGCATCTCATCCACCACCTTAATGGATAGACCAGGGGTGAAATACTTCCGGTTCGGACCGGATCAGCCGATCCGGTAGCGATGGCGGTAGGTGGTTCGAAGAACCGGTAGCAAAAATCCCTGCCCCCTCCCCCCCGCCCATGCCCACCCAATCGCCTGGTCGCCCGCTTGCCACTTCTTTTAAAAATGCGTTTAAAAGGTAAAAAAAGAGGCTCTGACCATCACAGCTGAGACGCGCAATCGTCAGAACCTTTTTAAAAAACGTTTAAAAGCATTTTTTTAGGTTGTAAAAAAAATGCTTTTAAAAGTAAAAAAAAAGATCGCGTACCACAACTGATCACATACACACACACCCCAGCACGCTATTCTACTTACCCCATGCCTCCTTTTGGCGTGCACGGCGCACACGTGCATTTGCATGCATGCGTGCAGTGCACATACGCAGCCAACGAACCGGCAGTAAACCAGTTCAGATTTCACCACTGGGACAGACATTCTTTTTTTTTTTCCAACAAATTTCATTTTATTCAGAAAGTTACAATAGAAACTTCAAAACCAATCTTACAAAATGAAAACCAAAACATTAAAAGAGAAAAAAAGTGCATTAGAAACAACAAAAACACTCATACATATATTGTCCCACCTAGTTGACTCGTGCGAAATACATTGTAACAATGATCGTTTCCCAATATATATACTTTCTCTGTGCGTAAACACACACATATAGTATTAAAAGGTAAATAGCAAAGTTAAACTTCAAAGCCTTCTGTAAACAGTCTATCATTGTATTAAACTTGTTGAAAGTATCTCTGATCTGTCTCACTTCAAATGTCATTTGATTCTTTCAATTTTTGGTCCAAAGTCTTAACAAAAGTAGAGATAGTGCTCTGCTTCATTTTCCTTTTTAAATAAAAACATTATACAATTTAACTACAAAAAAAAATTTGTACATTTACTTTTCCCAAGATCAAAATTTATGAAGTTGGGAATAAAAAACAAATCTATGCATTGGCATAGGGCTTTTTTTCGTTGCTTGGACTACTTGTGCAGTCAAAGGAAGTTGGGAAAAAAATTCAGATAGGCCATATCAGTCCATTGAGGCTCTACCAGACACTGCCCTATTTTTTTTTCCTTTTAATTTGGTGCCACATTGAGGGACAAATAAAATCAAATAAATTTCTCCTCAGAACTCATTTAAATAATTTAAAAAATAGAATATTTTTATTTATTTATTTATTTAGATTTATATACCACCCTTCTCCCCAAGGGGACTCAGGGAGGTGAACAACCAAAAGTAAAAAACATACATACAAAATTTAAAAGCCAAATAAAACCAAATTAAACAATGGCCCCAATTATTTAAAATCCCAATTATAAAATACTAAAACCCCAAATATTAAAATATTTAAAATTTAAAATTTTTTAATTATTTTTTACAAAAGAAGGGAAAAAGGGAAGAAGGGAAGAATTAGGCCAGCCCAAGTGTGATTGGACAAACAAGGAATGTGTCTCAGGTACAACAGCTCTCGTCCTTATTAAATGATTAAAACCCTGGAGACTAAAACATATGAAGAATGGTTGCAGGATTTGGGTTTGGCTGGTTTAGAGAAAAGGAGGACTGGGGCAGTGGGGAAATCTAAATTTTTTTCCTACTGGTTCTGTGGGCGTGGCTTGGTGGGGGTCATGTGACTGTTTGGGCGTGGCTATGTAGTCATGTGACTGGAGGGTCAAAAGACAGAAACTCACTTGAACAATGTCTTGCTGGAGCAGGGGGTTGGACTAGATGAACAGAGAGGTCCCTTCCAGTCCTGGATTGCAGTGTTCTTTCAAAGTATCCTCTGAAGCTGCATCTAGTGGCAGGTTTGTGCTCCTTCTTTCCTCTTCTTTTTCCCTCCCTCCCTCCCTTTCTTTTTCTCTTTCTTTTTCTCTTTCTTTCCCTTTCTTTCTCCCATCTTTCTCTCTTTCCTTTCTTTTCTTTTCTTTTTTCTTTTCTTTCTCTTTCTTTCTTTCCACCCCCCCCATCCCCCCACTTTTGGCCTTAGGGAATCCTCCTGGAATAGGTATAAAAATGCTTTAAAAAGTTTTTTAAAAATGTTCGGAAGATTGCGTGGCACACCTGATTGTCACAGCTGATTGTTGGAACCTTTACTATTGCCCAAATGGGTAGTAAAAAAAATGCTAAAAAAAGTTTAAAAAAAAGACTTCAGATGATCAGCTGTGCCGTGCAATCATCGGAACTTTTAAAAAACTTTTTAAAGCATTTTTTTACTACCGGTTTGGGAGAACCAGTAGCATTTTCACTACCTGGTTCGGGAGAACCGCCGTAAACCGGTAGCATTTCACCCCTGAGTAAGGGGGACATGATAGCAGTATTTGAGATGCTGCCACAAAGAGGAAAGGGTGAATTTATTTTCCAAAGAGCCAGAGGGCAGGACAAGAAACAATGGATGGAAACTAATCAGGCAGAGAAGCAACCTGGAATTAAATAGAAACTTCCTAACACTGAGAATAGTTAACCGGTGGAACAGATTGCCTTCAGAAGTTGGGGATCCTTCATCACTGGAGGTTTTTAAGAAGAGACTGGACAGCCACTTGTCTGAAATGGTAGAGAGTCTCCTGCTTGAGCAGCGGGCTGGATTAGATGACCTCCAGGGTCCATTCCAGCTCTATTCTGATTCTGATGTGTACATTTTTAAAAAAAAAATGATTTATATGCCGGAGACTCAGGGCGGCTTACAATGTGTTAAGCAATAGCCTTCATACTTTTGTATATTTATACAAAGTCAGCTTATTGCCCCCATAATCTGGGTCCTCATTTCACCTACCTTAGAAAGGATGGAAGGCTGAGTCAACCTTGAGCATGGGGAGATTTGACCCTAACCCTAACCCTAACCCTAACCCTAACCCTAACCCTAACCCTAACCCTACATATCAACATATCAACAACATATCAACAACAAAGTAGTAATAATCATAATACTGATACCAATAAGAGGAGGTAGTAGGAAAGATGAAAAGGATATTAGTAATATAGTCTTACTACGTGGGTAAATATCCTTAGGCATAAAACAGCACTGTGGGAATTAGGGGCTCAGCAGAATAATGGCACAAAGGCAGAAACCATCTCTGTGTTGTTTTGGCATGCAATGCCCTATAGCAGTGATGGCTAACCTTTTTGCCATTGCGTGCCAAAAGTGGGGGGGGGCGGGGGGGAGCAGGCATATGCGAGCCCACACCCATAATTCTATGCACCCCGCCCCCACGCATGTGTGCGTGACCCCCCCCGCGCTTCCCCCGCTTTTGGCATGTGATGGCACTGTGGGCCCGTTTTTCGTCCTCCCCAGGCTCCAGAGCCTTTCGAGGAGCCTGGGGAGGGCAAAAACTGCCTTCCGCATTCTCCTCCCAGAGGCCCTCCCGGAGGCCGGAAACGGCCGGTTTGCCGACTTCCAAAAGGCCGAAAAATCAGCTGACCGGTGTGCGCATGTGCACCAGAGCTGAGCTCACGTGCCCACCGATATGGCTCTGCGTGCCACCTGTGGCACGCATGCCATAGGTTCACCATCACCATGGTGGTGAACCTACGGCACCCGTGCCACAGGTGGCACCCAGAGCCCTCTCTGAGGGAACACGCACCATTGCCAGCTGCACTTCCCTGTTTCCGGCGCATGCATGCGCATCGGCCAATTGCCGATGCATGCCAGCCAGCTGGTCTTTGACCGCGCACGCTCCAGATTTGGCACTCACTGCCAAAAAGGTTAACCATCACTGCCCTATAGCAGCATCCTGAGGGGAGGAGGAGAACGTTCATGACCAAGATGTGAGAGATGGGAAGATGCCATATTTTTTCAGACCTCTTTCTTGTTCCTGCTGTATACAGGTCCTTGATGTAAAGGATCTTGCAATGTTTGGCTATTGGACTGCCTATCTTGGAATAGAATATAAGGTCCCACATACACACACGCTTCCTTTCGCTCCACACGTACTGTAAGTTGTGTGCAAAGTAAATTGCCTTGAAAAGATTAAAAAGCAGCCCTGGCCTATTATTTAACCTAAAGTGTACTTGACATACCTCGTCAGGCAATGGGCTCAATTTTAAGACTAATGGTGGATACATCAAAATGTTTAAATGCTCTCCAGATATCCAGATTTTGGATATCAAAACGAGGTTCCAGTGGTATGGAAACCATCACAACCTCTTGAAGGAGGCCTCTTCTAAATCCACAAGACCGGTCCTGTTGCTGCTTGACCCACTCTTCGGTTTCTTCTGAAAACAGGATCTTTACCTTTTAAGAGGTACTGCAGTCTACGACAGCCATCTGTTTAGGGAAAAAAGAATTCGAACAAAATAAGTATGTTTGGGGCATATTCATTTTAGTTCCAGCTGCTGTGAAAAGACTCCCTTTCTTCCACAATATCCTGTTGCGCATTCAAAATCCAAAAGGATGCTGAAAATCATTATAATAATTGAAAGGTAAAAGCTAGAAATTCCAATCTCTGGGATGAAATTACCAGAGAACAAAGGGTTAATTTTAACATCTTTCTTTCCCTGGGAAAAGGCTCCAAATAATCATTGATGAAAGAAAAAGTTTTAATGAGCCCAGGGGTGAAATGCTCCCAGTACAAAAATCCCTGCGCCCGCCCCCCCCCATGCCCAGATGAGCCACATGATCATCAGAGGCCTTTTTTTTTTTTACTTTTAAAAGCATTTTTTCTACAACCTCTTCCGACGAAAAAAATGCTTTTAAAAGTTTTTTTTAAAAAGGCCTCTGATGATCGCGCGGCTCAGCTGGGATCGTCAGTGGCTTTTCAAAGCATTTTTTTCTGCAGCCTCTTGGCCGAAGAGGTGGTAAAAAAAATGCTTTGAAAAGTCTCTGACATCCCAGCTGAGTTGCCTGATCGGCAGAGGCTTTTCAAAGCATTAGAAAAAATGCTTTGAAAAGTTAAAAAAAAAAAAAAGTTGGCCACGCCCACCCAGTCACATTATCCCCCCAAGCCACGCCCACAGAACCAGTAGTAACAAATTTTACATTTCACCCCTGAATGAGCCCCCCTTCCTTTTTAGTATGGCTTGCAGCCATTGTCATTAGTGAGGGTCACTCTCTCCCTTTCTCTTCAAAACTCTTGGCTTACTTTCCCCCTGACCATTCCTTCGTTTGGGACTTTCAGAATAACAGAGTTGGAAGGGACCGTAGAGGTCTTCTGGTCCAACCCCCTGGTCAAACAGAAGACCCCGGCCTATATCATTCCAGACAAGGGGCTGTCTAATCTCTTCTTAAAAACCTCCAGCGTTGGAACATTCACAACTTCTGGAGGCAAGTTGTTCCACTGATTAACTGTTCTAACTGCCAGGAAATTTCTCCTTAGTTCTAAATTGCTTCTCTCCTTGATTAGTTTCCACCCATTGCTTCTTGTTCAACCATCAGGTGCTTTGGAAAATAGCTTGACTCCCTCTTCTTTGGGGCAGCCCCTGAGATATTGGAAGATTTGTCTTGTCTTGTCTTGTCTTGTCTTGTCTTGTCTTGTCTTGTCTTGTCTTGTCTTGTCTTGTCTTGTCTTGTCTTGTCTTGTCTTGTC
>WNWU01012783.1:0-31159 GCA_012654045.1 Ptyas mucosa
GGAAATCACTATTACATGTTTAGAGTCAATAAATTTGCTCCACTTTGTTATCATCAATACCCATAAATCTCATGCTTTTTGCTGCTGGACCTCCTTTCCTTCTTTGAGCTAAGGGAATGTTCACCATAGCGTATGAACCAAAAATATGGAGGTTTTTTACATCGGGCTTGTACCCATACAACAGGAAGAAAGGAGTCTGATCTATTACACTACTCCAAGTATGGTTGACAATATAATTTGCATATTTAATAGCTTCGCCCCAGTATGGGTTACTGAGGTTGGCGTCTTCTAGGAGACAACGCATCATGGTTTGCAGGACCCCTTGTCGTCTTTCTACAACCCCGTTATGCGCCAGGGTGTAAGGGGCCGAGGTCTGGTGAAGAATTCCATTCTTACACATCCAGTCCTGGAACCGCTGAGACATGAATTCAGCACCACGATCACTTTGAATTCTGGAGATGCTTACTCCATGTTGAGTATAAACAAGAGCTGCAAAGTCTTTAAAGATCTGAAAGGTCTCAGATTTTTCTGTCATAGGATATACATATCCATATCTTGAATAATTATCAACAATTGTTAGAAAATAGTTTTTACCACCAAGTGTTGGTTTGAAAGGGCCTACTATGTCAGTGTGTACCAAATCAAAAATGTGTGTTGACAGGCGTGTAGCGCGTTTTGGAATGGCTGCTGCTTTGGATTTGGCCTTTTTGCAGACAGCACAATCCAAAAACGCCTTACACCCCTTTAGATCCAAACCTTTTGCGAACTCCGGCATTTTCCTACACGAAAACTGGCATGCCCCAATCTTCTATGCCACTTATGGATACACCTGTAATGCAAAGGTTTACCAGTTAGTGAATTTTCAACATTAACGGTTTTATGAGGAACCTCAGGCTTGCTCTGAGCAACCTGTTTCCTAATTTTCTTTTTGTTGGCATTAGGAGCCTTTGGAGTAGCAACAGGATCTCTCACTGGAGCATCTCTCTCTGGGCCCGTGCTCTCCTCTTTTGGAGTTTGTATACTTGCCTGTGCTTGCGGTTTAGATTTTGGCTTTATGTAATAAACACCACCAATTAACATGGTTTCAGCAACAATATCTCCATTTTTAACTATATAACTCGCTTTTTCGAGGTGGTGGACCTGGAACTTTAATACTCTAGACAAGTGACTCTGACTAAGCAAACTACTATTTGCTGTTGGTATATAATAAACACCAGGGATTAATGCATCGAGCTCTTCAACATAAACAGTTCCTTTTCCTCTGACCTGACAAGGATAATTGGAAAAAGAATAAAGTTCACGTAGTTCAGGTTCAGGTTCATGCATCTCTGTAAAAAGTTCTTTTCTGTAAGTAACATGCAATGCTGCACCACTGTCCAAAGTCCACAAAAGTTGTCTGTCGTATTCTGGATGAGGTTGTGGATCGTTGGTTAAAGCCAATGTGGTGAGTGGAGCTTGCGGATCACGCCTGGGACCACGACGGCCTTGTCTTCCGCCTCTGCCTCCTCTGGAGTCTGTTCCTCTGGGCTGGTACGTGACGGGAGCTGGATATCGTTGGGGACAATCCCGGGTGGCATGTCCCACACGATTACAGATGTAGCATCTTGGCGTCCTTGTAACGTGGGCTCTTCCTCGGAAGGGGCGCCTCACTGGAGCTCTTGATGCGGGTGGTCCTCTCAAATGTGGCGTGTGGAGCATAAATGCCTCTTCTTCGGTTAAAATTCTGTATACATGATCTACTGTGCATTGAGGAATGGGCACTTGATTTATCTTTGTAATGGCATCTTTCCATTCATAATTCAATGAGTTAATAATAATGCTGATCATTTGAAAATCATCAATAAGATAGCCTCTTTCGCCCAAATCCTTCCTCATTCCTTTCATTTTAGTTAAATGTTCTCCAATATATTCACCAGGTTTTAATTTCAAACCATGGAACTCAGACAAGAGCAAACATGTAGATTCAATTGAAACAGGCTGGTAGCATGTCTCTAATTGGGCCCAAATTTGTTCGGCAGTTGCATCAGGTGGAAAAGTAACCTGCAGTTCAGTATCCATGGACATTAATAATGTTGTGCAGGCTTTAGTATCTAAGTCTCTTATTTCAGGAGTCCATGGCTGGTCAGGAGGATTAAACACCATGCAATGGGTACCTTCTCTACGGAGCAAAAGTCCAACCTCACTGACCCATGTTTTATAATTTAGTCCTGAACGCTTTAATTTTGAATCACCAGCCAGTGGAACAATAGAAGATGCCTGTTGAGGAACATGCATTTGAACTGGTGGTTGTGCAGGTAAAAACACCTGTGGTTGAAACTGAGGCTGCTGTATTTGGACTTGTGGTTGTTGTACTCGAACCTGTGGTTGCTGTAGTTGAACCTGTGGTTGCTGTAGTAGAACCTATGGTTGCTGTAGTTGAACCTGTGGTTGCTGTATTCTGGCTGTCATTTGTGCATGAGCTGCCACATTAATATGGCCTGCTGGAGGCACTGACATTTGTATTGGTTGCATTAAGCGTTGCTGTGCTCCATCCAAATCAGGAATTTGGACAAAAAGGTCATCAGCACCACCAGGGGGTGCTGATGATTAAGCCTGTGGAGATGTGATTGCAGCCTGAAGAACTGTTTGATTTAGAGACATCGCAGAAAACTTCGCTTCTCTATCAACATCATGTGAAATCTGAGAAAGGACAACATCACTAGGCACATGTGACGTGTACACAGCTTTCTGTTCTGATTTGCCTGACACAAATCCCTCCTGGAGGAGTGGCTTTGGCTTCGAAGGAGAAGGCAAGATGGAGGATCAGGAATTTGAAAAAGACGAGAGTCCCTCTTATCTGGCTTCAGTATAGAAACAAACGCTTTTGCCTTGTGCAGCTCATGTTCCAGAAACTCTATTTGATCACAATAACTTCACACAGCGGCTTCCGGTGGCACCGTGCTGTGTTGAAGATGCTCGAATATGAGCGCCCGCTCCTCGGTTCTGTAAAAGCCCCCGAACAGCTGGCAAGCGCTGTCGGGAGGCTTGAAAAGTCTCTCCCCGGGCAAAGGGGAGAGGCAAGAGCAGGCAGGGGAAGGTAGAGCTCTCCAAGTGCCCCAGAGAAAACTCTGGGGCGCGAAGTGTGGGAGCTCCCTAGAAACCTGCCAAGCAGCTCCGGACCCAGGACGACTCTGCAGAAGCAGAGCAAAACGCCACGACCACCCCAGCAACACAAGTTTAAACAGCTATATCGGTTATACAATTTTAAGGACTATAAATTGGAATCCTGGGCGCTGGCTGAGCAAATCAGGAGAACAAAAAGAAAACATAGGTAAAAATCTTTAACTCCGTTTAAAAAGGGAAAAAATGGCGCCTGAGGGCGTGAAAACGAAACCTATTAGTGAAAGTGCTTGTTAACACTTGTTAACGTTTGTAACATAGACATAGCTACTGGATTACACCTTAAAGTGGAAGTGGATGGAAAAGAATTGGGCATTGACTTCAACTAATCCATATCTTTACATTGTGTGGAAAATATTTGGATTTTGACCTGATAGCTGAATAAATATAAAGTGAAACATGGCTGATATAAGGGCTGGAGGATCACTGTCTGGTGAATCAGCAAATTCTAAAGTTGTGACTGCAAAGGTTTTACAGGAACTTTTAGATTCTTTTAATTCCGTTATTTTGGAATCAATGGAAAAAATTTTTCAAAAATATAGTTTGGGGAATAATAATGATTTGCTAGCTGGAAAACACGAGGAAACTAATCAGAGGATTGTGATTTTGGAGTATAAAACAGAGGCTGTCAGGATTGAGATGGAGGTTGGCGTAACTGAAACAGAAGTTCTGGCAGACACTTCCATTCAACTAACAGAAAAGCAAGAAGTGGACTCGTCATCACAAGCTGACAAATTATATGGCAACAATTCATGGTTTTACAGACAAAGGAATGAACTGCTTGATTATACAAGTAAGAAGAGTCGAAATGGGGGTTTTAAACCAGAGAAAATGATTTTAAGAAGAGAGCGAGCTTTCAAGAGACATCAACCTCAAATCCAAACTCAAAAATTTTCAAAAATAAAAGTAGGGGGGAGCAATGCTGAAAGAATTATGGAAGAAGAAAGACTGGAAAAAATATAAGAAAAAAAAGTGTAATTAAACTGGTATTTTTAAAGGCTACTCAAAGGCAATGATATAAAGGATATGTTTTCTTACAATTAGTGTTGGGTACAAAAATGATAATTTCTTAAAGTTATGGAGGTATTAAAATGGTTAAATAAAAACTTGAAGGATATCCTCCTGAAGGTTTTGAAATTCATATTTTGGGGAATGAATTAAGAATGTTTTACTGATATATTAAGAGAATTTTAAAAGATTATAATATTTTAAAAGGTATATGAGATAAAATGTTTAAGGATTTTAAATGTTTAATTTTATGAAGGATTAGAGAGGATAAATCTTAATCTAAAACCTTATTAGAGAGTAATGTTGAAAAAGAATGGTGTTTGAGGGTGTAGAACTGATATTTATTCATGATTTTTTAATGCTTGTAATATTGTTAAATTACTGGACTATATATTAAGGAAAAGGTTTCTATACTTAGGAAGAAAGAATTCAATTTAATTGATTCTGAGTGTTTATAAAAGGGAGGTTGATGAATTTGAGTAAGGGGAGTTAAAGAGTATATGGGAGATTTTGAATTTTATAGCAAGTTAGTATATTTTAGCTTATGTATGTTAAATGTTATACCATAGTGTAAATCAAAACAGGTATCAGATGTCACATTTACACTGCTTTTCTCAGGCAAGAGCTCAATGTTTCAACTAAGCAGAGAAAAAAAATGGTTAAAAGGAACAGTAAAATCGGATACACACCTTTTCTGCTTCTCTTACTCTTCCAAGGCAAAAAGTCCTTGAGTAAACGAATGAAAAGTAACAACCAGCGAAAGATACAGGGGAAAATGTTTAAAAGACTACACAAAAATCTCACCCCCTTTCTCCATTCAGCATCCTTTCAACAAAATAATTTTCTCTGTTTCTCTCTCTCTCTTTTCAGTAAATCATTGCATTTTGCCTTTCCACTTACTTCAGAACAAGAAAAAAAAACCTACGTCTTACTGTTTCTTTGTAAGAAAGGGAATCAAAGTACTAGCCCCTTTCAGTCTGGGGTGGGGTCAACACACAGGCATTCATATCAACTTTTTACCATCAACATACTCACACATTTGTACTGCAATCAGACTGCTTGTGTAAACAATTTCACATACAAAAATGTCATTTCATGCTTTCTCCAGGCAAACCAATCATTATAATTATTTCAGAGTTTTTCACAAGCCAATGAGTTCCATTTTTGAAATCTTTTTTTAAAAGAACGTTTTGTGTACTGTTATTAGAGGGTCTCATCCTCCCTCCAGGTGTTGGAAATGACTGCATACAAACACATATACACACATACCAATACCATTAAACAATATTTCCAGACCTGTGGAGGTTTTGTCCCTTTAAATTTCAACCTTTTTCTTTTCTTGGGCAACCTGTGGCTTATTCTCCAAGCAGTGGGAAAACTCAAGGAGTGATTCCAATCAAAAATGTGATTGGGGGCCCTAACCACTCCCTATCTGTTTCCCACAGCTTTAAGTCCAAGCTGAGAAGCCTACTTAATTTGCCAGCTGGCCAAACATGTCACAAGTTTTGTTTTTTTATTTTGTTTTGTTTTTTGTTTTGTGCTGCATACACAGGTAAAGGATTCCCCCCCCCCAATTCAATCCCATTCTATTCTGCATGCAATTATTATGGAGGCACATCAAGGAATTTTGAACAGAAATCACATCAAATTGGTCAAGTCAAATTATCTGAGTCTTCCCATTTAGACAGGCTTTACTTTTTTTAATTACCTGCTAAACCAGGGGTGTCAAACTTATGTCTTCATGGCGGCGTCATGTGACGTATCAGGACTTTTTCCCCTTTTGCTAAACTGGGTGTGGGCGTGGACAGCGCGTGACACATCCAGCCCGGGGGCCACGAATTTGACATCCCTGTGCTAAACCCTGGGTAGGAAGAACAATAAACCTTTCCTTCTTTACTCTTAGTCCTGGTTTTCCTGATATACTCCCAGTACTTCAACATTGTGCCTCATGAACTATCTGGTGAATATTCAGAGAGGATTCCATCTTCCCTTTTTGTCTCTTCTTCTTCACATTTTTTTGACATATGATATATTCCAACATCGGGTATCCAAATTTTTGCATTTATTTATTTATTTCTTCCTAACTTCTCTTTTCTCTCACTACATACTCCACCAAATTTTGACAGGTATAGTAGTCTGTACTACCAAATTTAGGCCAGTACACTATATACATCCAAATGGGGTGTTTCAGCCAAGTGAAACAACAATACTTAATCATGGTACCTTTACTCTTATCCCAGGTGTATTTTCCCCAGATGGGTCCATCCCATCCTGCTAGCATTTGTTCCAACGGGTTTTCCGAGGGAATCCAAATATTCACCTCATCAGTCCCCTCACTCACAGGTTTACTTTTCCTGTTTCCTATAACTGGTCTTTCCCTGTATGCGAGACCTCTGTTCACATGTTAACCAAACTGTTCCACTTCGTCCGTCTCTGACTGATCTCCTCGCACAGGTACAGAACTGCAGATCAGACTCCGCACTTGCTTCTTATTTACGGGGGTCTTAATGACTCCTAATATGTCTCACACATCCTCTCAACCAGGTCTCACAGACATACCAGTCCTACCTGACCACCCAAGCAGTACTTCCCCAAATTCCACTTTTTGGGTTTTCTTACCTGGGTTTGTGTATGGAGTTTCCCAATTGCGGCCAATATCAGCCCGTTTTCCTATTCCTTTTCCCCTGACTTTGTTATCTTTCCAACATGTTTCGTTTGAGTAGACCTCAGGCCCCCAGGTGGCTCAGATCTCCAGGCTGCTGACCCTGAATTCCACTGGAGCCAGCTAGGGGATTCCCAAGAGTTACTCGAGCCCCACGTTGGGCACCAATTGTGAGAAACAAGGCTCACACTCAAATTGTTGGAAATAACAAAGTGTTTATTAAGAAAGCATTTGCAAAGGCTGGTGGATCTCTAAGCTGCAAGCAAGAGACCACACCGGTTACAGATTTCAGTATATATATATATATTTTTAAATTTTTTATTAGACGTTAAAACATACAAAAAAAAAGACAAATAGACATAAACAACAAAAATACAACCATTCCCTCCACCTACACCACTCGTACTACATATACATATTTGTTGTCAGTCATCTACAGATCATATCTTAAATTTTATGCAATTTACATGGTCAATTATCATGTATTTCAACTTAGAATTGTAAGTATTGGTGTTTAGATATCTTTTTTGTTCTATATCTCTCAACTTTCTGCAACCCTATTTGTCATATTTTAATTTATTGTTATTTTACTTTCCAGCCATTGGTACCATTTGTGCCATACTTGGTAAAATTCACTTTCTTCTTTGTCCTGCAATTCTAAAGTTAGCTTATCCATTTCGGCACATTCGTTTATTTTGGATATTATTTTTTCTCTGCTCGGGATCAGGTCTGTCTTCCAATTTTGGGCATATATAATTCGCGCTGCTGTAAGAATATGGGTACTAAGGTATTTTATTTCTTTACTATATTGTGGTGTCATCATACCGAATAAGAAGAACTCTGGTTTATTTGGTGTCTGGAGATTTATTATTTCTTCTATTATGGTTTTAATTTCTTGCCAATAAAGTTGTGCTTTGCTACATTTCCACCACATATGAAAATATGATCCTTTTTGATTTTTGCATTTCCAGCACAATGCAGATGTGTTTGGGTGGATTTTGGCTAGACGGGCCGGTGGTAAATGCCATCTATAGAACATTTTTATTAAATTTTCCTTATAGGATATAGCTCTCGTCATTCTAATATTTTGTTTCCATAATTTCTCCCATTCTGTAAGTTGAATATTGTGTCCTATGTCCCTGGCCCACATTATCATATTGTGTTTAACCGTTTCTTCTAGAAGAGTGTCTTTTAGCAAGAGATTGTATAGTTTGGTTATTGTTTTTTGGTCAGTCCCTAAAAGAATTTTATCCAAATCATTCGGCTCCATGGCTATTCCGTATTGTAATTTATCCTTGTGATATCTTGATTTAATTTGGGTGTAGTGCCACCAGTCTATGTTTGTGTTGGTCTCCTGGAGTGATTTCAGTATATTTTATACATTTCTATTATCGGCTACTTGTTCCTCCTTCCCAGGTCCAGTTGATAGGCCCAGGTCAGTCACATGCTAACAGTCCGCCTATAATCTGCTATTCCACCTAAAAGTTTTAAAATTAGTTAAGCCCTTTTTGCTAAGCACTCAGCCCCTTCATTTCTCACCTCTTTGGTATTCCCTTATCAGCTCTCTTGTTTTTCTGTACAATACAGTGCCTGGTACATATCTCAAGCCAGAAACTGTGTATGTCATTGCCCAGCAAAGTTCATGCATCGGGCAAACATGGCTGTGCCTTGGATATGCAGCAGTGTGGCTATACTTTAAAATACTAACTTTAGTTAGTTTGAACAAAGAATAAATCTTATATAAATTGTATAATATGTCTTTCATAAGCTATAGGTTAGTCTACATTATGGAAAATTACAACTTATTATATTGTATCTCACAGGCTGAGGTGGGGAATGCTGTTTCTACAGGGGAAGCTACAGAAAAGGCACATTGCGACATCCCATAAAATGACAAAGCATCACAACTGGGACTTGGAGTTGGCCATTCTTTCCAGATCTTCCTGGTTAGGTAGAAATGACCGGTTATTATCTGCAGTGATCATTGCCCAAATGTCCCCTACAACCTCTGTACATCCCACTTTCCAGTTCATCCCATTTCTTCCTATCACCCGCCCCCACCCCCCAGTTAGGAAATTTAAACCTTCCTTTTCTTTCCTATTTAGTTAATGTCCTTGTCTACATTTTCTCATCTTGGTTTCTTGCTAGAGAGAGAGAAAAAATATTAGATATGGTAGGCCTGTTTTCTGGTATTGTTTTCATTTTAGCACAACTTCCTCTTCTTCCCCACCCATTTTAAAACTTTTCTTTCCACTTCTTCCCCTAATGCAGAATCTTAGGTTTGATTTTACACAACTCCATCCCCCCACTTTCTAAAAAAATCTCCTAATTGCACTTTCCCATAATCCCTGTTTTCTTCTTTTTCTTTTTTTTTCTTCCACACCTCCCTCCTCCCTCCCCCGGGCTTCTCTTTGTTTGCTACAACTGTTGTTCTCAAACTTTACCTAACCCATTATCTTTTTCTCTGGAAATCTGTCTCTTTCTTTTTCCAGCCCAAATCTCACATTTGCTGCATCCAATTCCAGGCATCATCTCCTATTGTAGTCTTTCTGGCTTAGTTTCCTCTGACCTCTCCCCTCTTCCCCCATCAAAGCAAGGCTTCAGTCTCCTCACTCCCCAAAAAAACCTTCCCTGTTCTACGTGCCACATTAATTGCACCCTTCCTGATTCCAGTCCCTCTCGATCCCCACCCAGTTCTTCTAAGCAGCAGTTTCTGCCAGTTCCTCTGTTGCCACGTGTGCATCCAAGGTACCTTATTCCCAGCTCATTGCCATGGTGACCATTAACCCCTTCTATGTTTGCCAGGAGGCTGAGTGGCTCTTGGTGTTTCCTTATGTTGAATGAGAAAGTTGACAGACCTCCAGCCTCTCTGGATTTCTGCTCCACTGAGCTCTGTGGTGAAAGGGTCCCCTGGACAACAGCCCAAAAGTCCATCCCCCAACCTGCACAATTGACCCTACCAGATCCCACTTTCCCTTTTCTGATAACAGTAATCTTTTCTTGGGTGTCCTCCTGGACTCACAGCTGTCTTTAGAAAACCATCTGACGGCTGTGGCCAGGGGGGCTTTTTATCAGGTCCGCCTGATCCACCAGTTGCGTCCCTTTCTGGACCGGGACGCCTTGCGCACGGTCACTCACGCCCTCATCACTTCCCGTCTGGACTACTGTAACACTCTCTACATGGGGCTCCCCTTGAAGAGCACCCGGAGGCTCCAGCTGGTCCAGAATGCAGCCGCGCGGGTGATTATGGGGGCGACTCGATGCTCCTCTGTAACACCGTTCCTGCGCGAGCTGTACTGGCTCCCGGTGGTCTTCCGGGTACGATTCAAGGTGCTGGTTGCCACCTTCAAAGCACTCCATGGCATAGGACCTGGGTACTTAGGAGACCACCTTCTGCCGCCGATAGCCTCCCATTGACCAGTACACTCCCACAGAGAGGGTCTCCTCAGGGTGCTGTTGGTTAGACAGTGTTGACTGGCGACCCCCAGGGGGAAAGCCTTCTCTGTGGGGGCACCTGCCCTCTGGAACGAGCTGCCCCCGGAGATTTGTCGGATTCCCAACCTTTGTACCTTTCGCCACGCCCTTAAAACACTATTATTCCATCAAGCAGGGCTGGCCTAAAATATTATTTTAATGGGTTATTTTATTTTGGGTTATTTTATTTTAGATTATTGGCCAAACTATTTAATAATTTTAAATTGTTTTTAACTTTTATATTGTTGGTTTTTTATCTTGGCTGTACACCGCCCTGAGTCCTTTGGGAGAAGGGCGGTATAAAAATTTAATAAATAATAAATAATAACTATCTATAATTAATATTTATTATAAATTAAGATATTTAAGTTAATATTAAGATCTATCTGGAGTGACATATGATTATACCGTATTGTATTGTATGCCTTTATGATTGACTTACAGTTGTAAACACTTATACGTTTTTTGAGTAGGTAACCAACGAAAATAGAAACTGAAATCTAGAGCTTAGAAAAAACAAAATGTGAAAGAAGTAAACACTACAATATTGATAGGTAAAGGGAAAAGATATTGAGAAAGCCAAAAGTAATATAAAAGTGGCCAAGTCAAAAATAGATATAGGGAAAAGGAACATAACTATAAGAAAATTAACTTAGAGGGATAAAAGAAAGCATTATTATTAGTGATAAAAATAGTGGATGGTAATCTGGGAAAAGATTTATAAAATTTTAGGAGAACAAAGTAACATTCTAAAAGAAATGACAAGTATCACCACTACATCACTGAGAACAGGGAAAAAGGCAGCATCAAACCCAATGGTGGCGATGGCTTCCCCATCAACCCAGAGAACAACAGAAGGAATGCTGCCTACAGAAAAATCAAGCTCCAATTTGACTTCTCAAACGATGCAGACTACTCTCGTAATGATTCAGGAAACTATGATGAAACTTCAGGAGACGATGACGAAAAACCATGGAGAATTGAAATCTGACATACATAACTTAGACAACAAAATGGATTCAATTCAAGAGGCGATACAAAAGAACGAGCAAAAAATTAGGTCCGCGGAAATAAAAACTGAACAAACTGAAAAAAAATTAGAGCAGATAGACCAAAAAATTATGGCGGTAAACAAAGACTTGGAAAGCTCATTAATGCATCTGGAAATGGATCGAGCCTCTTTTTACCTGAGATTTCAAAATGTGGTGGAAACAAAAAAAGATGACCTAGGAGAGATAATGGCGGGACTGATTGCGGAAGCCCTCCAGAGATAAAAAAGAGATTATAAACAAGATGGACGAAGTGTACAGAGTTCAAACCAATTATGCAAAGCGTCACCATTTACCAAGGGAAGTACATATCAGATTTGCACACAAAAACGTGTGAGATATTATTTATAAAATCACAAGAGATGAACCAATGATATATCATGAAAGAGAGATAATAACATTGAAGCAAGTCCCCAGGCGGATCAGAGAACAAAGGAAGGATTACCAGTTCTTAGCATCTCTACTAAGCAGAAGAAAAATATTATTTCCGTGGACCATTCCGGACGGAATGTCAGTAACCTGGCAGGGCAAACGAATTAAAATTGAGGATCTAGATAAAGCCCAAGAACTATATGATTAACTGATGGGGATGGAGGAAGTTTCGAGCAGTAAAGAGAGATTGGAACCACCCAGTTTAGAAGAACAAAGACAAGAATCTGGGGACGAAGATGTGGAAGAAGGAGCCAAAATAAAGAAGGGGAATCGAAATGAAGAAAGGAGTAAGAGTACCAGACCACAAAGAATTACAAGAGCAAACAAAAACCAGAGACCAGCAGACAATTAAGAAAATAGAGAAAGAAACTAAATTACTGTCAATAAACGTAAACGGATTGAATGACCAGGTGAAAAGGAAAAAAATGCTTACAAAATTAACAAAACAGAATGTAGACATTATATGCCTCCAAGAGGCACATATCAAAAACCAGGATCAGAAATACTTGGAATATAGTAAGTTGGGGAATTTATATGCCGCACTGGCAGAGAGAAAAAAGAGAGGGGTTGTGATATATGTCAGAAAAGAAATAAAAACAAGTGTAATATATGAAGATCCGAAGGGAATATTATTATTGGGATTAATAATAGGGGAAGTTAAAATGTTATTAGTTAATATATATGCTCCCAATAAAAACCAGAGGAAATTTTACAAAAAAATACATGGAAAAATCATTGAAACAGGTTATAAAAATATATGCATTGTGGGGGACTACAATGGGATAATAGATAGAAAAAAAGATTTTATTTATTTTTTATTTTATTTTATTTCCAATTTATATACCGCCCTTCTCCCTGAGGACTCAGGGCGGTGTACAGCCAGAAATAAAAACATGAAATGCAAATATTAAAAACAGTTAAAATATATATAAATTTGGCTCCAAAATTTAAAACTAACAAACCAATTAAAATATTTAAAATTTCTTCTTAAGCCAGCCCGGCTTGTTGG
The DNA here is from genome assembly GCA_012654045.1 of Ptyas mucosa. NCBI lineage: Eukaryota > Metazoa > Chordata > Lepidosauria > Squamata > Colubridae > Ptyas > Ptyas mucosa. Next base: position 12,794 of record WNWU01012783.1, read on the forward strand.
AAAAAATGTGTTTTGAGGGCACGGCAGAAGGCACTGAGGTCATGAATTCTCCTTATCTCCGGGGGCAACTGGTTCCAGAGGGTGGGTGCCCCCACAGAGAATGCTCTCCCCCTGGGGGTCACCAGCCTACATTGTTTGGCTGATGGCACCCTGAGGAGGCCCTCTCTGTGGGAGCGCACGGGTCGATGGGAGGTCATCGGTGGCAGCAGGCGGTCTCGGAGATAACTAGGCCCTATGCCATGGAGCGCTTTAAAGGTGATCACCAACACCTTGAAGCGCACCCGGAAGACCACCGGAAGCCAGTGCAGCTCGCGCAGGAGCAGTGTTATGTGGGAGCGCCATGCTGCTCCCGTCACTACCCGCGCGGCTGCGTTCTGGACCAGTTGGAGCCTCCAGGTGTTCTTCAAGGGGAGCCCCATGTAGAGAGCGTTACAGTAGTCTAGGCGAGAGGTGACAAGGGCGTGAGTGACTGTGCACAGGGAATCCCGATCAAGAAAGGGCCGCAACTGGCGAATCAGGCGAACCTGACAGAAGGTCCCCCTGGTTACAGCCGTCAGATGTTCCTCCAAAGACAGCTGCCTATCCAGGAGGACTCCCAGATTGCGAGCCCTTTCCGCAGGGGCCAACGACTCGCCCCCGATAGTCAGTGATGGAGTCAACTGACTATATTGGGATGCCGGGAGCCACAGCCACTCCGTCTTGGACGGGTTGAGCTTGAGCTTGTTTCTCCCCATCCAGATCCGCACAGCCTCCAGGCACTGGGACATCACTTCAAGGGCATGGGGTGGAGATGTACAGCTGGGTGTCATCAGCGTACTGATGGTATCTCACCCCAAAGCCACGGATGATCTCACCCAGCGGCTTCACATAAATGTTGAACAAAAGGGGCGAGAGGACCGACCCCTGCGGCACTCCACAAACGAGAGGCCTCGAGGTCGACCTCTGCCCCCGTCAACACAAACTGCGACCGGTCGGAGAGAAAGGAGGAGAACCACCGTAATACGGTGCCCCCCATCCCCAACTCTTCCAGCTGGTGCAGCATGATACCATGATTATATTAGTGAGAAGAAAAAGGGGGGAAAAAGGAATGTATTACCAAAAACTTTTTTCGATATGGCAGAAGAATTAAACCCGAGTGATATATGGTGAACACTAAACCCCAAAGAGAAAAAAAATACTTTTTATTCCAACCCGCATAAATCCTTCTCAAGAATAGATATGATATGGGCAAATAAAGAACTAAGTAAAGAAGTAGATAATGTAGAGAGTCTCCCAAACATTTGGGCAGATCATAACCCCCTGAAAATAATATGGAAAGGTCAAAAAAAGAAAATAAGAAGATGGACATTAAACCCACAGGTACTACAAGAGAAGGAATACATAGAAAATATTAATCAGGAACTGACCTTATTTCTAGAAGTAAATAATAAACACCACATTTCTTTGCAGAACCTATGGGACACAATAAAAGCATACACAAGAGGAATAACTGTAGCATATATGGCAAAAAGAAACAAGGAAAAATGGAAACAGCAGGATATATTAGTGAAAGAATTAGAACAGCTAGAAAAAAAATTTCAAATAAGGCCAGGTGATGTACAACTAATTGAAGAATTAACATTAGTAAAACATAAATTAAACCTAATAGAACAAGCAGAACACATTAAAAACATTAAATATGCGAAACAATACCAATTTGAGAATGCAAATAAGTCAGGGAGGTGGTTATCATACAAATTAAGAAAAGAAAACAAAAGTAGGATAATACACCAACTGCAGGACGAGGTAGGAGATTTACAAAATAAGGAAGAAGAAATTAAAAGGATTGCATTAAAATATTTTGAGAACTTATATACACAGGAGGAAGCTGAGATAGAAAAATTAAAGGACTATTTAAAAGATAAAAAGATGCCCATCATAGAGGAAGATAAGAGAACGCTGCTAAATAGGGAAATAACATTGACAGAGCTAAAAGAAGGGATTCAAAAACAAAAAATAATTTGACCCCGGGACCAGATGGTTTACCAGGAGAAGTTTACAAAAACATGGGGGAGCTATTAGAACCCATTCTTTTAGAACTGTATAACGAGGTCTTGTTAGAAACAAAAATCCCTGTTTCATGGAGAGAAGCATATATCACAGTGATTATGAAAGAAGGTACCGACCCAAACCAAATTCAAAACTACAGGCCAATTTCACTTTTGAATGCAGACTACAAGATTTTTATGGCTATCATAGCAGGAAAGATGAAAAAAATACTGAATGAAATTATTCACTCTGAACAAAATGGTTTTCTCCCTTCTAGACAAATTAGAGATAACACAAGAATAGTATTGAACATATTAAAGTATTATGAGGCGCATCCAGAGAAACAAATTGCCCTTGTTTTTCTGGATGCGCAAAAAGCATTTGATCATTTAAATTGGAAATATATGATTAGTCAAATTAGAGAAATGAAATTCAGCGACAAATTTGAACAAATGATTGAAGCAATTTATTCGTCTCAAAAAGCAAACATAATAATAAATGGAGAAATTACAAAAACATTTGAAATAAAGAAAGGAGTCCGCCAGGGATGCCCACTGTCATCTCTGCTTTTTATTTTGACTTTAGAATCGCTATTGATGAAAATTAGAGCAAACCCAGAGATTAAGGGAACGAAAATTAGAATGGAAGAATATAAATTAATGGTATTTGCGGATGATTTGGTATTTTTTGGGGAAGACCCAAAGGAAACAGGACCAATAAAAATACAAAAAATATAGAAAAATATGGGGAAGTAGCGGGCCTTAAAATTAATAAGACAAAAACAAAAATGATAGTCAAAAATTTAACAATACAACAGGAAAGAGAATTAGAGGGGAAATTAGGATTACAGAATGTGAGAAAAGTTAAATACTTAGGAATTTGGCTGATAGCGAGATGTTCTTCAATCAAAGAAGACAACTACGTAAAGCTTATGCAACAAATTAAAATTGATTTGGAAAGATGGGGGGCATTAAACCTATCCTTACTGGGTCGGATTGCGACGATTAAAATGAATATTCTTCCAAAATTGTTATATTTTTTCCAAACTATTCCCATAAAATTAGATAAGAATTTTTTTATAGAACTGAATCAAATTACAACAAAATTTATATGGGCGAAGAAAAAAGCAAGAATAAAATTATCAGACCTTCAGGACAGTAGAAGCAGAGGTGGCTTAGGGCTCCCAGACTGGTGACTTTATTATCAGGCAGCAACTCTAGTTTGGATTAAATAATGGATTAACCTGGGAAATAAAAGATTACTCACACTGGAAGGACATGACTTAAAAAATGATGGCATGCCTTCCTATGGAACAGAGAACAAATCTCATTCCAATTTTTTTCAACATAAAATACGAGAAACTCTAATGCAAACATGGCATGAAATTAAGAAAAAACATTACATGAAAATCCCAAATTGGGTTTCAACTATGGAAGCAATGAGCCATCCTAATACATTGAATTTAAGTAAAATGGTAAAATAAAGTGAAATTTTAGACAAAGATTTTAATTTGTTTTAAATGTTGTATTTAATGTGTTTTATTTTATGGCTGTTCACCGCCCTGAGTCCTTCGGGAGTAGGGCGGTATATAAATTAAATAAACTTCTAAACTTCTAAACCAGGGGAATCTAAAAAGTAGGCAAGAATTGGAAGAACAGGGAATAAATATCTACAATTAAAATCAAGATATATAAAAGATAAAAATGAATATGGCATTGAAATTCTACCAAAACAATTAGATAAAATAATGATTGGCCCAGATGAAAAATTAATAACCAAAATTTATAATTATTTACTAGAATTTGACAGAGCTGAAGGCATAGTAAAAGGAACTATGATAGCCTGGGCTAGGAATATTGGACATAATATCGAACTAGAGGATTGGGAAATAATTTGGAACAAAAATTATAAATTACCGTATATACTTGAGTATAAGTCGACCCAAATATAAGCCGAGGCACCCAATTTTACCACAAAAAAACTGGGAAAACTTATTGACTCGAGTATAAGCCGGGGGTGGGAAATGCAGCGGCTACTGGTAAATTTCAAAATAAAAATAGATACCAATAAAATTACATTAATTGAAGCATCAGTAGGTTAAATGTTTTTGAATATTGATTTCAAAGAAAAACAGTAAACTAGCTCTGTAAGTGGAAAAGAGGATCAACAAAAACAATATGGTATCAACAATAACTTTAAAAGTATAGGATAAGTATCACTTATAGGATGCGGCTGAGATGAATACTGTATATCCCAAAGGGAAATTGGTGTCCTTGACATGGATTTTAAATTGGAATTTTAATCTATATGGGCCAAATTTTATATAATTTATTTTAAATAATTAGTTTTAACTTTTTTTAAATAATTGTTTTATTATGGCTGTTCACCGCCCTGAGTCCGAAAGGAGAAGGGTGGTATAAAAGTTTAAATAAATAAATAAACAACAGTAAGACTGAAATAGTGGCAAGATTCTTTCCTTAATTTGACAATATCAATTCAAAGATTAGATAGATAGATAGATAGATAGATAGATAGATAGATAGATAGATGCATGGATAGAAAGAAGAGAGATACTGTATGTACGCATATTCATCATACACATATACATAAACACACACATATATGTAATATATATGTAATCCTCAACTTACAACCCCAATTGAGTCCAAAATTTCTATTGTTAAATAAGACATTTTTTTAGGTCACTTTTTTTAGTGCCATTGTAACTTGAACAGTTACTAAATGAACTGTTGTAAGTTGAGGAACACACACACACCCCGCGCGCACACACTGTTGTTAAAATCTTTCTAATTATAAGTTACAATCATGGCTACAGCAACTTATTGTAATTCATTTCATCACTGCTGATTAATTTTTCTTGCCATATAGTAATACAGGCAAATTGAAGGAAAGGTTGCTTCCCCCTTCTTTGCAAGATATGGGATCCCAGCATCAAGACATGAAAATTTAAAACCTAAACTTTGAAAGTTCTCTCAAAGTTTCTCAGCCACACATATTTGAGGGAGGGGGGATAAATTATATTGTGCATAGCTTTTGTTTAGAATTAAATAAGGAGACTACAAAAAAGGGATGAACAATCCCACAATAAAAAGCGTTATCAATTCCCAATTACTGAATTTCCTAAAGAAACAACAAATCGAGATTTAGGAATTCCCGCGCCCCATAACACACACACACACACACACCGCCCCAACTCCTAAACATTTCTTCTCCCATCAACTGCACCAGGAGCTTTCTCCCTTTGACTAATATTTATTCTTCCCCTGATTTTAAAACCTGCTCTCGACCGACTAACAACTGCCAAAGTCGTTCTACAGCTGCCTCCCAACTCCGCTACGGGATCTCCCTCCCATCGCCCGCTACAGGATCTCCCTCCCTCCGAGAAGAGACGCTCTCCCAGCCCTTCACCCAGGCAGGCTTTAAAAACTTACACATTGCCAGCGAGCGAGCAGCCAGCCATGCCGCGGCAAGGGCGGGTGGCAGCTGTAGGCAACAGGGGCTCTTCTTCAGAGGTGCCTTCTTCCTCAGTTGGTGTGACTGTGTGTGTGTAGTTCAGCCTTAAACCCGGCAGCGCTAATTTCTTTTTCCTCTCCTCCCCGCCCCCACCAAAGCAAGGATGGCTCTAGGCTGGTTTTGTTACCGTCGGTGTTAATATCTGCCAACCGCCGGAAGGGAAGAAGGGAAAGGAGGTTTTTTGGGGGGGTGGATGGGTGGGCAACGATAGAAGAATAAGAGGTGTCTGTAGTAGCACCTTTGGAGGATCATCAACTCGAGAAAACCAACAACCGGGAGGAGAAATAATTCAAAACGCCTTTTTTGTTTTTTTAAGAATCTCGGGGTGTTTTTTTTTAAAGCAGGGGTCTTTTGGGGGCGTCGTGGAGGAGGGGACACGTCCGATCCCCCGTTTCCCCCCTCCCCACAACCCCAAGTGTCCAGACTGAAACAGACATGCGGCTCAACCCCACGCTGGGAAAGAAAAGAGGAGCCGGGAGAGGGAGGAATAGAGAGAGAGAAAGTGACACAAATGGGGAAAGGGTGGGTGGGAGGACACGAGGGCAATCTTACCAAAACTTTTCTCCTTTCCCAGCATGGAAGGGGGTTCGGAAGTCCTTAGAAAAGAGCGCAAAAGCAAAGAAGCAGCCAGGGCCGGACTCTTTCTCGGGTCCGTCCTCTCTTCTGAGTTTGGGTCAAGTGGAAGAGAGTCGCTCAGGAGGAGGGACACCCCCCCACCCCCCAATGCGGTGGTGATTGTGGTGGCGGCACGGCCGCTTTGGGAAACGGGGAGGGGAGGTTAGGAGTTGTTGGAAAGGGACACACGCAACCCACACAATCCGGAGTCGCTTTACCAGCCTGCGATGGGAATATATAGAGGGAATATATAGAAGGCGAATGGCAGATTTCACAGACTCTGCGCTGAATTTTCCCTGGAAACCCCCCCCCCCCCTTTTAAACCTATATATATATTAATCTTTCTTCTCTATTACTCACCCCCCACACCCCATTTTGGCTTTAGCAAGCCTCCCTGCAACCCCGGGAGCCAAAACGGTTACAGGGAAAAAGGCATTTTTTCGTGACTCGAATATAAGCCGAGGGGGGCTTTTTTCAGCCTGAAAAACGTGCTGAAAAACTCGGCTTATATTCGAGTATATACAGTAACCAGATGGGCAAAATATGAAGAAAATCAATATAAAATATTTTACCGTTGGTACTTGGCACCCTCTAGATTGGCAAAAATATATCCAAATTTAAACCTCAACTGTTGGAAATGTGGACAAAGGCAAGGTACCTTCTTTCATACATGGTGGTTATGCTCCGAAACAAAATTTTTTTGGATGAAAATACTTAGTTGGATACAGGAAGTAACAGGCTTCCAGATAGAATATACACCATAATTGTTTATTCTAGGAATAATGAAAAAGAAATATGAAAAAACGACAACATATATTATTTTACATATGACAACGGTGGCAAGATTGGCATTTGCACAATGTTGGAGAAGTTCGAACACACCCTCCAAAGATCTAATAATTAGAAAGATATTAGATTGCATCGAGATGGATAAAATGACATTGGAACTGAAAGGACAGATAGATTCGGACTTTTACGTAATATGGGAGATATGGTATAATTGGATTGAAGATAGAAAAAAAGGGAACAGATAGTAGATTTTGTAAAATTATATAGAGTATAGGAGAATATTAGTGTGATGATATGTAAATGGTCACAGTCATGCACAAGAGTTGAATAAGAATTGTTTAATTGTTAAAACCCAATAAAACTCAAATGGAAAAAAAAATAGTTGGAAGGGTCAAAGGAAGAGAACAAGGTGGACTTTAAACCAATCAATAATAAAAGAGAAGGAATTCATTCAGATGATGGAAAGAGAATTAGGGTTCTTTTTTAAAGAAAACAGAAAGGAAGAGACTACATTACAGAATGTATGGGATACTGCCAAAGCAGTTATAAGAGGATTAGCTATAAACTATATGGCACAGAAAAATAAGAAAAAGAAACAAAATCAAAAGGCCCTGGAAGAAGAATATAAAGAACTTGAATTAAAATCACAAAAAGAGCCACAAAGAATAGATTTAAGAAATAGAATGGAGCTGATTAAACACAAATTAGATCTTATAGGAAAGGAGGAACTGGCACAACAAATAAAAAGAACAAAACAAAATTTCTTTGAAAATGCCAATAAACCAGGAAGGTGGTTAGCCTATAGATTAAAGAAATAAATCTACCATGGTATCTTACTGCAACGACTTGGGGGGTTGGGGGTAGGAGGCACTGTTTTACAGTGGTTCTCCTCCTATATCTCAGGTCACTCGCAGTTTGTATGGGCGGGGGGGCAGAGGTCTACCCCGAGGCCCCTAACCTGCGGGGTGCCGCAGGGTTCGGTTCTCTCCCCTCTACTCTTTAACATCTATATGAAGCTGCTGGGTGAGATCATTCGTGGTTTCGGGGTGAGGTATCATCAATATGCTGATGATACTCAGTTATACATCTCCACCCCGGACCACCCCGGGGATGCCCTTTCCGTGATGTCCTGATGCCTGGAGGCAGTGCGGGCCTGGATGGGTAGGAACAGGCTCAGACTCAACCCCTCCAAGACTGAGTGGCTGTGGATGCCAGCACCTCGTGTTCTAGAGGTCCCATCACTTGTGATGGGGGGGGAGGTACTTGCCCCCGTTGAAAGGGCCCGCAACTTGGGTGTCCTCCTGGATTCCTGGCTGTCGTTGGAAGATCATTTGACGGCCGTGACCAAGGGGGCTTTCACACAGGTTCGCCTGGTGCGCCAGTTGCGCCCTTTCCTAGACCGAGATGCCCTTCGCACGGTCACCCATGCTCTGGTTACTTCTCACTTGGATTACTGCAACTCCCTCTACATGGGGCTGCCCTTGAGGTGCACCCGGAGGCTCCAGCTGGTCCAAAATGCGGCCGCGCAGGTTGTTACGGGAGCTCCCCGTTACTCCCGCATAACACCTGTCCTACACGAGCTGCACTGGTTACCAGTGGTCCTCCAGATCTGCTTCAAGGTGCTGGTACTTACCTTTAAAGCCCTACATAGCTTAGGTCCGGGGTATTTGCAGGACCATCTCCTACCCGCCTCCCACCGTCCTGTCCGCTCTCACAGGGCTGCCCTCCTCAGGGTACCGTTGACCAGACAATGTCGGCTGGCGACGTCCAGGGGTAGAGCGTTCTGTGGGCGCTCCTGCCCTGTGGAATGAGTTAGCCACCGAACTCCGGACGGCCCCTGATCTACGCTCCTTCCGTCGAGGCCTAAAGACTTGGCTGTTTCAACAACTGGGCTGAGTCTGATTCTTGGGTTGTATTATTTATTTATCCTGTTTTAATTGGTTTTTAATTAGGATTTTCTATTATTGTATGTTTTTAATTTGTGTTCACCGCCCTGAGTCCTTTGGGAGAAGGGCGGCATATAAATAAAATAAAATAAAATAAATAAAAAATAAATAAATGTGGATATTGTTATTTACTGTTGTGGCCCGTCAGCGGCCTGTGCGGATTGTAGCTGATTCTGACAGCGAAGAGGCTGGTGTGGTGTTGCGCCAGCAGCCTGTGCAGCTGGCACCCAAGTCAGACAATGAGGAGGCTGGAGAAGATGTGGTGCCAGAGGCAGGGATTCAGCCAGGGCCTTCAGAACCTCCAGAAGCTCCTTTAAGTGAAGAGGACGAAGAGGAGGAGCCTCTTCTTGATGCACGGGCGTGCAGAGCTGCCAAAAGGCAGGAGTGGCTCCTCAGGAGGAGGTCTCCTTGAGAGTAAGGCTTGGGGCTAATTGGCCACTCCCTTAGCCTATTTAAGGAGGAACGCCGACTGAAGCAAGTTGTAGGGAACAACTTTAGTTCACTCTACTTCGCATCTGGATTCTCTGCACATTGCTTCTGGGCTTTCTGCCAACCTTCGTAAGATTGTGATTACTTTATCTTTGGTTTCTTGTAGGCTGTTAAGAAAGTTTATTAACAGCCTTTGTTTTGAAAAAGACTGTGTTACTTTAGTAAATTAAGTTTTGTACAAACTTTGTGTGTGCTGTGTTCTTTGGGATCCGTAGCTGGGGCAGAACATTTACTGAAAAATAAGACTGAGGTATTGCAACAGTTCAGGAAATGGGTAACACTTGTAGAATGACAGCATAGATGCAACGTATGTCAGATTCAAACAGACAGGGGGACAGAGTTTATGTCTGAGAAGTTTCAAAGGTGGTTAAGCAGTCTAGGCATAAGGCATAGAAAAACAAACCCATATTCACCTTCTGAAGGTGTGGTTGAGAGACAAAACGGTGTGCTACAATGAAAGATGCTGTGCTTGCTGATGCAGGCATGAGTAAGACATTCTGGGGAGAAGCCATATTAACAGCGAATTATATCGTTAATAGGTTATGGAGCGAGGCAATACAGGAAACACCATATTTCCTGATGCATGGTAGGAAACCGTCTTTAAGTCATGTACAAACATTCGGTAGTTATGCCTGGGTGCATATTCCGAAAGCTACTAGGAGAAAAGGTCAGATAAAGGCCAGAAAGCTTCCATTTGTTGGGTATGAGCCAGAAACGAAGGGGTACAGATTTACAGATGGTACTAAACGAGTTGTAATCTCAGGGTCTGCTAGTTTTGCAGAGCAGAACTGGAACAAGATACACGGCAATCATGAGGTGTTCATGCCAATACAGAGTTCAAAGCTATCGGAAGCTGAGACCGAGTCAGATAAAGATTTAGAGGAGGATAGAGTTATGATAAAAAGCAAACATACAGATGCCATAGATATAGAAGAGGAGAGACCTGATACAGTAACACAGGAACATGTAATTCCTAGGAGATCAGAGAGGAGTAACAAAGGTGTACCTCCTGAACGGTTTACTGCAAGTGAAGTCAGAGCATACAGTGCTAAATATGAACCTCAAAGTTACCATAAAATGGTGTTATTGAAAAATGTTACTGAACGATGTAAATGTAAATGAAGACAATGCTGCATGTATAACAATGGCAACAGGAGATCGCATTAGGAATAGAAGTAAACAAGTAGACATTGTAAACATGGAGAAATATTGAGAAGTAAACATGTAGACATTGTAAACATGGAGAAATACTGAGTAAAAGTAAACATGTAGAAATATTGTAACATTAGAGAAGCTGTAAAGGAGAAACTGATCAAATTACAGCATTGTTCCAGTGATTGTAATTTAGATGATATGTTAACTAAACCTGTATCGGTAGAAAAATACAAGAAATGTTAAAGAGTTCGGATTATTAGATGTACAGCTTTAAATGGGAGGAGTGTCAGAGTATGTAGATTTAATAGCTGTAAGCTGATGTAAGGTTGTAAGCGGAGGCAACTGAAAGCTGATGCAATGGAAATGAGGCAGCAGAGTTACTGCCACTTTAAGAAGCTGGGTAAGAAGCTGTCTATATAGGGAAGCCAGTAGAGGGCATCTCCCTTCTCCTCATGTTTTCTCTCATCGTGTATCTCATTGCTCTCCTTGTGTCAGTAGCTGTATAAGGTATTTAACCACATATATGTTTGTAAATATATAGCTGTATATAAACCACTGTTAATTATCTAAAGGCTCTGTGTTTTTGAGGCTTTTTTCAGGCTGTTTTTTCAGAAAAAAATTGGCCAAAAAAAGCCCCGAAAACAGTCCGAAAAAAGTTTCAAACATGGGCCGAAAGCACCTTGAAAATGGGCCAAAAAAAGCCTCAAAAATGGGTCGAAAAAAGGCCTGAAAAAGGCCCGAAAATGGGGTGTGCTGAGGCGAAAAAACAGCTGGCGGGTGGGCGGGGCTTCAGCAATATTCAGTCTATAAGACGCACAGACATTTTCACCCCCTTTTGGGAGACAAACAAGTACATCTTATACTCTGAAAAATACAGTAATTCACAAGAGGTAAATAAAGAGGGGATATTCATGACAAGGAGTCTGTTTCTTGCTTCTGCTAAGGCTGGGTCAGAACAGGCTCCAGGGCTGACACCCCCCTCGCCGGGCATGGCAAGGCTTCCTGCCCCCCTTTATCGATGCAATTTGGGGGTGGCAGGTGGGGAGGGGTGGGGCGGGGAAGGCTATTTCTGACTCCTGGACACATTCCCTCTCTTCTCCCTGCTCCTCCTCTTTGCCTCGTGCAGGCCGCTCCGTTGCCCATTTCTCCATTGCAGCGCAGTGCCCAGGATCCACTTTGATAGTGGGAGTGGGGTGTGGGGTGGGTTAATAATTTGCCTGGCCAAACGGGGCGTTGATCCTACCTGAGACGCTCCTCCTCAGATGTTGGAAACAGCAGTCAGGAATGGGTTAACTCTGTCTTTAGCTGGATGGAGTCTGCAATTTGCTAAAACCACGCCCCTTCCTGTTGCCTCCCAGCTTTTGATGAAGGCGTCGATGTAGACTGACGTGTAAATCTGTGAATAAAACACAACAGCCCTCTCTGTCCCCCCCAGGATTGGACACCAAACCTGGTGGGGATGACTGCTGTTTCCAACGTCCCAAGAAGGAGTGTCTCAGGTAGGATCAACACCCCTTCTCCATAACAGTTGGAAACAGCAGTCAGGAATGGGACATACCCAAGCTGGCTGTCCTATTGGGAGGGTGTCATCTGGTCCTGCTCCCCCCACCCCGTGATGACTCTTTGAAGAACCCGCCTGCCAAAAGCCGCCTCCGCTGAGGCATAAGAATTGAGTTTATAGTGGCAGATAAATGGGGATGGGGACGCCCAAGTCGCAGCCCGGCAGACCTCCTCTAGAGATGCCTGCGTAGCCCAAGCGGCTGAGGTGGCCGTGGTCCGAGTAGAATGGGCTGTGATGTGTCTAGGGACCGGTAACGCATGTGACTCATAAGCCATAGCAATGCACGCTCTAATCTATCTCCCCAAGGTGGAAGATGAAACCTTGCACCCCAACGTGGCAGGTTGGAAAGAAATGAAAAGAGATTCTGTTTTCCGTATGGGAGCGGTTCTCCTCACATAGAGGCGGAGAGCCCTCCACACATCTAAAGTATGCCGCTTATGTTCTAAACGGTGAACTGGTTCATGACAAAAGTTGGGAAGCACCAGTTCCTGAGCCCTATGGAACCACGTATTAATCTTTGGAATGAAGGTGGGATCCAGGCGTAAAATCACTCTGTCAGAATGGAAAACACAGAGGACCTGCCTGATGGAAAGGGCCGCCATTTCTGATATACGCCTGGCTGAAGTTATGGCCACCAGAAATGCCACCTTATAAGATAACAGGTGAAGACTGGCCTCCCTCAGCGGCTCAAAGGGGGTCCTAGTTGAGGGAATTTAAGACCTTAGTCGAGTTCCATGTGGGGAATCGATGCACTACCGGGGGCCTAAGGTTCGTGGCACCCCTGAGGAATTTTCTAAGCACAGGGTGTTGAGATAAGGAGTCCTTAGACCCACATGTCAAAACAGAAGACACGGCAGCCATCTGTCGTCGCAGGGTGTTGGGGACCAAGCCCCTATCCAACCCATCCTGTAGAAAGTCCAAAATGTTAGCAATGGAAGTCTCAGTAGAGACTTGTGCACCAGCAGCAAAAAGCCTGCCAGGTGGCATCATACAGTTAGTGGAGTCTCTCCGTGAAGCTTGGATCATTTTGATGACCTTGGAGGAAAAATTGTCCGCACTCAGCAGGCACCGCTCAAGCGCCAGGCAATCAACTGGAACCACTGAGGGTCTGGGTGGACCAGCGCTGAGGGACACCTTGTGCCGAGGGATCCTCCAAGGTCAAGCCACTGATAGTGCCAACAGATCTGCAAACCAGGGCCGTCTGGGCCAATGCGGCGCTAGAAGTATAAGCTTCAACTCCTCCTCCAGAAGTTTCCGGATGACCTTGGGAATCAATGGAAGAGGAGGGAAGGCATAGAGCAGACTGGACGGCCACGGACTGCAAAGGGCATCCACTGCCTCTGCCTTTGGTGTCAGGAATCTGGTGAAGAATCTCAGTACTTGATGGTTGTCCTGTGAGGCAACTAGGTTGACCATCGGAAGACTGAACCAGTCCGACAATTCCTGAAAAAGGGGCGGGTGCAGGCGCCACTCCACATGGTCGACTGATGCTCGGCTGAGCCAGTCCACCTGCACATTCGCTGCCCCTGAGATATGCAGTGCTTGAATGGAGTGTAGATGGGCCTCTGCCCAAAGACCCAGTCGTTTGGCCTCTCTCATAAGTGGTCTGGACTGGGTCCCTCCTAGGCGATTTACATGTGCCTTGGCGGTCACATTGTCTGTTAAAATCAGAATGCCCTTGTCTACCACAATGTCTTTGAGCTTCCTTAGGGCTAGAGGTATGGCCTGGAGCTCCAACCAATTTATGTTGTGTCTCAGATCTGTCTGAGACCACTGTCCCTGGACCATGTGAGGTCCAAGCTGAGTTCCCCAGCCCAGAAGGCTGGCGTTGGTAGTTTGAATCAGTTGACGAGGTTCCCTGAACCTGCAGCCCTTGGTGATAGCCTTGGAGTCCCACCAGTCGAGTGATCTGAACACTTCCGAGGGCACCCGAACCCTGACTGGGGATGTACTGACACCTGACCGTTGAAATGGAAGGAGAAACCACTGCAGATCCCTGCTATGGAGACGAGCCCAAGGTGTGATAGCAATAGCCGACACTATCTTTCCCAAGAGTTGGGAAAGCAGGAGAGGAACGGAACGCTCCACCCTGACCCGTCGAGCCAACTCCCTCAGGCTGGCTTGTTGCTCTTGGGATAGATACACCTTTGATTCCACTGTATCTATAATTGCCCCCAGATGGACCAGACGGGTGGAAGGGATCAGATGGCTTTTGGCCCAGTTGATTGAAAAACCATGGTCCTGTAGAACTTGGATAGTGGTGTTTAGGTCTCGCCGCACCACAGTTTCTGAATTGGACTGAATAAGGATGTCGTCCAAGTAGAATTGAATCCTTATTGGCAGGGTCCAAAGATGGCCCGCCAGGGCAGCCATCAAGTTTTGTGAAAACTCTGGGGGTGGACGACAGTCCGAAAGGCAATGACTGATACTGGAAATGATTCCCCGCATAATGGAAGCGGAGAAACTGTCTGTGGGCTGGGTAGATGGGAACATGAAGGTACGTCTCCATCAGGTCCACTGATGTGAGGAAGTCCCCTTCCCTGACACTCTCCAAGATAGTCTGGAGCGACTGCATTTTGAACCGTCGATAAATAATCGGTTCAGGGACTTGAGATGGAGGATGGCCCGCAATCCCCCCAAGGGTTTCTGTATGATGAACAGTCGAGAGTAAAACCCCTGTTTGCGTTGTTCCGAGGAACTGGCTGTATGGCCTGTATCTACGGGACTGCCTTCTGCCACCAATTGCCTCCCACCGGCCAGTTCGCTCCCACAGAGAGGGCCTCCTCAGGGTGCCGTCAGCCAGACAATGCCGGCTGGCGACCCCCAGGGGGAGAGCCTTCTCTGTGGTGGCGCCCACCCTCTGGAACGACCTACCCCCAGAGATACGAGTAATTCCCGACCTCCGGACTTTTCGTTGGGCCCTAAAAACTCACCTTTTTCAGTTAGCCGGGCTGGCCTGATTTTATCTTGGTTTTAAAATTGAAATTGATTTTAAATCGAAATATTTTAAATTAATGGGGCAAATTCTATTTAATTTATTTTTAAATTATTTTTAACTTTTATGTATATAAATGTTTTTATTCTGGCTGTTCACCGCCCTGAGTCCGAAAGGAGAAGGGCGGTATAAAAGTTTAATAACTAACTAACTAAATAAATAATAATAAATAAGAGATGTCTTACGGCTGCTTCCATGACAAGCCGTCTTGTCGGGTCCCTGGACATGGGCCATCTGACAAACATCCTCGGGGGACTGGATATAAACTCCAGGGATAGGCCCAACCTGATGGTATTCCTGACCCAGAGATTTGTGGTGGTAACCTCCCACTGACTAGCAAATAACGCCAGACGTCCTCCGATGGGAGGGTCGGACGGACAGTCATTTATAGCGTCTGACCTGACGGCTCCTCCCACCCCAAAAGGACCATCTGGAGGAATACCTATGTCCCTGTCTGCCTTGCCTGTCCTGTTGATAGCCTTGTCTGGAGGAATACGGGCTCTGTGACCGCAGCCCGCCAAAACCGCTGTCCGGCCCTCAAAAGGGCTGTGGATGAAAATATGGTCTCAGGCGGGACTCAGTTCTATGAGTCAAGCTAGGCAGCACTTTGCGTTTGTCCCTGGACTCTACCAAGAGGATCCAGAGATTCGCCAAACAAATGCATCCCGTTATACGGGGCGGATGCCAGTCTCCATTTGTTCCTGGCATCGGCTTCCCACTGTCGAAGCCAAAGGAGATGTCTAGCGGTAACAGCAGAGCCGATGGATTTCACTGCAAATCTGGAGGCATTTAGCGTAGCGTCAGCTGAAAATTCCATAGCAGCTAAGATCTTATTAAGAACTTTCTGCGACCTAGTGTCCTCTGCCAGTAACCTTTGCTGCAGTTGTCTTAACCAGAGCAAGGACTCCTTGTTAAAGAATGAAGCTGCTGACGATGATGACCCTTAACCAGCAACTGTTCCGCTCTCTTGTCCTCTGGATGGAGGACTTCCTCAGGTGGACCTGTTAAGACTGACTGCGAGGCCAAGGACACCACTGGAGCATCAATAGAAGGGACCTGAAGAGCCCTAGTGAGCTCCTTGCCCATATTGTAGAGGCATTTATCCAAACCACTGGGAGAGGGCCCCGACCCAGGGGAGGCCCACTGCCTCTGTACTACGTCTAGAAACATTTTGGGAGCTGGAATCTCCTCCGATTCAATGGTGGGCTCAGCAAATAAAGGGTCTGCAGGATCAATGGGTTCTGACCTCACCCCTCAAGAATCTTGGGCAAAGCCCAGCCCGGTAGAAGTCTTGGCTTTATGGAGCAAAGATTTAAACATCTGATGCTAAAATAACCCAAGAAAGGCCGGCTGGTCAGGCAAAAGGCCTTCATCCTCAGACAGGTCATATTCTCGTTGCATCTCTTCACCCGAGAGGGAATCCTGACTCAAGAGTGGCTGGGAATAAATCAGATCTTGCTCATAATCCTGGACCCTGGGAAAGTCAAGAGATCACTGACTCTGCTCTTTGTTGGAGACCCGCTGCAATGCCTTGCCTTATGGCTGCAGATATCAAGGCTCCCATAGAGGCCTGGATCTGGGCCTCAATATTTTCCTCTGATCGCAATCCTGCGGCCGTGGGAGTAAAGGTCGCCTCAGCAGAGGAGCTTCCCTGTCCTACAGGTTGTTCACAGATAATCTCTGGTTGTGGTGCCATGCCAAACAGCAAATCCCTGTTGCCAGGGGGATCAATGGGCAGCTCCATGGCTCCATCCGGAGACCAAGTTGCTGTTGATGGCCCTTCAAGGGGATCATCCTGCTGTGGAAGGATTGAGGACCCAGGATTTGAGGACCCCAGCTTCAAACCTCGGAGCTGTTTGGCTTTTTTCTGAGCCACTTGCTGAGCTTTATTAATAGCTCTCTCCATGGCCTTGTGCCTTCTCTCTTCAGCCCTAGGCGGCTTCTTGTGAGGTTTACTGGAGGAATGGTGGACCTTTCGCTTAGAAGGCATCCCCTCCGAAGGCCATTCCTCACTCTCCCCTGCTGAGCGCCCTGATCTGGTGGCCGCCATCTTGAAATTTAGAGAGGTAGGCTGGGCGTAGTAGCCCTTGCTGCAAACGAAGCCTCCCAGGCGAAGGGCAGGGTCTCCGCTCATTTCATACGCACCGCCCTGCTGTTCACCTCCAACCAAAGCCGAAATCCCCGGCTGCGTGTCCCTAGGGCCAGTGTTTTGGAGCCCAGCTCATGAGCACTGCCCTGTACCGTGGGAACTTAGGGGGAAATGGGGGGGGGCAATTGCCTCCCCCGCTGTCTCTTTAGTCTCCCCAGAGAGCCTGTAATTATCGCGGGATTGTTCACGCACTGTAAAACGCTTGCGCTGTGGAGCTATGCTCATGCACGCCACCCACGCCTCTGCAGCAGTCTCCACAGCTCAATCGACGCTGAAATGGGTGGTAAATACCAACCCCTGGGTCAGCAGTTCGGAGCTAAGCTTGTGAATGCTGCCCAGATGGATCTGCCAGGTGGCAGTCCCCTGCCGCCTACGCGGCCCTCAGCGATCGCAGGCAAAAGCCCTACACGCTGGAATGTAAAGGAATTATCTCTAGTCACCAAACGATTGAAAAAAGATAATCAGGAAGGATTAGCTCGAGAAAACACGTCCTGTCCAGACTAGACTGAGTCAAAAAGCGGGGAGGCAACAGGAAGGGGCATGGTTTTAGCAAATTGCAGACTCAGTCCAGCTAAAGACAGACGGAGTTAACCCATTCCTGACTGCTGTTTCCAACCGTTATGGAGAATAACCCCGCAGTCTCCCCTACACTGGGCCCAGCTTCGATCGTGCTGCCAACTTAATTCCTCGCCCCTCTCACTTTTGCCCACAGACTGACCAACACCCCCTGCAAGCAGCTCCACGGGGAGGGGGGAATCCCTCCACTTCCCCCCAATTCTTCACCTTCCCACGCGAGCTCTTGGGAGCATCAACTCCTTCTCTCTAGGGTAACCTTCCCCTCCTCGTTCCTTGGAAACCTCGCCTCTTAAAGGAGCCGTATCCAGAAGGTTGGAACAGCCGCGACACCAACATGCAGACAAGCACCCTTGGAAACAGCCTTTCAAACTATAGTGTCCCCCCCCAACAGTCTGAGGTGCCGTGAATGGGCCCCGTTTAAAAGGTTTGAGGACCCCTGAAGTAAAGGAATGCCGGTTCCTTCTGTTGGTAGTTGAAAAAGCTAGTCCAGGAAAAAACCCTTCAGGGATCCCTCCCTGGACGTGTAGTC